>CM034152.1:768170074-768528581 GCA_019776745.2 Taxus chinensis
ATTTCTTGGGCCCTCGACTAATGACTAGGATGTCATGCCACAACTTTTTAGGAGTCATTTTAATCATTCTGATTCTTTCATGTGAGAAATCCCCCTTTTAATCATTTTCTTGGAGCCTCTACACAGCTATATATGACACTGAAATCCTTTTTTCTCTCGAAGGAAACACGTTTTTCATCTTTTACACCTGCACTTTCATCATTTCATCCCATTTTCCCTATTTTTCCTTTGCAATTTCTGCCCCACATCCATCTCCTCTGGTAATTCCCATTTTTTTAGAGTGCCTAAGTAATTCCCACTTCAAAATATCAACCTTAACAATCCTTGGACTCACAATTTAAGTTTCGAATCCATTCAATGACACCTTATCGACAGAGATGACAAGTAATTTCATCAAAGAATGATGAAAAATAGTGTGTATTCGTGTCTCCAGTAGAGTCTTGGAGAAAAAATGGTAGAAAAATTGGTGAAATGCACAACTAATATTGATTCTGCCCCTTTTCCACTTTATATCATAGTCATCCACATGTTTCATTAGTGCAACTATAAAGGAGAAGCATAGAGGGCAAGTCTCAAACAAGCGAGCCTTCCACGTACCCTGGGCCCAAGAAAAATGCACCTTTTGGCCTTTGAAAAGTCTTGGTGAAAAAAGGAACCAGTAGGAATCCTGCATGTGTCTCAATGGCACACTATTGAAGATGGTCCCCAAAATTAGAGACCCCAAACAAGTGTGGGCTAAACAGGCGTCTCATTCCGGTAGAGTCTATTAAAAAATTTGAAGGTTCAGCAGAAGGCGCCATGTGTGTAGGGTCTGAGACAGTCTCCTTTGGATATTTAAACAGTCCAAGCAAAGGTCAGAGTTAGCGGAAGCCTCCAAGTGTCCTCGTGGTGCTTCTTAAAAATAAAACTCAGGGGCTGGTCCCCAAACAAGCGTGGTTCCTCCATGTGTCCCAGGCCTTTAGAAATTTTCTTGAAAATTCTAAGTATGGGAAGACTCAACAGAAGCCTCCACATTCCTTCATGGTGCAACTTTGAGATGGTGCCTAAGAGCGGAGACCCTTAACAAGTGTGGTCCCTTCACGTGTCCCAAGCCTTAGAAAATTTCTTTGAAAATTTTAATTATAAAGAGGAGCCTGGCGGAAGCCTCCACATGTCTCCCTAACTCACAATTGTTAAGGTGGGACCCTGAGGTAGATCCTCAAATGAGCACTAGCCCACCACGTGTCCATGGCCCACCAAAACTATACCAGGCTGTATGAAAAAAAATGTCTAAGTCTGGGAAAAGTAGTGAAATCCTCCACGTGTCTCCCCGAAACACAACTCCAAGGCCAAACCAAAAATAAAAAAATTCAGGTGAGCGTCGACCCTCCACGTGGACAAATTTTGAGTTGAAGCAAGCCTTATAGTTTTCAAAGTGCCCCGCCAAGCCGCATCCAACCAAAAAGTGCAACATTTCCACTGATGCTGAGATGTAAATTTGACGGGGAAAAATACACCCATCAAACTGTAAATGCTGGAAAATCACCATTTGAGCCCGGAAATGAATCTTTATTCAAGGAAAGAGAATTTAGAAATTTTATAAGGCCCAAATACGATCCACCAAGCCGCATCCAATCACGTTTTCATAAATATTTGGGACAAAGATGACAGGGACAACAAAACATGACCGTGGAAAATGGAAGAAAAGGAAAAACCTGAGTTTTATGCCCAAGTTACATACTCTTTCACAAAGACAGAGGAATGAAAAACAAATTATTGATTTTAAGTGCCCCTTCACCAAGGAAGGGACTTATCATGGTAACCAAATGGAGGACAAAGTTTTTATGCATCGATACAGGGAGATAGAAAACACAATAGATCCTGCAAACTGAATAATTTCAAGGACAAACGGGGCGAGACCAAATTGAGTACCAACAGAACATTGTACTCATTAAGGTATAACTTTTAGTTTTTGTAAAATATTGGTATACATTAGATTAATGTTCTACAAACTAGGTAAAAAATGATGTAATGATGACGATATATGTTTTACACTTCATTCATCAATAAATTAGTATGAAATAATAAACACAAATATGTATATATGCATTTTTTTATTGAAAACATGTCCATTCATATTAATATAAAATTATTGTACAAGATAAACATACCAATAACATGGATGTTCTGGAACAAAATCACATAACCAATAATTCGCATGATCGGTATAAGAGTCTTGTCAGATAGCATGTGGAGGATTAGCCAAATGTTCCAATCAAAAACATTTTAAGAGAACAACGAAAAAAATGAGAAGCACCTGAAAACATGGAAGTGGATGGGGTAGAAGGTGGAGGTGGACTATCATTCTTTTCCAAGGCTCCATATCGGGCACACCCCCCGACCCACCTTATTTTCTAGTATTTTATTCCCGTTGTAGGGAAATAGCCAGAAAAAGTCAATGAAACGTATCAAAATATTCTCCCAAATAGAATGTGAGCCACCACCACCATTGCTTCCCACAGGATTCATGCCATCAATCTCAGCGCCTGAGGATTCAAGTAATAAATCACTCTGGTATTATTTTCTCTAGAATTACATGAACTAGAAGGACCAACATGGAACGCAAAAGTTATTCGTCTACCACCCCCCACATGGGTGAAGCAGGTGGCAACCGTGGGATGAGCCTCATGTGTCTACTATATGAATTCTATCAAGGATTGGTGTGTCCATATCTCCATTGGGGGAATGTGGAAAAACGTGCTCTAGGGGATCTCAAATGAAAAATCAAAAGAGATGTTTAAGTTTCTTTAGTTAGTTATTGAGAAGTCATAAATGGTTGGAAATTTCCATTTTCTTGTTTCTATCGTAATTAGTGAGCCTTGATAAAGAATGCATTAAAGAAGATGATAGTTTTAAGGTTTAAATTTGTGATTTTCCAAAGTATTTCAAATCACCTAGACAAGACATGGGGAGAGGAATCTAGATTCCATTTATATTTCAGAGTCTCCGATGGGGTAATATTTTCCATCAATAGATGGAAATTAATATGGGATTTGTAACAGGGAAAAGGGGTGGCACTAGGCCAATTCAAATCTCCCCACCATGTCTGAGGAGGTACAACCTTAATGCTTTTAAATAAATCATTAGGGATGAAAAAATTATAATTTTTATGCTTCTAAACCTTATAGGATATGAATAATATATTTAACACTAAGATCATACCCTTGAAATTAAATGCTTAGGAACCCCAAGCCCCCTGCTTCTTTAGGTCAACAATAAATGTGTAAAGATAGCATGTGAAAATTTTTAGAACCTTCAGAATTAGTGTAAATAAATTCCTCAAGGATTATTTCCTATTTACCATAACCAAATTTAGAAGGATCCCAACAAGAATAGTATTAAATATGAGTAGAAGCCAAAATCTTATAGAAAATATAGAATTTTCAAGGTAGTGGTTTAGTAATCTAGTAGGATATTTTTCTTCCACTCGGGGAGACTTACAAAGAAAAAGGTATGCTATGAAAATTAAATTTAACCCTTGATTGAATCCATTACCAAAAAAGGAGAGAAATACAATCGAGGGTTGGGTGTGATAGACTGCTTATAACATTGACTCTTTCTCCATTAAATGGTTGAGAAAGAGGTGAGGAAAAAACTTTTGAGGCATTTAGTAGCATTATTCATAGAATTATCTTCTTTTTGAAGTGTGAGAAAATAGTCATTAGAGAAGTGGCCATTAGTAATTTTTTGTCGAAAATTGGGCAAATAAATACCTTTGACCAATCCTCAAGATGTATAATCAGATAACAAATAATTGAAGTCTTTAGCATCTAATACATATAGAGATGGAGCTGAAGGGCACAATCCTTTCTGAATGGATATAAAAATACCAAATATGGAGGATTATACACCATTAATAGTAATACAAGTACCCAAATTTATAAACAACATGTTCACATTGCGAATGAAGCGGGCTCTAAAGAGTAGAGCTTGTAACATGAGAATGATTAAATGTCAATATATTATCTCATATGCTTTTTCAAAATAGATTTTGATGAAAAGGGAATTTTTATTACATATTTTCACCCAATCCATAAATTCCCAAACTACAATGATATCATCTAGAATGTATATGTGTTTGATGAATGCATTTTTTCATTTCAAATAATAATTAGAAGCATGTTTTTTATGCAGATAGCTAAATTTTTGGCTATGGTCTGGTTAAAAACAATCAAAAGAGTGATGGGAATCCATTTTTGAATTTTTTTTGGGTCCCCAATTTTTGGATTGATTTTGATATAACCTTGAGTGATGAGCTCACCAAGAGTGTTCGATTAAAGGGCTTCAAGGTAAACACAATTAATATCATTCCTCATGTTTTCCTAGAGAGTGTGCTAAAATTCACAAGGAATCTAGTCTAAGCTAGATTATTTTTTTGTAGCCATCTACATCATTTATTCTAGATCATTAACATAGAGAGGTCTATCACAACCCACCTTTTGAGATTATGATAATATGTTCTTGATGACTTGGATACTAACAAATAGAGTTATCTTGGGTAGGGAAAAGAGGATGATCAATAAAGACATCCAAATAATGGCTTACAAAGATTTGCAAATTATCAGGTAGGTGACTTAGTATATTATTGGTCTCTTTTATTGAGTGTTGTCATTGATATCAAAAGGTCATTGATGTCAAAGGATGATGTGGGGATATTGTTGGTGATGTGACTTATTGATGAAAAAGGATGATGATGTCAAAAAGAGTGAATTTGAATATAACGTAAAGGTTGTAAAGTTCAACTTGAGCTTGAGAGATTGATGTCGAGGGTTGATGTCAAGGTCAACATATCAGATTAACAGAAGAGATAATTTGAAGAAAACTTGAAGGTTTTCAAGATCAAAATACAAGAGTTAGGTCTTCATTAAAGAGTGATCAAATGCATAGGAAGCCTAGTCATGAGGTATGAATAGAGATGAAGATCTATGGATGATCACAGGAATCTGAAGGATGTTTCAACATTGTGTGGGCATGGTAGTGATGTAACAAGACACTCATGACTTCCTCAGATTCCGCCTAAAGGGGTAAAGCCTCCATTCTAGGTCTGCACCTAGATCCATCCTAGACCATACTTAGCCTAATGAGGCATCGTGATCAGTTGTAAGAGTATAAAATCTCAATTGAGCATGGAAAGAGGTAAGGTCATATGTTTTGTGTATGATGATGTAGGTTGAAGCCCTGGTATGAGGGAAAAAGAAAGAAAAAGATTTTTAGGCCTTCTCGAGCTCGCATAATGAATGTTTCCAAACTCGAAAAGAAATTTTAGTTTCCTATATGCTCATAAATACTCTGCATTCTTGTATGAAATGAAAGCTCTGAAACAGATTTACACAATAATATTCTTCACACAAATATGTTCGATATTTATTTTTGTATCAAATACAATGTATGGAGTGCTATTAAATAGCCATCCAAATAGGAAAACCAACTTCCTATAAAGTAGGAAGTATAAACAATATACAACCCGTATTAATATATTGTTACACATTTGTTATAACAATATATATAAAACTAACCATATAATAAACCATGTGAATACTAATTCCTAACATTCCCCCCTTTAGTGTTTACATGGTAGAAAAACATCCACACACTCAACTACAGTATGCTCAACCCTGTGGCATGTCCAATTCTGTGACTCGTGACCTTGATCCAAAAGAAAGGCTCTCTCCTTCCATGGTTTTAAACAGGCTTACCACAAACCTTGAAGTGACAGGAACCTCATCAACTGTCGACCTCATGTGGTTTTCTAGATCCTCCCACAAACCCTTTCAAGATCCATGAACTGACTTACTCTGGTGCTACTGTTCACCGCTATGCTTATACATCAGGGAATTATGTAGGAAACACAACATACATATCACAAAACAGCACAATAGAAGATATACTGAAAATGTCAGATTACTTCCTCTAAGAATCGTAATGTTCTTAATTGTAGTCTGTGTCATTGATCGCTGCCACTCAATCTCGAACAGCATAGAAAACTGCCACTGCCACTGGAAGCTTTCCTTGACTAAGTCGTTTTGGGTGCAGAATGGGAATGGAACATTGGTATGTATTCCCCCCCACAATGTGAAATTCCACTCATATAGATACTGAGAAGCAAACTGCATCGAAGAACATACTCCTGAATGGATCTTGCTAGTTAGGTCTTGCTGCACATGGTCACTAATGCTAGTGAACGTATTCACCTAGCTGACCATCTTCCAACGAAGTACGGCAGTCAGAGGATCACTGACAATCATCTGTGCTCCAACACAAATTTCTTTCCAACATCCATCAAATACCACACAAAATAGGAACACTGCAAATTGAAGCACACTGAGAAAATGGAAACCACACTGAAAATCATATACTCACACTGCACACATGTGCCACCAAATCATTCTGTGCGGCCCAGTCATTGGTGACTGACGAGAGGTCGTTGTCTGACCTCCATCCTCCTGTGCCTCCGTCCTCCATTAATATGCTACTTATCTTAGCAGATTTGGAATTTGAGGCTCAAAAATTACACACCTTACCCGAACGTTAGATTCCACCGAAAATGCGTTCGTAAGGCAAAAAAAAAAATTATTATTTTATTTTTCGGACTTAATACAATGACACGACTTTAACACTTGACAAGACAATAATCCTAAAATCACCTATTTAACATTGACTACCTATATTCACCTAGACATATATGATGGAATTAACATTGATGTCTTAAAATTACAACAGGAAAATTCTTGACTAAAACGTTTGACATGAAATAAAAGACCTATTTCAAACTCTTACGAAAAGTGTGTTAAATGACATATTGAAAATAACACAAATAAAACTATAGACTTATTTGAAGACAACTATTTTGATCAAAATGAAAACAACTAAACCAAGACTTAAACATAAAAAAATTTACTTTTTAAATGACCATGACTTTAACTACGGACTTGGAATTACACTTGATGCACAGTTAGCATGTATTTATCTCCATAACGACTTGATATAGGGAGAAAACAGGTATGGAAGATTATTAATAAGCTAGTAAAATTTAGAATGATCGCCCAACCAAAAATACCTATTTCTTTATTCAAGCCTCTGCTAATACTGACCACGCATTTCAATGCAAGATATCAGCATGAGATTTGGATTTGCAATGCCAATCTTGATTGTTCTTGACGGTTCCTCTTTTGCTGTGATTTACTACCACGTGGTTGCATAGCTATAGCCTTGACGTTAAGCTTTCTTCAACACGAATGCCTGATGCTTCCTTGACAAATTCAATTAATTTCTTTGTAATCCATAAACAGTCGCTAAGATTTCAACAAACTAATTTACAGATCCATTAGTCAGCCTACTTTTATTCTTTCAACTCATACGGCATCGACAGGAACAATTTGGGGTCGTTGTTGCCAAGTGAAGCAGATCAAATGGAGTCGTGGGGAGTTACTTTGCATTTAATAGAAGGACAACACAGACTGCGTATGGGGAGTCGTTGAAACCAGTGAAATACAAAACAATAGATAAGCTTCCAACCAGTGCACACGTGGCACTCAAATTTAAAGCAGATCAAACAATGACGAAAATTTTTGGAGCCCTTAGATCCCAAAGCAGGAGTGGTGATCTACTGCAGATATCAACAAACCGATGGTGAATAAAACAAGAATGCTCAGGACGACGTCCAAACGTGCTTTACAGAGAATCAAATAGTCCTAAAATCACAAGAATATTTTTATAACTCATGCAGTCGGGGCATCAATATAGGATATGGCAGTGCCCCTTACCCATTCTATACTCCCATCACATACAGAGAATCAAACTACTCTGATACCAAATGAAAGCTCTGAAACAGATTTACACAATAATCTTCTTCACACAAATATGTTCGATATATTTTTTTTGTATCAAATACAATGTATGGAGTGCTATTAAATAGCCATCCAAATAGGAAAACCAACTTCCTATAAAGTAGGAAGTATAAACAATATACAACCCGTATTAATATATTGTTACACATTTGTTATAACAATATATATAAAACTAACCATATAATAAACCATGTGAATACTAATTCCTAACCATATAATAAACCATGTGAAATATTTAGGAGAGATGGGGAATGCTTCTAGCCATGAACACCAAGAATTAGTTTAGGCTTATAAGTATTATCCTTTATGAAGAATCATCAACAACATAACTGGTTTAAAACCTCTCTAAAATCCTAACAAAGACTCCATAGGAAATATTTTATTTGAAACATATTAGAATTGATTAAAAATTCCAAATAAGCCATTAGGGAATGTATTCAACTCTCCTAGGTAACTCTAGGTAGTGATGGTTAGTTAGATGAGAGAGAAAATTTGTAGGTACAAGCCTATTTTGTCAAGAAGTTGTTCTATCTCTCAAAATTTACATTGGAAAAGATGATTAAATTGATGGTATAAGGTATTATAGACCCTTTCCTCATTTCTATGGTGGTTTTTGGATAGGTTCCAGTCTCTAAGTGATCCTATGAGGTAAATTTCTCGTGACTGGTTTTTGACGTGATTTGACAATTTTTTTCTTATGGAGATTTCATTGCATGAATGCAAGGTGAAGAGATAATCAATCATTGAATAGGTCAGTAGAGTTCAAAAATAAATTTCTTGCAAGGGTTTTGAGTTTTGGAGAAGGATTTTTAAGCCCAAGAAGATCATGTTGTGTCGTTATGCACGCAAACCTAATGCAATTAGGTCTTCATGAGACCTAAAGATGAAAAATGCCGAATGGATTTGTGGTAGACCAAAAAAGGTTTACCTTGTGATTCTAGGTTTTTATAACCGACCAAGCGGTATATGATCATGAATCACATATAAATATCCAAGGCAGTTTTAGGCCTAAAAGAGATTTATGTCTGAATGAGAGAAAGATAGTGGTATTCGAGTAATCAGAGGTCTTGTAGACCATGGGAAGAGGGTTTATATCGAATTTCATAAAAGTGGTCAAGCTATTAGATTCAATTTGTACAAGCCTATATCAAGGTGAAGAAGATTGATGATAACATGCAGTTAGAAGAGTGATCAAGAATAGAAGAGCATAACAGTGTTCACCATTTTTTTGATGGAACAGTAGAGAGTTAAAAAAGTGTTGATTTTATAGAGGTGGCTGAGTTGGTGCTAAGTCAGTTAGGGATTTGTAATTCCTTGCAATATGGTGCTTGCTAAAACTTGGTTAAGTAGGTGCTTAACTTATTTGGGGATGGTGCTCCAAGTTGAGTGGGTGCTCAGCTGAATTTTATCTTTTGTAATAATTTTAGGAAATTAGTCCATTTTTAGAGGTCTCATTCGATTTTCTTCCCCTTTATGGTTTCCCACTTATATATGTTTGTTCTCTTTTACTTTTTGTTCATGTGGATGGTCATTTATACATTGAAATATCATTGTGTTGATTTAAAGGTTCATGTAAGTTAATTTGTATTAAATGATAAAAGATAATTGAATAAAATGTTTTATAAGAGCATTGATTCAGCCCACCCCCTTAGTGTATTATGCTTCCAGCATATTTATTTCTTTGGTTCTTTTTCCATTTTTTTTGGATCGAAGAAGGGAAACAAAACTATTTAGGGACCCGATCTCAAACTTTAATCCAGTGTACACGGCATGAATTTGAGCATAGTGAGATCTTTGCAATTCCTAAATATAAATCTTGTGATGCCAATAGGTATCTTGGGTTTGAAGTTTCTAGTTTAAGGGATTTTGGTTGAGAGCTTGGGAGACTTTTTAAAATTCCCCGTAAACTGTAACATGAACTTGTATGCAAAAAAGAGAAGCTTGTTTTCCGTAAATCTGAAGGAATGTAGAGATGCGAGAAATGACATCCTCCCACAAGGTGATACATGTACAAATCCCCTGTGGGTGAGGGACAAGGCTCTAAACCCACTTGATATGCCCAACTATTCTTTCATGATACAAATGGGAAGTGTTAAGATAAAATCGATATCTTGTGTGTTGAGGTTGATATGGGAAATCCCATTGAATATTGAAGTATATAGGGGAATGATTAGAAAGAGTAATCTCTTCATTAATAGAAATAGGAAGATTTTTTGAATCAAAGAAAGAAAAGAGGTCTTAGTAAGTAAGAAGACATGAATTTCGAGTCTTTTAACGATTCTATCATGACCCTCGCAGAAATTGGACCACATGGACCAGGAAGAGGGATGTCTACAGTGGTGGTTGGGGTCAAATATCACCAACTTTTGAAACATGTAGAATAATGGTTCTTGCTCGCCAGAACACCATCTCATGTGGAGTACACCTTTCTTTTCCTCTAGTGACTTAACCATATTCAAATCACCACATAGGATCCAGTGGGCACTTGGAAGAGAATCAACCAGCCACCACCAAAAGAGGGCCCGCTCTATAACATCATTAGAAGTGTAAAGATTGGCGAGTCCAAGAATATGGCTGTCAAAATAAAAAAAGCTTCCACAACACTCGATGAGTGGGATCAGAACCCCAAGAAGTAATGTTCTGAGAAAGACCTATAGAAGGTAATATGTGAGCAATACCTCGTTTAGGTGCATGATTACTCATATGACAAGTGGTTCTCGACCAAATGGTGCGGGTAGCAAATTGCAAACGAAACTTAAAAAATTAACTTCTTGCAAGCAAATAATTTGTATGTTCTTGAAGTACTGAGAACTGGCTTTGACTATATATCGACATATTGGCTCTGGGAGCACACACACATTCCAAGACTGTACAATCATTGGAAACTGTCTAAAATCATATCATATTCCCAATCCTTATCTTCAAGGGAAGCAAACCTATTAGTGAAAAGGCTATTACATTGCATGAAGTCTCCATAGTGAATTTCTTAGTGTTTCCCTTGTCTGTAAACCACCTTATCAAAGGTGAGAGGCTCATATATGCATTTTTATTTTGATGAGGGGCTCATATATGTATTTTTATATATTGATGATTCATAATATTTTAAACGTTAAACCATAACTCATTTTAATACCATTACATAATGTACGTGCGGGCAAAATACACGCTTATATGTTCTCACGGCAGTCTCAATTTAGACTTTTCAAATATATACTTACTGTATTTTCCAGCTTTTTTTTGGTTTGCTAATTTTTCTAGAAGGCAATTTTTGGTTTACTAATTTTGTTACGGAGGCAAACATTAGGAGTAGGTTGGTTCGTTTAGACTTTAATGTCATAGAAAACTTCGAAAGTATTTTAAAAATACGAAGAAAATCTAACTTGCATGTAAGTGCCAAATAAAAGACGCAACAGATCTATCAGACCTATAATCTAAGTGGTCAAGAATAATTTTCCACACATAATTCAATATTAACTCTATTGGGTTACTGTAATAATACAAAATAAGTGATATATATAAATATATACGTAACGAAATTAATATTAGAGGGAGTGACAGGAGTCATGTTGCCTTCAACAAAGATATAAACTTAGAGTCTCTACAGTGCTACCAACCCTCAACAACAATAAATCTAAATATAAATCTGGACTGATAAATTATGGGCTACCTATGGCAGATGAACAACCTAATCAACAAAACTAGACAACTGTTCTTCCATTTCCTTAAAACGGATAAAAACACCATCCCAAGCAACTACAGAATGGATGGTTAAACAGACAAATAAAGGTGGGTCCCTGAGTTCGATATACAATCTGCCCTCATAAATTAGGGCTACACGCAATCTCAAACATGCATGCCAAATATGCCACGAATCTTGTCATGAAAGTGACCTTGACATGCCATCAGACAACAATTTAGAGGGAGATTTAAGAAATTTAAACCATATTTCAGTAAGTTTTATCAATAAATAGCAATTTGTTTGCGTTAGATAGAAAAATTCTGTGTTTTGGTGGCATGATGACAAGTCTATGGCGTAATCATGGAGGTCTTGGATGTAATAAAAGGGCATAGTTTTGGGCTTTTTGCAGTCGTTAAGTGAAGCTTTCCTTGTGGTAAAAAGAAACAACAGAAATATTAGGATTTTATTGTTGGAATATATGCTTGTGTGGAATATCATGAGGAGTACAGTTTCGGGGAATAGCTATTTTAGATATAAATGGATAGACGCATAAGCTTTTTATCAAGGGACGTGGAAGTTCAGATATGAAGATGGCGGTGGTGAAAAAGATGGTAAGATCAGGTCATTCATGCCTAGGAAGACAATAGTTTGTGTAGTTTGGGAGACAATATGTTTATTGTAGTTTCTCAAGTGGTCATTTGTTTGCTCAATATCGATATTTAGACCGTAAATTTTAGGGTTAGGGTTACGAAATCATTCATATTTAGGGTTTCTACAGAAATCATTCATATAATGTCCCTTCTGTAATTTCTGTGATCGACAACCTCCGGCAAGCTTTTAAGAGAATTTGACTAAATAATTTAAAAGAATGAGAGAATATAGCTTTTGTAGTAAAGAAGCTGGAGTTGAGGATTGTAGCCCAAAATTGCCTGAAACACAAACAACCTGTGGAAGGGGACACTGGAGACCAGATGAGGATGAGAAGCTGAAGGAGCTTGTTGAACGATTCGGGCCACAGAATTGGAATGCCATAGCAGAGAAACTTCAAGGCAGATCAGGTGAATCCATGATAATCTCATGATTTCGTCTGTAGAATTGTATTTAATGTTCATCTTAATTATTTACAAATTAAAAACAATTCTTGTGTATCAAAGCCAACATAAATCACGCTACAGAAAGAAACTCATTATAACTTCTTTTGATAACCATTTTGCATGGTGACTCATGGAATTCATTGCACGTTTTACGTATGGAGAGACTTCTTTAGCACAGGAGAGTTTTGAAGTAGGACATGTTATAACATTTCCTGATAAAATGCATATAATTTATTGAAGTTTTTGTCCAGAGAAGCATTGACAGCAATAAACATTTCACAGCACTTGTATATTTTCAATGGGGTCTCATGGAATTCATTGCACGCTTTATGTATAGAGACAGAAACTTCTTGAACATAGGAGAGTTTTGCAGTAGGACATGTTATAACGTTTCCTGATAAACTGCATAGAAGTTATTGTGGCTTTTGTCCAAAGGACCATTGACAGCAATAAACATTTCATAGCACTTGTATACTTTCAATGGTATCTCAGGAATTCATTTCACATTTTATGTATAGAGAGAGAAACTTCTTTAACATAGGAGAGTTTTGCAGTAGGACAATAAAAATTTCTTAGCGCTTGTGTATTTTCACTTACTGTATATGATATGGCCTTTTTGGTTCTTGAATTTTTTTGTAAAGAATCGTGTAAGATAAATGGAAGAATCTGTCTATCAAGTGTTAGCAGGACTGACCAGCTAGCCAATCATTGGGTTGTTTATCATCTTTGAGGGGGATATATCGTTGGTTAGTTAGATTGTGAAGGGCTGAGCGAAGATATACTACTACACCTCTTCATAACATCAAGTAAAATCGATATGTAAAATTTGTTTAACCTATCAAATAAAAGGTAGGTCGCCTATAGTCGTTAAAAGTTTTGTATTAGGATTGTTGAAATCGAAAGTATATATGTCTTACAGGCCACATAAAATAGAAATGTGACCAGAAAAATTAGATAGACAAATTAAGCTGAAATGTCTGAAGTTAGGTTAACTAGTTGTTCTTAGTGTCATGGTATTCATTAGTTCCATAAAATTTTATAAGATTGACTAATGTAAGATGAAGAAACTGGGAAGTTAAATTGTTTATATTCTAGTTGCACACTTGTTGTGCAGCGAATTAGGTGTAAAGTCATCTAATCTCATGCTATTATCATCTAATATGTTGATCATGTACCGTAAATTTTTCAGAGCTAACACCAACTAAACTATTATAAGTGGGTTTCTTATGCAGGAAAAAGTTGCAGGCTACGATGGTTTAATCAGCTGGATCCGAAGATAAACAGACGTCCATTTTCAGAGGAGGAAGAACAGCGTCTGCTAGCTTGTCACCGCGTACATGGAAACAGATGGGCTATCATTGCAAGGCTATTCGAAGGAAGAACTGATAATGCTGTCAAAAATCACTGGCATGTTATCATGGCCAGAAGACACAGAGAACACTCCAAAGTTTATGGACGGAGGAAAATGCTCCAAGCAATAAAAAATGGAAGTAAATTCCAGCATAACTACAACACCGGATCACAGTGTCAAAATTTTCTTCTCAAATTTGACAAACACCATCACCAGCCTAATGGCATGTGCTTATTCAAACATGGCAGCAGGTCACCAATTCAACTGGATTTTTTAGGTCTGTCTGGAATCCTTCAATACTTCAAGTTATTTATATATTTTCTTTCAACGAAATTCATCTATATCTTTCTCTTAATATAATGAAATGATATACATTTGCTCTTACTTGTCAACATGAAGGTAGTTAAAGTGACTTGTGTATTTTCATTCATATCTTACAAAAATATTTAGGCTGCAACTTATAACCTGAATAGAGGTGATGGTAATTCTCAAAATAAAGTGTAGTATTGACCTACATAAACTAGCTTTACTGACATCCACACTTGCCCGTAGAAACAGCACCTTTAGATGGAAGGGTTAAGTCGACAGAAAATATTTAAGGAATCTAACTGGCATTGACATTTCTTATGTTTAAAGAATTTAGGGCTAATATGCATACGGTAAGGAAGGTGGCAGTCGAATTCATATACTTTCACATGTCTCCACTTAATCAATATAAACAATAACACCTCTAATTATTGTTGGTTTTCATCTGTAGGTCGTTGGAACTGAGTGTTATATCATGTTATTTAACAGTAAATAATAAATTATGTTGGTTTTAAAAATTTGGTGGATGCCAAAACATAATCACAGATCGAAAAGAAGTAACCGCAATACCACGCAAAAGAATTAAATCACAGATATAAAATGTTTGGAAGGGTTTGTACCTCCAACAATCCCTCAAAAGACTTAATGGTACTATAGTGCTAACAGAGAATATATTAGGAATTCAAATTAAACATTCAAACAAAGTACTGATTACTTTATGTCATGATATTTTATTTCTTTTAGGAATTTTTAAGATTCCAAACTCTTATATAATAAAAGTTCATCTTCCAATGAATCTAGAACTGTAAAAGAGTTGTAGCTTAGAATGACAAGTGGATTGAAGTCCTTAATGTTCCCTTAAATTTAGTGTCCCTTTAAAAACGAATTTAAGAATTTCATTCCTTTTTTCTCCCAACAAAATGTCATTCCTTCTTATCCTTCTCATATCATACCGTAGCATCCCTCGCGTATTTAGTGCTAGGGGGCATTCCCAAGCTAAATGTTTATGGGTGTGGCACAACATACCCAAAAATAAGAGGTTTTCATAATCAAGTGGTTGTTAAAAAACCTCTTCCTCAATTGAATAATTGATCAAAAAAATAAAGGCAGAGGTGCTTCTGAGGACGAGTACAGAACATGGATAATAGAGAAATGACAAAGATATATTTATTCACATTAGATTATGAGGTTTCATTTCTATTAGACCTTTGGTTTGGCAAGGTCCAAGAAATCTGATCTTTAACTTCATTTAAGAGGATTTAGTAATTTGGTGGAATCTTTCGAAAATGGTATTAAAAAACATATTTCTTAACCAATCTTTGTGCTCAAATGAATATGAAGAAAAAAATTTCCTAAAAAAATATAATTAAAACATGAAAGTGTTATTATATGATTGATGAAAAATCTTTGAGTAATTTATCTGACTTCAAATTATCAATATCCCCTATTAAATTTTAGTAAAGATTTTTTTTTTAAAATTACTTATCCATCATACAATAACATATAAGTATTATTCTAATATTATTTATCAAAGTATATATAAAAATGCATCAATTCCTTGCCACCTTATTTTATTGAATGCATATTAAATGTGGGACAAGCCCATAAAAGACATTTTAGATGGCCTCACCTAAACAAACTTAATATTGTTGATTACATTAGTTTTTAATTTATTCTAACTACTTATAATATGACCCAGAAAGTAGAGTTAAACGAGTTCAATATATTTTAGTTATAAATATGATATTAAAATTAAAGTTGTAAGAAAATTAAGTTTAGTTGTTTTTTTCTTTTCTATTTGTGTATTTTTAAGTTATTATTCAAACAATTTTAATGAATAGTCATGATTAATTTACTGACATTTTTTTTAATAACTATAGGATAACAAGATACCCTTAAACTTACAAGCACCATAAATATTTGTTAGAAAAGAAAATATAATGAATATAATTACCATTTAATTGTTCTCGCCTTCTAAGAACCTCGCCTTCTATTTTTCAAAACCAAATTTGATTAAATATATGACTTATGCTAATGTGTTTTATGAACTGTCCTGTCAAAGAGTTTTAACGACAGCTTGTTTGGAAAATTCCTCCTTTGGGTGTTCATTTTGACACAAGAAATCTTCAAGCTTTATTTATATTTGATTGCTTTGATTAAATTACTTCTTTTTGTTTTATTACATCAAATAGAGTTGTACTATATGTTCTAAATTAAGATCTTAATGTTGATTCACTTATATTTTAGTTATTATTTTGTCTTATTTTAAGGTCAACTGTGCTAAGCCATCACTGCTACCATTGTTGTGGTTGTCCAGGGAGTCATTGCAAACCCGAACACAGTTCAGTAGATGAAAGAAATTCTACGTTGCTTCCATATCTGGGTCAAAGCATGCGACAAGCAATTTCAATATCAAATGCATCATCTATGTTGTTTGAAGGCTCGGGAATCAGTAATGAAGTGGACAGTGAATTGGAACGAGTACAAATACATGACTGTAAGAGGTGTGATAATTCTCAAAGTATTGGGGGCCATGACCTAAGATCAATGTTGCCCTTCAGTTCATTTCCTCAAAAACCAGGAAATATCGCTTATTATAATTTTCTGAATATTAATTCTCAACCGAACAATGTGCCACAGGAATCTAGGAAGAAAGCCGAAGAAAATAAGCAATATATTGAAAGTGGGGTTCCCTTCATTGATTTCTTAGGAGTGGGAAAAGCTCGTAGTTACTCCAATGTAATTTAAGCTACTTGCTGATCAAGTTGGGACCTAAGAAGACACTATCATTGTTTTAGTTTTTAGATTTATGTTTCTGAGACAACTAACACCGTAAGGTGTAGTTGCATTATGCATCTTAATTCAAGTGACTTTTCTCAATCGAGTGGCCTTGAAGGAGATCATTGACGGTATTATGCCAAACATTTTAAAAGAGCTCTTGTTTGTAACCTTTATTTGTTCGTATGTAATAACAAGCATTTTAGATAATGACACAACGATAGACTTGATGGAGTGAAGTTGTAAGTGAACCTGAGCGTCCTAGTTGTCCTCAACTGGCCAGAATGGCCATGCTGCAATACTAACTGTCTTTTCTCCTACAGTCATACTCTGCAAATCTTATAACACTCAATAAAAGTAACTGAGAATGAATATTGTAGTCTTTCCAACTATTCGACCGAAATATTGTAGAAAAATTCGAACGTGCCACCAAATTAGGGGTTTCCTACTTACTTCCCTTCATTAAAAAAACCACGTTTTGCAACTGAATATACGTTATACGGTATAAGATATATATTTTATATAATATTTCGAGGTTGTTAGATAGAAGATATAATCATTCATAAAATGTAATATATAGCAGATATTAGATAACATTTCGTAATTGCAAATATTGTGATAAATACATACCTTATAAAAAGGGCGTATGAACTCTCAAATTTTTTGAAAACCAAATGTAATGACATAGACCGCAACAACGGACTTAGAACATATTACTTTTCTATAACTTGTCCTCTCAAGAGGTAACGATTTTACTATTATGGTTATATATATCTAACTTTAGGAGATATTGTTCCAATAGTTTCGCAAAGTTAGTTATGAATTTGAAAGTGTTTTTATAACAGTTATACTAGCAAATCTTATAATTATTATTGTTTTTGGTCAATTGTTTCATTTCTTTTATTTATGTAGAGCATAAATAAGATTCTATTAAACTGCATTCCATATTATTATTACATTTATTTTATAATATTTTAAACAGTTTTAAAAATTATACATGTAAATTTATCCAAAAATTAATCAACTTATTTATTTAAATTTTATATAGTTATGAATTTTTTTTGTGAAAAATGATATTCGTAGTTTTAAAATATGGCACATCTTAATGGAAGAAAGATTGTTTTATTGTTGATTTATAATTGGTTATATCTATATCATTGGAATTAATGATTCACTCTTTAATAGTTTGTAACATAATTTGATTTTTTTTAAATAGTTGACAAGATTAGAAAACAATATACATACACATATATATATATACATACATATACATACATACATACATATGTATGTATGTATGTATGTATGTATGTATGTATATGTACACACACACACCACACACACACCACACACCACACACACACACACCACACACATATATATATATATATATTTCGGTCACAATATATATATGTATGTACCTATAGATGGAAGGGTTAAATAATTGTAGTGACCCAAAATTGGAAACAATAAATATATATATACACATATACATATATCTTTGTATGTATATGTATATGTGTGTGTGTGTGTGTGTGTGTGTGTGTGTGTGTGTGTGTGTGTGGGTGTGTGTGTGTATGTATATATATATATATATGTATATATGTATATGTATATGTATATATATACATATACATATATATACATATATACATATACATATACACATATATGTATATATACATATATGTATATGTATATATGTATATATACATATATGTATGTATATATGTATATATACATATATATATATATGTATATATATATATGTATACATATATATATATATATATATATCTATATATATATCTGTATGTATGTATGTATATGTATATGTCTATGTATATATATATATATGTATATCCTTGAAGGAGATCATTGACGGTATTATGCCAAAACATTTTAAAAGAGCTCTTGTTTGTAACCTTTATTTGTTCGTATGTAATAACAAGCATTTTAGATAATGACACAACGATAGACTTGATGGAGTGAAGTTGTAAGTGAACCTGAGCGTCCTAGTTGTCCTCAACTGGCCAGAATGGCCATGCTGCAATACTAACTGTCTTTCTCCTATAGTCATACTCTGCAATCTTATAACACTCAATAAAAGTAACTGAGAATGAATATTGTAGTCTTTCCAACTATTCGACCGAAATATTGTAGAAAAATTCGAACGTGCCACCAATTAGGGGTTTCCTACTTACTTCCCTTCATTAAAAAAACCACATTTTGCAACTGAATATACGTTATACGGTATAAGATATATATTTATATAATATTTCGAGGTTGTTAGATAGAAGATATAATCATTCATAAAATGTAATATATAGCAGATATTAGATAACATTTCGTAATTGCAAATATTGTGATAAATACATACCTTATAAAAGGGCGTATGAACTCTCAAATTTTTGAAAACCAAATGTAATGACATAGACCCGCAACAACGGACTTAGAACATATTACTTTTCTATAACTTGTCCTCTCAAGAGGTAACGATTTTACTATTATGGTTATATATATCTAACTTTAGGAGATATTGTTCCAATAGTTTCGCAAAGTTAGTTATGAATTTGAAAGTGTTTTTATAACAGTTATACTAGCAAATCTTATAATTATTATTTTTTTTGGTCAATTGTTTCATTTCTTTTATTTATGTAGAGCATTTATAAATAAGATTCTATTAAACGGCATTCCATATTATTATTACATTTATTTTATAATATTTTAAACAGTTTTAAAAATTATACATGTAAATTTATCCAAAAATTAATCAACTTATTTATTTAAATTTTATATAGTTATGAATTTTTTTTGTGAAAAATGATATTCGTAGTTTTAAAATATGACACATCTTAATGGAAGAAAGATTGTTTTATTGTTGATTTATAATTGGTTATATCTATATCATTGGAATTAATGATTCACTCTTATAGGTTTGTAACATAATTTGATTTTTTTTAAATAGTTGACAAGATTAGAAAACAATATACATACACACACACACACACATATATATATATATATATATATATATATATATATAATATATATATATATATATATATATATATACATACATATACATACATACATACATATGTATGTATGTATGTATGTATGTATGTATATGTACACACACACACACACACACACACACACACACACACACACACACACATATATTTCGGTCACAATATATATATGTATGTACCTATAGATGGAAGGGTTAAATAATTGTAGTGACCAAAATTGGAAACAATAAATATATATATACACATATACATATATCTTTGTTGTAGATGTATATATATATGTGTGTGTGTGTGTGTATATAGATATATGTTATGCATATGTATCTGATCCATGTATGTATATGTATCTGTATATGTATATTATATATATATAATCTAATATCATATCTCTTCTATCTATATCTTCTCATCTATATATATCTCTATATCGCTCTCTATATCTTTCTCTTTCTCCTTATCTGTATAATTGTTCTCTAACTCTCTCTCCTGTCTCTGTCATTCTCTGCTACTCCTGTCTTCTTCCTCCCTCCCCTCTCTCCTCCCCCTCTCTCACCCTCTCCCTCTCCCTCTCCTCTCCCCTCTCTCCCTCTCCCTCCTCCCCCTCTCTGTTATCTGTCTCTCGTCTCCTCTGTCTCCTGTCTCTCTGTCCCTCTCTCTGTTCGGTCATGTCTCTTGTCCCTATCTCCTCTCTCTCTCCCTCATCTCCCTCTCCCTCTCTCCCTCTCTCGCCTCTCTGTCTCTGTCCTCCCCTCTAACTCTGTCTCTTTCCTCTCGCCTCTCCCTCTCTCCTGTCCTCTGTCGCTCTCCCGCTCTCTTTCTCTCTCTCTCTCTCCTCTCTCTCTCTCTCTCTCTCTCTCTCTCCCCTGTCCCTGTCTTCTCCTCTCTATCTCTCCTATCTCTCTCTTCCGCCTGTCTGTTCTCTCTCTCTCTGTCTTCCCTGTCTGTCTCTCTTCTCCCCCCCCTCCCTCCCCTGTCTCTGTCTCTCTACATCTCTGTAGATAGATACACACACACACACAGGGTGGGGTTGGGGGGGGGGACAGAAGAGAGAAGTACAGATAACGATATACATATATTAGACACACACATGATAATAGAATTTCATGAAAATTAACAAATAAAATAATTATATTCAGACAATAAAGAAATATATACAAAACATTATAGTATTATAAAGATTAATAAAAATTATATGTAATTTTTATGAGTAAATTGTTTAAGAAAGGTATATGCATATTATCTTCATCAAATAAATATCTTTTATTATAAACTAATCTTTAAAATCAGTTTTAATTAGATTTCAATTTTTTGGATTTATCATAACTATAATATTTAAACTAAGAAAAATTTCAAATATTAATATAATTGTAGTGAGCGAAATTGGGTCACCCTAATTCCTACACGTGTAGATGCACCCTAGGAAACATATTCGCAATATCACACGGTAAATTTACCTATCTACCAGCTTACATTCACCATCTTACTACCCACAACCATTGATAGTGATAGAAAAAAAAACATACGCAAATTAATTCTAACCTACCAATGAACCACCCCATGAGTCTAAACAACCTTAGATGATAATAAACTCCAAAAATTCCGTTAAAATAATATGGTTGAAACCAAATTCAACAATTCTCCTAAAGAAAGACAAAAAATAGTAACGATTCCCGTAATCAGCGTGGATCGGTGCAGATTTAGTTGAAACGACATTGATCCTATAAAAGGTAGCTCAACCCACTACCCAAGGATTTGAAAAATTTACAAGTGATAGACACATGCTTTTGAATTTTTGTAAACGTGAAGTGGATAGAATCTTCTATTATCTTGCATTCCATTGACAACAATCTTCTTCATCAAATAGTCATTCCAATCACCTCTATTGTCAAGGTATGTGTTCAATCCATATTTACAAATCCCTTGTTTTTGGATCTTAGTATTCCCTTCCAATTTTGAGTATCTAAGTCCTAAACATCCTGATCTTATCATTCCTTCTGAAAAATCTCCTTGTTAAGCATCTACAATCCTTTGTACAAAAAATTTCATTAATCCATACAATTGCCACTAAGTTTTTGGATCGACATCGATCTCCATTGGATAATGTTATTTTTCTTGTAATTCGTTATTTCTATTATATGATCATTCCAGGAGCATCTTATGAGTCCAATCCCATTTTGACCTACCCATTATCCGTCAACCATTAGTGTGGGATAAATCTAACATCGATCATGAGCTAAGCCTATGGAGCCTGTCCTCACACCTAATCCGGATAACATTCTTAAGAATTTGGAAATTCTCCTCAAAGATAGTGACGAGACGAACCTCTACTGCGAAAATGTTTTCAACCCTCCCAAACTATCATTGAGGACATTGATTGAGTCTTGGTATATAGACATTACATATCCATAGTTTCTCATACATATCATCCTATATTATTTGTAATCTTATCATTATTTTCAACTTAATTGTTTAAAAGTGAGTTATCATCCATTAAAGGAATGCCTTTGGTTCATGGGGTTGGAATTTAAAAAAACACTCATCTCATTATTTACAATGTCTCTTTTATCAAGTTGTCTACGTGTGTGCAGGTTTCTAGTTATTTGGGAAAGGATCTTCGTGTCCCTGTTTGGATCCATCCCTTTCCATCATCATCTACACATGTATCATTAAACCCTTTTGTTTCTAAATTTTTGTTGTTTAATTCATATAATAAAAATCAAATCATAAAATATACTACATTTTTTTGGCACGTCCAGTGGGACACTAGTCCCTTTTGATTTAGTTCTACATTTCTATAGTAGAAATTTTTTTAGTTACTTCTTGCAAGTTAGATAAAATTTTTTAGACCAATATCTATAGCGACTTCCTATAAAATGAAAAATAAAAAGGAGTATATGAAAATAGATGTATTTCCCTTTTCTCTCTCTATTATCCTTTTAGTCTCTTTTCATAATTACATTTCATGTATTGTCCTCATCAAAAATAAGTTTTTCCTTTGGGCCTTAAAATGAATTTTCATTCTCATCCTTTCATGATCATATAGTCTAAGTAGGGGTTAAAAGCTACGTTCATCACTTCCCTTCACACACAACCAAAATAAATTATAATCAAACCTACATTCTAAAATCCCCTCCCAGGTATTCCTACTTAGATTTGATCTCCAAGGGGGAAGCTGACTCGATGTTTTGGTAGAGTATAAACAATTTGTGGGTAGTATATTGGCTAAGCACCCAACATCCTTATCGTTGCGGGACCGTAAAGTTAGGGGGTAGACCCTAATATCATGTCAAGTACCAATACCAACACAAATTTCAACGTCTCATATCTTCAGGTATATTGAATACTCCAGCTTAAACATACCCGAATCTATCCATTGTAGACATAATTCTTAGTACCTTCTACAATATTTCTTTTCTTTTCACACATTTGTCAAATTAATCAAGATAATAAAAAATCTTCCTGCTGATTGTGTGATTTTTATTAAACAAGTATATTTCGTTTATTGTTTTCTTGCTATCTCAAGGTTTTGACTCAACAAAAATCTTGTATCCATAATATTACAAATCTATCAAACCCATTATAATTATCCATATACATAACTTAAGAATCACCATGCTCACCCAACATTAGATTAGATGCATCAAAAATCATCGATCCACCCCTCCCATAGTTCTTTGCTATTGGAGATCCTAGTTTCTAAGAACTTATAGACACTAATATTATAGCCCTTAGCTGTTACCTTGCTTCACTGTCCATCTACATTATGCATAATAATCTAATACCCAAACCACCTATTAGTATCATTACTTATGACCACTCTAAAATCATCAACCCCACCTATCATCGATTCATCGAACAAGTTTCTCCTTATCTCTACCCATGTTCACATAGAAACATGAAAACCCATATCATCAACCCCTTATTTGTAAGTTTTGAACTTAAGACTATCTTGTCATAGAACATGGTTATCAAGCAAGGGGCCCTACTATAGTCCTCTTCAGCTAACTCTTTGTTATGATAAAGATATTATTATTGATTATGCATTGCATAGTTAATTATTTAAGTACTGTTATTTGGTTATACTTATTTATAACCTTTTATATTTTTTATTTGTTGCATTATTGTTTGCAACAATATTTGTTTTGTACTTAGTTAGTTATTACTTCCTAGACGTATTTTGGAATTTGTTATGAATAATGTTGTACCTATGAAACCTTGTATTTGTCTGCACATGGAATTACAGCACTCCATTGTAATGTAAGTTGATTGGAATATTAATAAAATTCATCAGGCTTCTACCCCTATTGCTCAGATTACATTTGGTACCAGAGTGAGAATCTAGACCTTTGAAGCAGAGAAGGTGTGGAAAGAGAGAGTAAAGGAGATACAGGTGATTGGAGAAGCATTTGCAACAATTGAGAGCTTGTGCAGCCTCTTGCAAATTCTCGACCCCATCCTTGCATCCCCACAACCTCCTGTCCATTCCAGGTGTTTGGAACACAATTTATGTTTTGCATTGGTGCACCCTGCACAAGGCCAAATTTGCTGCAGGGATTTTAATTTATTTTTTAAATATTTTTTCCCCATAAGGGGTTTTACCTCTAATATTACAGGTACATTTGGTCACTGCTAAAGCTAGCAATCTACTACAATTAGAGGAGTTTGTGCTATTTTAGCAATGATTTTATTTGGTATAGACAGAGATGAGTTATTGTTGATTGTTGGATTGTATTTTAAGCGTATTTTTTTTGGTCGATCTAGAAGGGACTCCACCGAACCACTTTGTTTGTCAACCGAGCTGGTAGAAAGAGCCTTCTAATCAAGCTATGCTCCATCGAGCCCCTATTTCACAATAGCTGAGCCCTGGGTGAGTCAAATGGGCTGAGCCCCGCTTGCCTCTGCACTGTTCACTAGCTCATAGAGCAAAGGGTCTTTGATATTGGATCTTCATTGGTTGAACATTGTCTTTGGGTGAGTTATAGACCACAACCATGAATTTTTTGTGTGAAGATCTCAAATCATCCTCCAAACAATGTCACAACCTAATCTTTGTCACAAAATAGATCTCGCAAACAATTCAAAATTACCGTGGATCAATAAAAATGGTGGGTTCAAGCCCTCCCAAGATAGCCAGATCGTCCACATGACCTACAATGTGCAATTAAAAGGGTGGTCAAATAATTAAAGCAAAAATCGAACCTCGCATCAATGGCAGCGACCCTTGCAAGCAAACAATGAAAACAAAATGCAATAAGCACATCGAATAAACATGGAGGAAGCCATTAAAATGCAAACTAGATAAATAAAAGTTTTAGATCCTACAAAATAAGGAAAATCCCTAACCGCCCTCCTCCAAGCTCGTAGTCCGTGTGGAGCTCCACTTCAACCAGGTTGCCATTTTCAAAAGGTTTGTCGAATTTCATCTTTATTAAATATTATTTGCTTCAATTTTTTAATCAAAAGAAAAAGTGGCCATGGTGGTTAGACAAACAGACTTGGGTGGATGAGGTTTCGGGTTCAACCCCCACCCAACACACAAAAAATTTGAATTTTGAATTTTAGTGGAAAATTTGGAGAAACCACCATCGTTGACAGCAAATTTAGTGGGAAAACCTCCTCCAACCCTGTAGTTATAACTAAAACAACCCCTAAACCTTTAGTGAGAAAAACCCTATTTTAGTGCAATTTTGTTTATCTCCTATTAGGCTTATTTTTTCAATCCGAGCAACATTTGCTAAAGGGCGTACACCAAAAAATTGCATTTTTTTCTATGTTTTTGTAATTTTTGGCATAGAGGGTCATGTTGGGCTCCGGAGGACACCAGGGCCTGCAAAACAAAAACATTTTTCTTATCATTCAATTTTTACAATTTTTTTGAATGTAATTATATTGCTTTAGTATACTGTACTAATTTACAGGTTACCATAGTCAACCGTAAACTTTGTAACTACTCAGAAACTGGTAGAATATTTTACTCAAAAATAATAAAATTTGGTTAAAAAATAATCACGAGATCCTAGATCTCATTCGCAGCATTCGGTATATACATTTCCTCTGGGAAGAACTTACGGGTAAAGTCATCTCAACTACTAATCCTTTTAACACCTAATATAACTGCAACAACGTCATTTAGGCATCGACCCTTTAAATCAACGGGGAGTAATAAGGTCACAGTGCACACACTATGGGCCATCCCATCCATCTGTGAATGCTTGCATGACATAAATCTGGAATGAGAAATTATCCAAGTATATAGCGAAGTTACACGTGCGTATGAGGATATTTCTTTGAGTCAGTGTTAATAATCACATAGACCCCTTTCAGCACTGTCTTGGTACCACGTATTGAATTATTTTACGTATTTTAACGCTTAATTCACGTACCTCTGGGTATATAGATTAGGAGATCTTATTCCATGTACCACCAGGTATATGAGAAGGGCTCGTATATAGAAAGGTTTGGTATATCAGACTAATGATATATAGATTGGGAGACCTTATACCTGGAGTGATAAGAGCCTAACCCTATTAGTGATTTTTTTAATATGGGCACCAATGCCCCCAAAGTTTTTCTTCCAGATTTAAAACTACTTAGAGGATACAAATATGCTTCCTGGGAAGACAAAAATCAAGAAAAAGCTTGAGTTTGACGATATTTGGCCTATTGTGACTAGTACTCTGACTAGATCAACAACTGATACAATACAACAACAGAAGTTTGATAAAGTAGATCAGAAGGAAAAACTCAGCATCTTGTTTAGAGTGTCCAATGATTTAAAACCCCACATTCGAGATGCCAAAACAACCAAAGAAGCATGGGATAATTTGAGCACAATATATGAGGCAAAAAAACAAGAATGTCATACTGAATTTGCAGAGACAGTTACACACACTAAAGTTCACGAAAAATGAGAAAATTGAAGATTTCTTAAGAAGAGTTATAGAGTTGAGGGCTTCACTTCTAGCCCTGGGAGAAGTGGTCATAGATGATTCTCTCATTCCCATTGTCCTGAGAGCACTCCCTTCTTCTTACTGCATTTTTGTAACAACACTAAACTTGTCAGATACAACAGTTAGTTTTGATAAGCTAGTAAACGTAGTGCAACAAGAAGAAGGCATGCATAATAAAGATGATGAAGAGGAGAAGGCACTTTCTTCACATATAAAATGGAAAGGAAAAGGTAAAGGAAAACCTAATTCCTATCAAAATTCCCAACATCAAAATAAGTATCAAGATCAAGGGGACAAACAATAGAAGAAGGAATTTCCAATCTATAAAAGAGGACATGAGTTGAAAGATTTTTGGTATAATACATACAAGAAAGGTTCATCATGTAAATATGGACCTCCATAACAAAAATCTCACAAGGGACATTCTAGCTACAATCAAGGACATAAAAATGGGAACTGGAAAATAAGACCCCATCAACAAGGGAATATTGTTGAGCAGCAAGAATAGTCAGACAATGAAGGCTACTTGTACACTTTTCAATCAAGTGAACCTTTCACGTCATCTAGTGATGTCTAGTATGTTTATTCGGGAGCCACTCGACACATGTCTAGCCACAGATACTGGTTTACCTTAATGAGGGACACGCCTTCGAAAAACCATGTTTCGTTGGGTGATGATTCTTCATATATAGTTAAGGGGATCGGCAACATTTCTCTATCGCTTGGTTCACACAACTGTAGACTATCATATGTCTTATATGTCCCTGGGTTGACTAAAAATCTAATTTCAGTCCGGTAACTCCTTGATCACAACTTAAAATTTTAAAATTTGATAGTCACTCCAGCAAGAAAACATGTTTGATCCAAGACAAATCATGAGGCTAGAAAATAGTTACAAAATCCTCCAATGTGGGACTCATGTTTCCAACTTGATTTTGTTCACAAAGATGATCAAGCACTTGTGGCTAAGAACTCTACCTCATCATAGTTGTGCATCGGAGACATGGTCATGT
Organism: Taxus chinensis; assembly: GCA_019776745.2. Taxonomy (NCBI): domain Eukaryota; kingdom Viridiplantae; phylum Streptophyta; class Pinopsida; order Cupressales; family Taxaceae; genus Taxus; species Taxus chinensis. The sequence continues at coordinate 768,198,167 of CM034152.1, forward strand.
TAGTTTCACGTATCTCGAGACGCTTCATTGGCATAATATGGTACATGGGTTACCATCTCTTTAGAAGGATACATACAAGTGTCTTCACTACCTAGTAGGAAAACAACATAGAGCTTCATTCTAGAAGAGTACATATTGAGCTCATGCTAAGCTTGATTTGGTTCATAATGATATTTGTGGTCCGATGCAACCAAGTCATTCTGGATTTCAGTACTTCATGCTTTGTGTTGACAACTATTAAAAAAATGTGGATTTTTTGTCTTCGCAAGAAAGATGAAGCTTTTTGAAACCTTCAAAAAGTTAAAATTAGTTGTTGAGAATGAAATTGGTCATCATATTAGAACACTTCACTCAAATTGAGGGGGATAATTCACCAGTGATGAGTTCAAAGACTACCTATAAGCTCATGGGATTCATCAACAAATTCCTCCTAAACACATACCACAACAGAATGGTGTTGTTGAGAGAAGAAATCATACTATAAACGAAATGGTGTGATGCTATGATCAATGACTCTAGACTTGCAAAGACATTTTGGGTAGAAGAAGCAAAGAAAATCATATATTTATTGAACAGAGTGCCCACATTTGCTCATGATGGAGTAACACCACATGAAGCTATGGTCAAAGCGGAAACCATCTGTTACACACCTTAGAGTATTCGGGTGAAAATTAAGTATGCACATACCTAAGCAGAGCATAAATAAATTGGACATGAAGTCATAGAAACTCATTTTCATTAGCTACAATTAAGAAAATATTTGGTACATATTGATGGATGTAAAGACCTGGAGAGTATACAGCAACAAAGATGTTGGAGTTCTTTGAGAAGAAGGAAGTAAATTCTCGTCCTCTATACTCACTTGATGTAGTTTCTTCACCAATTGTGCAAACTAAAGTTGATGTTCCCACAAATGAAGAAATCAATGACGGGGATTATGGTGATGATCTGATACAACCTCGACCCATGGAAACAATTCAGCGTATGGCGAAGTGGGTGCACTAGCATATTACAAGATGCAAGAATTGATGCTCCACTAGATACATCCACCCCTGGACAACGGACTCGCAGTAAAGAAAGATAAGAAGTTAACTTTTCTTTGATGAACAGATTTATTGAGTCTGATGAGCCCTCTACAATCCACAAAGCCCTACAGCCAAAATCTTAGAAAGATGCCATGGACTCTAAATATCAGTTAGTAATGAAAAATACACTTGAAAGCTTGTCGATTTTCCACTAGGGAGGAAACCCATTGGATGCCTATGGATATTAAAAATGAAGTACAAAGTAGATGGGACAGTGGACAAGTATAAAGAAAGACTTTTAGCAAAGGGGTATGCACAAAAAGAAGTCATGGACTACGAGGAGACATTTACTCCCATAGCTAAGATCAAAATGATCAAGATGATCTTTTCTCTAGCTGCATAGTTTGGTTGGAAATTCCATCAGATGGACATAAAAAGTGGCTTCCTGAACAAAGATTTATAAGAAGAAATCTATATGACACAACCTGAGGGATATATTGTACCTGGTCAAGAAGCAAAGGTATGCAGACTCAGGAAATCCCTATATGGCCTTAAAAATTCACCCCCAGACATGGTACATCAAAATTGATGAGCATCTCATACAACATGGATTTTATACAAATCCATATGATCCAAATGTTTACCTCAAAAATCAAGGGGGCAGATTGTGGTTTTCGTTGTCTATGTCGACGATCTAGTCATCGCTAGAAGTTTAGTGAGGATGATCGATTCAACAAAGAAAGATCTTAATTGATCATTCGACACGACATATCTTGGGATAATGCACTATTCTCTTAGATTAGAACAATGGGAGAAATAGAATCACATCTATGTTTCTTAGATGAAATATACCGAGACAAAACTCAAGATATTTAGGATGATCGATTGCACACCAATTTCTACACCTGTGGAAAAAAAATTGCAGTTATCTCATTCAGATCCATCTCCTAAGGTAAATGCCACTCTCTATCAGCAGTTGATTTGGAGTCTCATATACCGTGACCAATAATAGACCAGATATCAGCTTTGCAGTGAGCTATCTATCTATGTTCATGTAGGAACCCAAAGTTTGTCATTATAAGGAAGCAAGGCACATTTTAAGATATCTTAAAGGATCAGTGGATCTTGGTATGGAATAAAAGAAGAACAGAAACTTCTTCTTGTCAGGATATTCAGATTTAGATCATGCAGGCAATATTGATGACAGAAAATCCACTTCAGGGTTTTTGTTCTTTATGGGATCTAGACCAATATCATGGGGAAGCAAGAAAAAACACTTTGTTTCTCTTTCTTCCACAAAAATACGAGTATATTTCTACAACAGAAGTTGTCTGTGAAGCAATTTGGCTACATCACATAGTCAAAGGACTTGGAATACCACAACACAAACTGACCCACCATATATGTTGACAATGAAGGTGTTTTCAAACTAGTTTGCAATCCAATTTTTCATGAACTAAAAGAACACATTGATGTACAAGTTCATTTCATACGCAAGCATGTGTTGAAGCACAATATACAGCTTCAATTTTTTCCAACAACTGAACAACGAGAAAATATCTTCACAAAGTCACTTGCACGTGACAAGTTTGAGATGTTCAGAGAGTTCCTCTCTTCATCCCTTGAGACTATGAAAAATTAAGCGAGGGAAAGTTAGGATAAAGATATTATTATTAATTATGCATTGCATAGTCAATTTTTTAATTATTGTTATTTTTTATATTTATTTATAACCTTCTGTATTGTTTATTTGTTGCATTATTGCTGAAACAATATTTTTTTGTACTTAGTTGGTTATTGCTTCCTGGATGTATTTTGTAAAATTTTATGGATTCAGTTGTACCTCTGTAACCTTGTATTTTTCTGCACATGGTTGTCCAATTCCTATAAGAATTTTGGTACTCCATTGTAATGTAAGTTGATTGAATATTAATAAAATTCATCAAGCTTCCGCCCCTGTTGCTCATATTACACTCTCGTATTGCACAACCTAACACAACCACCCCACCGCTAGAAGTGAATCACATGACGTCCACATATTCTCTCCCCTCGAAAAGATCCTTTGGTATGCCTCACTCTATGTGTTCCATAGTCACATCCCAACCCATTATCTCCTAATAGTCCTCATCTACAATTTAAAATTTACTTGTATCTATCTATATGTCCTTACCACATACTAATACGAGTGTTATCAATAATAATAGTCCCCTCTCCTAACGATAACCCACACCTGGTGTCACGTAGTATGGTTACATTCCCCCTCAATAAAATCCATAGCCCTCGTAGCCCCTTCCCAACACTTCTATCCATCAACCTTATAAGTATATTCATTATTAGTCACAACCACTAGTTTCGTAACAAACTTACGATATATAAGGGATCCTCCCCTTTTTCAAAACCCTCTTTTACCATATCAACAATACTAATCAAATCCCCTTATCTATGGACATGCTAATCCTTCTTCAACAAATATCCAACCCCCTTAGAACAATCTCATGAAAATATTGATAAATAGAATTATAATCCTAGAAGTTGGTACCATGGGACCAAAAAAATATATTCTAATCTGAAAATTTTTATGAAAAACCCATTAATACATAAATACCTTTCAAACCAAACCCTCGTCATTTCAAATTTCTAAAATTTACCAAGTTCTATAGTAATTAACATATCTGTAACAACATCTTAGGGCCATTCGACACCCTTGTTACCTCATAGCTCATGATCAAGACATTATTCTAAGGACATTCCCAATGTCTCTAGTTGTGTGTGCTCTTGAATGATATAATAACACCCGTTAACATTCTCTCTATTCATTTGTGCACTTACCCCAACTATTCTTAGAACATTTATCCATAAACATTGTAAAGAAAATATTCATCAAAGATCTATATTCCATCAAGAAATTTGGAAATGATTCTATTGCTAACTTCATCACTAAGTGGCACAAATTCATCAATCAGTTGTCCTTCTATCTGTAATAGATTGAATTGATTGAGTTATTTTCTCGATCTTTCCTAAAACACATATCTTCCATTCTCCAAATCCAATTATTTCAAACATTCAAAAAATCCTTTGCCATGGCCTATAAATTGGAGCTCTAAGCCCTCAAAGATGGTAAAGTTAAAGTATGATCTAAAAATACTAAACATGACTCATCTAAAAACATTTCCAACAATGAAAAATATGAAAGCTCAGAAAAAACAGTTGTCCTAAAAGCTACGTCTAGGATTTGTGTTGATTCTGAGCAATCCCAACCTCCTCAAAAAAACACATCTCTATGGGAAGTCCTACCATTCTATCTTTGACAAGATCGTGACTTCCAATTTGATAAACCTTCCTCATATCTAACCTATCAATGAATCCAGTCCTAAGCCATCCTAGTATATAAAATAAGACTACTGTAAATGTCATTAGGTTTGTGGCCATGGTATTGATAGATACCAGTCCTTTAGAAATGTCCATCAAGAACCTAGTGACCGAGGTGACCTACATCTAGAAAACCCTAATGCACCTCCTAAAAAATCCATAGATGCATTCAAATAACCTTTTCCAAATAATCCAATGCCCAATAACATATCCCAAACTAATAACGGAATCCTGTGAAATCCTTCCACACACATTATCAATAATGTCAGAAAACTTCAACCATATGAAAAGCATGTGTCTGCATCCAAATCACAAGTTAAACACATAAACCTCTTTTACCTCCTTACTGATGAAACCTTGGATCAAACAATATCTCACTCAACATTAGATCTAAAGTAACTACCCCTATGGATATCCATAGTCTTATTTTTTTAGGTTATTAAAAAGAGAATCCCATTGCAGAAATCGTAAGCGTCCCTCCCAAAGCTAAGGTGCCTCAACATTAGATCAAAAAACTTAGTAGTCCCATACAAATATTAGCCAGTCACCCAAGAGATAAGTTATTAACATCATAGAACAAACATGAAATAATCATACATAAGAATTTTACATCACTACCCTCTATTCTAGGACCATATCCTTCATTTAAACTTACAGTCACCATCCTATAATCCAAACCCCTCTCAAAACTACACCTAAGACTGCTACTCAAAACATACCTCCTATACCCTGTACCACTCTATTTTTTCATGAAACCAAAATCCCCACAACCTCATCATCATCTCAACATGCACTTCCAAAATAATAAACTACCATAGATGAAAATCTTGTTTAATCATTAGCCATATCATTACCTCTGATAAAACCCTCAAATTCTTGTGGATGGAAACCTATCTGGTAGAAATATGATGTAGTTTGCACTTATCATAAGTAGTCAAGACATCACACTGAGGACCGTAAAGCTTTGCGATACCTAATTCAAAACCATTTCAAGAAGGATGTATTCCTAAAAAAACAAATACCATATTTAGTCCACCTATCAAGCATAAAAAGATGAAGTAAAAATAACAAGTAAAAAATGTCCCTAAAATCCTTAATCCTAACACTTTTAAACCATAACTTGATAACCCATCAATAAAAGGTGTGACCTCCTACAGTGAGACCTCTTTCTTCCAAATTGATACCATCTACATAGCCATGAGATCTCATACCCAATATTTAAAATCTAAAACTAAAGAATGGCCTAATCTATCCATCTATGGAGCCCCAACTGAATCATTCAATCAATCGTCCTCTAGAGCCAAGTTATGTATCCTTACATCCATTTAAACTTAATTCATGAAATCCATACAGAAAAATGTACTACATAGTTATATCATGCACTCGTAAATATTTCCCTCTATGAAATCATCAAAAATTTCCCTCAACATCGACAGGCTATGATAGAATCTATTCAAGCCATCTTGATACAATTAGATGAACCTGACCCATTTTCTAAATTTTTTCCACCTAAAAAATGTCTACAGCCATTGCATTTGATGATATTGAGATCTGATTGTTACAACTTGAAGACTATGAACTCACCTTATTTTTCAATGCCTAAATTTTTTATACCTTTATTAAAATAATTGTGATTGAAAATGAGGCCAACATAAACATCATATCATCCCATAATTTCCAATAACTTTAGCTACCTAAAATCATTGTTGCATAGTCACCTTCCTTCCTACATGATTTCAATGATATGAATACTCCCACCTTGGGCATGGTAATCCTATCTATCAAATTAGGAAAAAAAATCCTCTATGCACTCTTCTACATTGTGGAACATGAATTTAAATATAATATACTGTTATCACATCCTTGGATCGTTGTCATGTGATGTGTCCCTTCCACCTTACATCAATGCTTGAAATATGAACATGAAGGTAAAATGTTTATAGTTCCTGTTAGTGTAGAATCACAACAACCCCAAATGGTCAGCATGTGAAGTGGGGCATTCGGTGTGATTGCACATGGGACCATCTCTCAAGTTGTATGACTTGCAAAAATTGAGATGCACCTCCAGAGAAACCATTTCTTGCTTCCTAATCTACTTGCCACAAGCTACTCCAATGTAGGAAGAACCTATTTTATCCTAATCTAACCATTTCAAGGGGATAGAGAGAGAGAGAGGGTGAAAGAGCCTATACTAAGTGGTGATAAACTAGAAAAGGAAGTGGTTGAATCACATACCCAACCACCCGAAGTGGAGAGAGGTGAGAAAAGGAGAAGGTGGAAAGAATGCATCACAGACTAGAGATAGATTTCACATAGACACCACTTTGAAACCGATTAAATGTACCTCCCAGGACCTGAAACAAACATCATAATATACACAGTATACCTTACAACAATGAGAGGTAAGAAGAGATAACAAAATAAGCCAAGGATGGACAGATGCATCACAAAAAATATTTTATTACTCCAAAATGTTACATAGTACATCATCACTGGGCATGAGGCAAGAAAATTCCCATTACAGAGCCATGGGAGGAGGCTTAGAATCCATGTTAAACCCTAAGGAAGAAAGAGACGGGGGAGTAGAGGAGAAACAATGACTAGCCATTTAAATATGCCCCTTCATTACAATATATAGGAAGAATAAGAGAGAGAAGAGGGAAATTTTCGAATCCTACTTCAACCACCTCTGCGACGCATTGAATCCTATTCTGAAAGCTCAACCACCATCAATCAATGCCCTTATCAAATATTCCCACAATCTTTCAATTATGGTTCCCTCTGACTACTCGGTGTGTTGAAGAAGGAAGAATGGTGGATTGGATCGAATCAGATCTGGTAGTTGGAGAAATCGGGCTCTATATTAATGGCTTGGAAGAAATTTTCCCATTTTCACCCATAAAATCCTATTAAGAATGATATTTTATGTTTCCATGGCATAGATTGTGTCAAGACGTTTCCAAAAATTCTTCACTCACCCAAATCTGAGTCTCCAGTCAAAACATATGGCCATTTGAATATTTGGATCACAGACGTGCTATATTTTAAAGAGTTTATCGTACCGGGTCCATGTGGCAGCTTCATGCACATTGGAGATTTAGACCTTTCCTTTCACTTTTTAAATCATGCTATAATGACATGTGGCAGCTTCTATGAGCTCCTCGGGCTTCTTTGTATTTTTCCTGAGTCTCTTTGCTTGGCGGGGCCAAAAATTTGACCTTGGACATGTGGCGGCCTAGCGCTTATTTGGAAACCCACCCCAAATTTTAGCTATGAAATAGCATCATGTTTACACTTGGATCCCCTCTTTTGGTCTACCTCTTCCTTGACTATTTAACCCCCAACTCTATCCCTTTTGGACTCTGAGACACGTGGAAGGACCATGCTCATTTGAAAACCTGCTCAGGATTTTACCTCTGAAGGAGAAACATTAAGACACGTGGCACCCTCCACTGAGTTGAAGACGTTTCACTGGCCAATGAAAATTTTGGGGGCTCTTGATGCATGGAATCTTGGTGCTCATTTGGGTCTTCCCTTTTGGATTTAATCTTTGGAGGTGCGATGTTTGGAAACTTGGCAGCTTCCACTGTCTCCTCCATACTTAGTCATTTTTTGGGCCCATTTTGAACCATTTGCGAAGCCCGAAGAATTTGAATCTTTTCCATTTATTTTCCTTTGAGCCTCTAGTTCTTTGATACCACTCATATTCCTTCCCCAAACCTGCTATTCCATTTTCAATCCCACCTGTAATATGTTTGTTGGATTTGAAGTACGGGTTTGCTCGATAGAGCCATTTCTTGAATTTCTTCTTACACAGGATCATTTGGTCTTTCACATGCCTTGCCACTCCATTATAGAGTTCCGTTGTTTCCTGATTATAGGATTTGAATGTGAATTATGTGGCTTCTTCTTGTGCAGGATAGTCACTCATCAATTTTTCTGGGGGGAAAAATATGGATAATAATTTGGTGACTCGCAGGGGTATCTTCCTGTTAAATGAGAGGACCAGTTGTCTTGAAGCATCCATTGGGCATGGATTCATAATTAATGGCCTGTTACTGACCCTTATTTTAAAATGGACTCTCCAATTTCCCACTTTTAACTTTTACCTAACCCTGAGCTTGCCCACGCATCTGCACTCTCAATTTTCATAAGAAATATTAAAACAAGGATTCTGAGAGTAGAAAATTGTTTTTGCCTAGGGCTTTCATCTTTCCCTAAATGGGATGTCTTAAAACCATTCTTTCTTTTCTCTACATTTTTTTTTATTTTGAAATTTGTAACTATTACAGAAAACTATGAGTTTTCTGCCATGAATAGTGAAGGGCCTGACCTCAGTAGCTCTAGATGAATATAAACAAAACTTTTGTACAAAGACAAAATCATACATGCCTCAAATGAGACATGCAAAGTGTGCATGAACACTTCTCCTACTGAAAGCAAAGTCTACTCCTTTTCCTACACTAACTAGAGAGACAAAAAGCTAAACAAAGCCTACCATGCAAATGATTTGAAACTGAATATGGCTTCCTAGATGAATAAAAAATTGACTTTAAGCCCTATCCTCCACCCAAATCATCAAGGTATCTACATCAACCAAAAATACCTCCTCAAGTTGATTGGTATTGGACTCTTGGAGGTGTTGATGATGACCCTTGGTACTTCGATACTCATATTCATGCCCTGAAGTAGGCATAACTAGTTTTGGCTTCTCTTTTGGCTCCAATGAAGCCAAGTAACTGATTGGGCACGGTTTGATCCTTTAGATGTGCCCATTGTTCTAAAATTTAACTCCAAAAATGGAGTCTTTTGGAGGACCTTCTTGGATTGATGGTGTGAGAGGAGTGATGACATCTTCTTGCCCTTTTCCTTCCTTCTCATGTGAAGAACATGGAATACTATGATCTTCCAACCCTGGTTCCAGAGGGATGTTATGAGACACAGGCTATTGTCCTTGAATTCCCTCCTTTATGAAAGTAGGCTCATGTGCTTGGAAGATGAATGGAGGAGGATTAAATGATGTAATCTCAATGGGCTCCTCTCCTTCAAATAAATCCTCCAAGTCAGACAGATAATCTGGCTCCTTGTTGTCCTACTGCATGTGGTCTACCTCCTCCATGGTGTCCTCCTGATCTGTAACTTGATCACCATGTCTCGGTTCATCCTCAAACATGAATTTTGAAATCTCAAACTCTTCTTCAAAATCAGAGCTTGAAGGTGATGTAGTGGAAGGAAGAACTAAAGGTTTTCCTGTAGCCTATTCCACACTTGGAGCCTCTAAAACTGTATGGTCCTCCTCCTTTGCTGCAAACTCATCCTTAGCCACCACTGGTTCTTCAACTCTAACCTCCTCTATTGGTTTGACCATCAAGGGGATCTTTGGAAACCCAAATTTGGTAGCCCAACTCTTTAGATTGTCTTTAATTTCTTCTCTATTGGGCTCCACTTCTTTCTATTTTCCTTGACTAGATTCTTGAGTCTCTTCCCAACATGGACTTCGGAAAACAAGAGGAGTGGCAGGTTGGGGTTCAACCAAATTTGTAATTTTTTTTCGTGAGGAGGGGAGTGGAACTTATTTTTTGTTTGGAGGGGATTATTTCTTGGAAGGGAAAAGGGGAGAAGAATTGAAGTGGGGTGGAAGATCATGAGATGGAGAAGAGAAATCAACACTTGGGGTAGCAAGTGAGGGGCTTGACTCATGACACTGCTGAAATGATAAGGATTGTGGAAGAGGAAAATAAAAGCTAGGAGGTGGTGGACTTACCCATTGACAAGGTTGTCTTGTATCAAAATCATAAGCCTCAATCTCCTCAGTCCATTGTGCAAGTTGAGGTGGCATTTCAACCATGAAGTCAATCTTCTCTTGAGGGCTAGAATGTCTTGGAAAAGGGCCTCCCCATGGACAAGGTGCTCTACAACCAATCTTGAATGCCTTCATTTGTGTTATGGCCCTTGACTGAACCATGCAAGCCTCCATTTTTTGAATCTTCTCCAGCGAACCAGCATTCTCTATATAGTTGTCACCATTGCATGCATCCCCTTATTCTTGATAAGCTCCATAGCCAAACTGAATTTGACCCTACTTATATGGGTAAGCATAATGGTTCTGGATCTACTCATAATGATGATCTGGAGGATTTGAGAAATACATTGGAGGTGGATTGCATTACTACTGTAAGTGTGAGTTCCATGAAGGGAATGAAGTCATGATTGCACAAATTCAAGAAATGGAAGAAAAAATGAAAGAGATGGACAAATAAAATGGATGAAAATGACTAGAAATGGATGGAAAAGGTCTGTAACTTAGAGGATGGGTTATTAACTAGATGGAGTTGTTAGATGAGATTACATGTGCCTCAAAAGGATGAACCTTAACAGGAACACACCAACATGCTAAGATGAAATGGTAAGGTGCTTCAAACCTGTCCCACTGGGTATGAAAAAACTGTTAGTGCAGTTGCATGGTGGCTTATGATTTCTTGTTTGTAATGAGACACCTTGGAAATATGTAAGATCTAACCAAATTTTCCCACCAGGTGTGCCAAAAACTGTTAGTGTGGTCACATTGTGGCTTATGATTTGTTGTTTGTAATGAGAAACCTTGGAAAGATTGAAGATCTAACCTCAGTGTCCCACTGGGTGTACCAAAAACTGTTAGTGTAGAATCACAACACCCCTGAATGGCCCGGGTGTGAAGTGGGGCATTCAATGTGATTGCACAACATGGGACCATCTCACAAGCTGTGGGACTTGTAAAAATTTAGATGGACCTCTGGAGAAAGTCATTTCTTTCTTCCTAATATACTTGCCACAAGATACTCCAGTGTAGGTAGAATCTACTTTATCCTAATCTAACAATTTAAAGGGGACACATAGAGAGAGGGTTAAAGCACCTACACTAAGTGGTGATACACCAGAAAAGGAAGTGGTTGAATCACATACCTGATTTCCTAAAGTGGAGAGAGGTGAGAAGAGGAGAGGGTGGACATAATGCACCATGGACCAGAGATAGATTTCACAGAGACACCACTTCGAAACCCATTAAACAAAGCTCTGAGGACCTATAACGAACATCATAATATGCACAGTATACCCTGAAATGATGAGAGATAAGAAGAGACAACAAAATAAGCCAAAGATGAATAGATGCATCACGAAACATATTTTATTGCTCCAAAATGTTACACAGTACATTCTCAGTGGGCAAGAGGCAATTAAACGCCATTATGGAGCTATGGGAGGAGGCTTAGACTCTGCATTCTACCCTAATGAAGAAAGAGAGAGGGAGGGGTAGAGGAGAACAATGACCGACCGTTTGAATATGCCCCTTCATTATAATATACAGGAAGAATAAAAGAGAGAAGAGGGAAAATTTTGAATCCTGCTTCAACCACCTCTACGACGCATTGAATCTTGTTCTGAAATCTCAACCACCATCAATAAATTCCCTTCTCAAATCTACCCATAATTTTTTGATTCTGGTTCCCTCCAATTGCTCAGCATGTTGAAGAAGGAAGAATGGTATATCGAATCAAATCAGATCTGGTAGTTAGAGAAATCAAGATCTTTATTAATGGCCTGGAATACGTTTTCCCATTTTTAACCCCCCAAATCCTATTTAGAATTATATTTTATGTTTCTATGGTGTAACGGGTGTCGAGACATTTCAAAAAAGTCTTCTCCTGCCCAAATATGGGTCTCTAGTCAAAATATATGGCCATTTGAATATTTGGATCGTGGGCATGCAATATTTTAAATATTTTTCTATACCGGGTCCATGTGGTAGCCTCGTGAACCTTGGAGATTCAACCCATACCTTTTGGTTTTGAAATTGTGCCAAACAGACATGTGGTGGCTTACGTGATCTCCTCAGGCTTCTTTGTATTTTTCTCGAGTCTCTTTTCTTGGCAGGGTAAAAACTTTGACCCTGGACACGTGGCAGCTTGGCGCTTGTTTGGAAACCCGCTCCAAATTTTACCTATGAAATAGTATCGTGTTGACACTTGAATCCCTCCACTATCCTATTGCTGCCTTTACTATTCAACACCCATCTCTGTCCCTTTTGGACTTTGAGACACGTGGAAATCCCATGCTCATTTGAAAAATTGCTCAGGATTTTACCTTTGAAGGAGCATCGTTAATACACGTGGCACCCTCCGCTTAGTCGAAGAATTTTTAATCGTTGATGTAAATTTTTGGGGCTTTGGATGCTTGGAAGCTTGGCACTTGTTTGGGTATGCCCCTTTGGATTTAATATTTGGAGGTGCGCCATTTGGACACTTGGCAGCTTCCGATGTCTCCTCCATACTTAGTCATTTTTTTGGGCCCATTCTAAACCATTTGCGAAAGCCTGAAGAATTTGAATATTCTCCGTTTCTTTTCCTTCGAGCCTCTGGTTATTTGAAACTACTTGGCTTCCTTCCCCAAACCTGCTATTCCATTTCTGAGCCCACCTGTAATTTGTTTGCTAGATTTGAAGCACGCGTTCGCTCGATAGAGCTGTTTCTTGAATTTCTTCTTGCACAGGGTCGTTTGATCTTTTCTAGGCCTTGCAACTCCATTGTAGAGTTCCTCTATTTCCTGATTGTAGGATTTGAACGTGAATTCTCTAGCTTCTTCTTGTGCGGGGTCATGGCTTATCAATTTTGTTGGGGGAAAAATATGGATAACAATTCTTACTAATCATAATTCGTTTAAGTCATGTCACATGAACTATAATCCAAATGACATATTGATTCACTTAACATTCCATTCCTCTTAAAATAATTCTTATAATAGTTCCTTGATCCCCGAGGATAAGTTACCTGAAGATCAATCATTCAAATATATGATGCAATGTCTGTCACTCGGGGAATACCGAATCGTATCTCTTAATTCAATCCCTACACCAAAAATTTATGAGAGATCTAATAAACAACTTCTCTATAATCCTACCATTAGGAAATATCATTTCCTTCAATCCTCAATTTTTTTTAACATAAAATTCTTATGGACGCATCAACTACCCATATTCACATCTCAACAATCAACTAAACACTAAACCATTCACCTCATATTTATCATTCCTATATAATCCTCAATTTACCAAAATCTACCTCTATCACTGTGGGTGGAAGGTTTTTGTCTTGGCAAGATAAGAGAAAGGTCCTCATGAGATACTTTTTGAAGATTTAAAAAACATCATGAAAACCACACACTAGGCTTCAAGAAATATTTCTTGAATCTACCACCATGCATCTTAGAATCTAAACCCTCATTCTCATTATCATCAGACATTCCCTCTGACATAAAATACACCATATATATCCCTCCTATATTTTAAAAAAAATAAATACCATTAACCTTGGAACATTGACTTACCAAGGTAACAAAAAAACTAACACCCTTTCACTAGTATTACTTTATATAATAAAAGAGGATTCTCCTACTATCCATGTTCTCCAATTTTAGGATGATAATGCCATCCTAACCTATATGGGTGCTAAAGATCATTATGTCTAGAAAATCCTACCTCAAGATATGTCCACATACCTCAACGAGTCAACCATTGATATTAACATAGGGGCTTCACATGATCTGTGTGTAGTTAAATATGGTCAATCTTTAGACCCATTAGAACTCAGTGAGTTCTCGATCTTGTTATCTAATCATATTCAAGACTTTGCATGGTCTTATAGTAAGATTCCTTGTATTCACCCTAATATCATTATCCATAGTATTGTCACCATCCTCAATTCTAAACCATTGAAGAAAAATCTTTGTAAAATGCATCCTCGCGTAGCTTTACTAGTAAAATAAGTACTTCAACATCTTCTCTTATCCATTTTCATCCTAGCCATTGATAATCCGCATTGGGTAACTAACATCATATCTATAACAAAGATCTATGGGAAATTTCATATCCACATATATATTAGATAGCTTAATATCACTTGTCTAAAATATGATTCCCCTCTACCTAACATTAACCAACTTATTGACCTAATGACACGACATGATATTTTTTCTCTTATGGATGTCTTATCTAGTTATAGTCAAATCCTTATCGCATCGGAAGTTAAACATAAGATATATTTTATCATTCTTTGGGGAACCTTATGTTACAGAGTAATTCCCTTTGTCTTGAAAAATTCAGAAGAAACTTACCACCATGTTATGACATTATCCATAAAATTGTAGAAGACTACATAGGTGATCTCTTAGGTAATTCTAAAATACCAAACGACCATATATTAATCCTTGACATGATTTCTTCCCATCTAATATAGTTCTTCCATTAACTCAACAATGTTAAATGTGTGTTTGGGATCTTAATAGGGAAATGTTTAGGATTCATCATCTCTATCAGGGGAATTGAGGTCAATTTCATCAAATTCAAAGCCATAATTGAAATGTATCCTCTATGTAACCTTAAATAGTTTCGTAATTTGTAAGGAAAATTTCAATACATTGACCATTTCATCTTCCAATTATCAGATCTATGCCATCCCTTCCATCATATCCTTAGAAAGGAAATCCATTTTATATGTGACAATCATTTCCAAATGTTCATTGACACCCTTAAGTAATATCTCCTATCACCACTAAAATTCATGTATCCACATGAGGGGAGCCTTTCTATCTATATATATCTACCACTAACCATGCCTTGGGGGGTATTCTACCATGTCAGGATGACATAGGAAGGAAACATTTCATTTTTTATATAAGTTATACCATTCACGATTGATGAGGCCAGTATATGTCTGATTAATGTATAATATATGATCTCATTATACTCTCCTTTTGATTAAGTTTGATTGCATTGTGTGAATTTTAGTTGATTTGATATGAGTTAGGATGTAACTATCTGTCTTTTGATTGATTGTGATCCTAATGTTAAAAAATCTAAAATTCCTAATATAGTGTGTGTTTAAATTTAGTTTTGCAATAAAGCAGGTCTAATCAGTTGAGGAAATGAAGCAGGTGGCATTCAGTATGATTTTGATAGCGTCTAATCCTACATAGCTTAGTTCCAGAACTTCCAAGCTAGTTCCATAACTTCATCACATAGTCATCATTTAGTTTCGGAACTTTCAGACTTAGTTCCAGAACTCCAGAATTTAGTTCCAAAATTTTCGGACTTAGTTCCGGAACTCCTAGTGACAACTCTGGAACTCTCACAGGTTTTGGTTCTTAAAAATTTCCTATGGTTCTGGAACTTTTCCAAAGTTCCGAAACCGAAGGGAATTATCTATTTTAAACCACATCCGGAAATTTTGCATCTACAATCATGAAGGACAAGAAGATTTCTAAATGCATCTCTAGGAAGAGTTATCCTACAACTATCTAATCAACTGCTATCCGACTCAGCATCTATTCAGGGCATGATACGATTTCATCAGAATCATTGAGACAGCCAAGATTTTAAAATATATATAAATGCATACCTGTATTAGATAGATTAAGAGAGAGATTAGAGATATACAACAGAGAAGAGAAATACACTAAGTGTCCCGATCCAGTACGTTTTGTAATACTGAATGTTTTCATCAATAAAATAGCCATTCTGATTTGAGAGAATTCTAAGTTGTTAAAATCCTGATTCAAGGAGGAGCAAGGGACCACTCCCCAAAGGACTAGGATATTCATTTATTTGGTATTTATATTTCTTCAGCAAGTATCTTAGATCTATTAATTTTGTAACGCTTTAGTTCTTTCAGTTAAATTCTATTACGTACTTGTGCTTGCAGGTGTTTAGATAAATCTTTATATTTTTCTTGCAATTGTTTTCAAGCATTTTAATTTGAGTGTTTACTTTCAAAATCTGTGTGTTTCCTTTTTGCACGGCATGTTTCCTTTCAGCAAGCTTTCAGTGTGTTTTATTTTCAGCAAGTTTTCATAGTTTGATTTAAATAAGGTTTTACCAAGAAGTCCTTAAGACATTAATGAGATCCCCGATAAAATATAAAAAATAGTTACAGTCAACTACTAGATCAATTAAAGTAGTCTTTTTGCATATAGCTCTGGACACACCCCTGGTTTGATATGACATCAACAAGAACTTGATTAAATGAAGGGAATAACGATACCCATCATTTTTGGCACCATTTTTTAGGAACACCAATTGTAATTTTATAATTAAGTGTTAGCAAGAGCAACAAAACATATATCTAGTAGTTGAAGAATCTTCCCTACTATATCACAAAATATATGAGTAGACCAAGAGACTCACAGGGTAGATTCCTTCCAAAAAAATCTTCACAAGAATTCATAACATATTCTAGTCAAAGTAAGTAAATTGATCAAGAATTGGAGGCACCACCATCCCCTGTAAGACAAGAAACAAATTTTCCATTTTTGGAATTCTTAGATCAGTCACCTGAAGGGAGTGGAACTTTTAGGAAAAGGATTATTACCCAAGATCCATTGAGGGTAATTTTTGATTCTCAATTGGGTAGTCAACCTCCTACTCCTAATTTTTCACCTTCCCCAAAGCATACAGCTTACCATATTGATTGGGAGGAAACTTCAACAAATATTTTTGAAATTGCACGAGAAGATGAGGGAGTACCTGATAATACCTTTACCTATCCAATCGAATTGGTATATGATGACATATCAGTGAAAAATATCTCACATGCACATTTACCCAGTTTTAGAGGGATTCCATTTGAAGATCCTAACCAATTTCTATTTGAATTCAAG
Source organism: Taxus chinensis (assembly GCA_019776745.2). Classification (NCBI taxonomy): domain Eukaryota; kingdom Viridiplantae; phylum Streptophyta; class Pinopsida; order Cupressales; family Taxaceae; genus Taxus; species Taxus chinensis. Next base: position 768,215,248 of record CM034152.1, read on the forward strand.
ATGCTATGTCAGACCTATGATTATAAAATAGATAATCAAAAAATCAATTTCTTTCCATCCACCTTGAAGGATGCAGCAATGAGGTGGTTCATGGGATTAACATCCAACTATATTAGCACTTGGGCACAAATGGAGACTTCCTTCCTAGACAAATACCAGGATTATTATAGAGCAAGAAATAGGAAGGAAGAGTTCTTAAAAATCAAGCAGGAAGAGGAAAAAAACATAGAAGACTATTTAGATAGATTCCTCTTTGTTAGAAAAAGATGTGGATTTGTGATTACAGAGGAATTAAGTAAAACCATCTTTCTCAAAGGTTTGGATGATGAATCTAGAGAAGCCCTTAACTTAATAGGAGGGGGAGATATTGATCAGATAAGAATGAATGGAATTAAAGATATTTGTAGAAGCTATTCCACAACAAGAGGTGGACCTAGAAAAGGAAAATCAGTAAAATGTCTAAATCCAGATATGAAAAAAATAATGGATGAGTTGGAAAACTTTACAACAGACATTTTAGTGCAATTAACCTCTACTATGAATGGATTACAAGATAAAGCAAATTCCAAAACTAAACCATTGGCTATGTATTGTCCTAGATGCAGGAAGAAGAATGCATTAAGAGATTTTCCTTTAGATAAAACAAAAATGTGTCTTATCTATGAATCTAAAGAAGATGATACTGATGTTTGTTCTTTGCTTCCTATCATTAAATATCAGCTTAAACAAACCAATGCCATATCTACAACTGAAGAATTGAAGTTTGTTCAGAGACAACCTGACCAAGGGCAGTTTGTGCCAAGATCATATCCTAATCAATGGACAATGACATGCGATGCTTAGGCAGTACCAAAAAATTGGGGACAACCACCTTGGGTACCTCAACCAACTTAGAACCCTCAAGATTGTTAAAATTAAGCTGTGAATGCTCAAGGACATCAACAACCATAGGTTAGTGAAGGAAATCCTTATGCTTGGTCACAACCTAGATGGAATCATAATTATTCCCAAGGAAGAACATATCCAAATCAGAATCAACAGGCCATCATGGGATCCCCTGCATAGAACTCACAAACTGAGAATGTTTTCAAAACACAAATGCCATCACAACCAGTAGCAAATCCCAGAAACAAATAGATAACTCTTATTTATGGAACAAAACCTAAAAAATCAGTTGATTTACATGCTATTGATTATAAGGATATTCCAACTAGATCTAGGAAAATAATTAATAGTCCACCCCTTATAATCACTAAAATGACAGAAGAAAATGAGAACCCTAGTATTGTTGTTCCAAAAGAGGATATAGAAAGAAAAGAAAAGGAGCCAGATAGCAGCACTACTGAGACTCCATTTCCTAAGAGATTCAAAGAAGATATAGAAATCAAGGAGTTTGAACTAGTTTAGGAATTAAGTAAACTGAATATTGAAATACCACTGTTACAAGCAATTAAAGATATTCCAAAATTGAACAAATTGATCAAAATATTTTTCATGAAAAAGACTGGAAGAAAGAGACAGTATCACAAGACTATCAAAGTAGATGGGAAACTTGCTGATTTATTAGCAGGAAAACTATTACTTCCCAAATATGAAGATTTTGGAAGTCCTGTTATTTCTGTCTCTATAGGAAATAAGGATGTACATAAAGTTTTGATATATTTGGGAGCTTCTATCAATGTAATGACAGTGGATAGTCTGACAACATCACCATTAATAGGTACATAACCTACCAATACAATATTGTAGATGGCAGATCAGTCTATAGAAAAACCGAAAGAAATTATTGAAAACGTGGCGGTGATGGTAGAGTCATGGGAATATCCAGTTGACTTTCTTATATTGCATCCAAAAGGTAAAACATTAGGTTATCCCATTATTTTAGGCAGACCATGGTTAGCTACAGTTTTTTCTTTGATAGATTGTACGTCAGGTGATATGACAATCTCGGATGGTAAGAACTTGAAAAACATTTCCATATATCCTACTGCACAACCCTTTACTAAAAGTCATGAACAATTGTGGGTTGATTCTCCTAAAACTAATAAGAAAAATTTCTCTTCTTTGGATATGATCACATTGCAGGATCATGTAAGAGAAGTAGAAGAGATGATTAATCCACCATTGGATGAGAACATGTTGTCTACAGTGAAATCAGAAATAGTTCTGGAACCCATGAACTTAGTTCCAGAACCCACGAACTTAGTTTTAGAACCCGTGAACTTAGTTCTGGAACATACGGCTATAGTTCCATAACCACTATAGTTAGTTCCAGAACCACGACAACAAAGTTCTCTTTGATTGAAAATGATTTCACTCCGGAGGAATGAGATTTCTCGTGGGGAGAGGATGAATCGGTATCTTCAGTTTCAATTACATCAGAAAGTAGTGAAGAATTTCTAGAAATTAGCATTGACGAGGAATTTGGCCTGCAAAGAGATAAGTATCATAATTCTCATTACTATATTTTTTTCCATTATTCTGTCTCAAGTAACTTTTGGAGATGTTGCTACATACCACATGTTATTACCACATGCATGTCCATTAAATACTTTAATGAAACCCTTTCCACAAGTCATTTCATCACATATTGGAACCAAGCATGTTGAAATTTAACCAAGAAAAACTTTAAACATCAATAGTTGGTTAAAAGAGGATGAAGAAGATAAATTGTTTGATGTTCTAAAAAATCATAATAAAGCTTTTTCTTGGGATTACAAATATATGAAGGGGATTCATCCAAGTATCTGCACTCATCACATCTATACTGAAAACACTAAGCCAGTTAGGCATCCTCAAAGAAGGATTAACCCAGCTTTAAGGGATTGTTGTCAAAATTCCCCCCCCTGGGTAATTTTGATAACATGCATCAGAATATTCAAGTCCCAGGAAAATTAATTGATTCAGAGCAAACATCATGTTTCTGAGGTTCTCTCAGATATTTTTCTAACTCCCCAGGCCGAAGAAGGAAGGAGCAAGCTCTGAGAAAATGTGAAAAAATTTGTAGAAAGGCAAATAGGTTGATCCAGGAAAAAGTGTGAAAATTGGCTAAGTCCTGCTCAAGGGAGCAATTGGGACATTTGGGACGTCAAGGCGCAGATCGGCCGAAAAGCCTCCAGGCGGCCCAAATTGCATTTGGGACAATCTTGGCCAGAAGTACGCGGCGGGCGCGAGAAGCCAATCCGGCCGAAAGAGGAAGAAAATTTGGCTAAGTGTTGCTAGGGATGTTTGGGACAAAAAGACCCGAACTGTCTGGATCGGACGAAATGTGCACAGGTAGTCAAAAAGTGATTGCGACATCTGGGCCGCGAACCGGCGCGAAATCAGTGAAAAAGGTTGAGTCAGTCCAAACACAAAGTGGGACAGTTGGGACTGCGAGTACGCGAACCGGCCGAACCGGGCGAAAAAGGTCGAGGCAGTCCAAAGTAAAGTGGGACATTTGGGACAAATGGACGCGAACCGGCCGGTTCGCGCGAAATCAGCACAAGGAGCACTAGGCGTTTGGGACATCCAGGACAAAAGGACGCGAAGGGCGCGAAAGAGCCGGCAGACCCGATGACCAATCAGATCACGCCACGTGTCACAAGGGGAAAGTACCAGAAAAGTCAAAGGGGCGAGTTTTCGAGCACCGATCCGAACCAATGAGATAGTGCCACGTATCCTAGTAAAGGGGCCCACAAGGAAATTTCAAAAAAGACAGCCCGCTGAAAGGCGAGAGGAGAGAGAATTACTTGACCAATCAGAGCCTGCCACGTGTCATCCAAGTGGCAGAGCGCGGGAAATATTTCAAAATCCGTTTTCACCTGCTCCGTGCCCTAAATCTTCAGATCGCCATATCTTTTGATCCAGAGCTCGGATTTCCACGTTCTTTATATCAACGGAAAGCTTATGAAATTCTCTACATGATTCTGGGATCAACCTAGAGTTTTGGTGTAGTCTGAAGAGAGAAAATCGAGAAACGGCTCTGACGCGTGTGCACGGCCAGAAGTGACATTTCAGCGGCCAAATTAATGCAGAATGGGTCGCATTCTCCTCCAAATCGGTCAAAGATGACAGGGTATGGGTTGGTAAGGTATCCTATGCCATTTTAATGTGTTGGCATTTAATGAGGAATGGGCTTACACGTTTTCCCACGTTTCTGTCCCCTGGGCTCGACCCATGCAATGTAAAAAGCCAGATTTGGCTCAATAGATAACAAGTTGTTCATTCTTTCTGCTCTGCCCTCCCTTCTTTTCTTCTCTAGGGTTGAAAATGGAGTTCGAACCTCCTCCCTGCTCTGTAATGGCGTTTTTTTGCCTCTTATTAATGGAATGATGTTCTGTGCAAACTTCTGGAGCAACAAAACGTGTTTTGTGATGCATCTGTCCATCCTTTCTCGTTTTTGCTTGTTCTCTTCTTGCCTCTCTTCATTGCAGGTATTTGTGCATGTTTGAATGTTCATTGCAGGTCTGGAGCTGTGTTCATGGAGTTTTGGGACATTTTCTGTGTGAAATCTATCCTTGGGCCTGTGATGCATCTGTCCATCCTTCCCATTGCTCACCTCTCTTTGTCCCATGGCAGTTTTGATAGATGTCCAACATTCTCCTTCTCTGGTGTATCACCATTTTAGTGTAGGCTTTTGTTGTTTTTCCCTCTCTCTCTCTCTCTCTGTCTCCTTGGCATGGTTAGATTAGGATTAGATTAGCTTTCCTGCACTGGAATAGCTTGTGGCAGGTAGTTTAGGAGCAGGAACCAGCCTTCTCTGGAGATTCCTCTCTCGGTTTCACAAGTCCCACGCTTGGAGAGAGGTTTCCATGTTGTGCAATCACACTGGATGCCTGAACATCAACCTAGAAGCCTGATCTGCATCCAGGGGTGCTGTGATTTTGCATCAACAGTTTTGGCATGCCCGGTGGGACCTTAGAGGTCTTTCACTTCATCTTTTGCAGGTTGATGTGTTCCTATGAAGATTTCAGCCTTTGGAGGCACTTGCAAACACATCTGGCGACTCCATCTGGTCAACAACCATCTCTGAAGTTGCAGACCTTCCTTTCCATTCATTTCCATCCATTTTTCATTCATCCTTCTTTCCATCCCTTTCATTCTTTTCCATTCTATGAAGTTGTGCAATCATGACTTCATTTCCATCATGGAATTCACATCAACAACAGCAGTATTTTCCACTTCCAACATGTTTTACAAATCCTCCAGATCAACATGCATACTCATATGAACAGCAGTGCCAAAGTCAGTTTGGCAATGAAGCTTCCCAAGAGCAAGAGTATGCATACAATGAAGACCATCAGATCCAAGATGCTGGTCTGTTGGAGAAAATCCAAAAGATGGAGGTGGGGATGGTGCAGTCCAGGGCTCAAGCACAAATGAAATCTTTTGGAATCGGTTATGGAGCACCCTGTCCATGGGTGGGACCTTTTCCAAGGCACTACAGCCCTCAGGAGAAGCTGGACTTCATGATAAAGATGCTGCCCCAACTTGCACAATGGACAGCAGAGATAGAGGCCTACAGACTTGTTGTTGAACAACCTTGTCAATGGGTAAGTTCTACACCATCATCTGGTTTTTCTCTTTCCATTACTCAAGCAACATCACCATCTCATTTAAACTCCCCATCTACTGTCCCAAGTGTTGAATCCATCTCTCCACCTCTCAGTCTTCCACCCCATCTTGATTCTTCTTTCCTTTTCCCTTCCAAACAGTCATCCCCTCCACAAGAGCTAACAGAAATACCCCCTCCTCCAAAGAAACAAGAGGTTTCACCGCCTCCACCACCACACAAAATTGTCAAATCAGTTGAGTTTCAACCTATCCCTCCTCTTGCATCCCCAATTCCATGTGGGAAAGAAGAAATTGAAAAAATCAGTCATCAAGGACAACAAGAGGAAGAGCCAAAAAGAAAAGAAGTGACAGACAGTCTTGAAGAGTTTGGGCTGCTTAGATTTGGGATGACAAAGATCCCCTTGATGGTTAAGCCTACAAAAGAGGCTGAGGTTGAACAAATGGTGGTGAGGACTGATTTTGTTGCAGCAGAAGAAGAAGATCTTACAGTCCCAACTTGTCCTCTAGAGCAACAAATTGAAGAGTTTGACTTGACAAACTTCATGCTGGAGGAGGAGTTCAATCAAGAGCAAGATTCTCTTCAAACATTGGAGGAAGGAGAAGCTGCTCCAAATCCAAAAGAAGAGGAGCACATTCTAGCTGTGGAGGAGAAAAGTGTAGATCCAAAGGGCTTTGGGCACAAAGCAGGCTACAAAAGAACCTTCAGTTCTTCTTTCCACTTCATCTTCTCTCAAGTTCTATTACTGAAAAGGAGTTTGATCTCTCAAACTCAATATTAGAGAGTGAAGGAAACCATGCTGGTCAAGTTGCAGATCAAGAGGACACCATGGAGGAAGTTGAACATGAACAACGGGACAACAATGAGGTAGTTTACCTGTCAGATTTGGAGGACTATTTTGATGGAGAAGAGCTAGTTGAGTTTTCACCATTCTCTCTTTCATCATCCACATTCCAAACACAAGAGCGTGCTGCCATGAAGGAGAACTTTCATTTGCAGCGGCCTGCATCTTACAGCAGCCCTTTGGAATCAAAATTGGAAGATTCTAATCTTCCCTGTTCTTCATTAGAGGAAGAGAAAGGACAGAAGAATTTCACCATTTCTTCCACATCATCCATTCAAGAGGGTCTACAAGAAGACTCCATTCTTGGAGTTGAAAATCATAGCAATGGGCATACTCAAAGGACCATACCTTGCCCAATCAGGTATTTGGCTTCATTGGAGCCAAAGGAGAAGCCACAACCAGTCATACTTGCTTCTGAGCATGAGGATGAGCTACAAAGTACCAAGGATCGGCAGCCATACCTCTCCAATCCAAATGCAGAGCAACTAAAAGAGGTATTGGATTTTTCAGTTGATACCTTGATGATTTGGATAGAAGACCAGCTTCTTGTCGATTTTCCATCCATCCAAACAGCCATGATCAGTGCCAAATCAATTGCATGGCTGCCAATTTTGAAGAAAGGAAGCTATTTCTCACAACCAGTTGCAGGGTTTGTTTAGCTTGCCTTTGCTTCCAGCTAGAGTAGAGTAGGTAGATTTGCTTTCAGTAGAAGAAGTGCTCGTGCACACTCTGCATGTTCCATTTGGGGCATGTATGATTTTCAGTTCTGTACATAGTTTTTGGTGTTGCTGGTTTTGCTCTGGCACAGTTCATTTCAGTGGCATTTTGGTGAGAACAACTACATGCCCGGTGGGTTTCCAAGTGGCTCAGAGGGGAGATTTTCAAGGTTCAGATCAGTTTTTAGGCTTGCTTATGACTCCATGCCCAATGGATTGCTTCAGGCAACTGGTCTTTTCATCTAGCAGGTAGATGACCCCACTGAGTCACCAAATTGTTGTCAAAATTTCCCCCCCTGGGTAATTTTGATAACATGCATCAGAATATTCAAGTCCCAGGCAAATTAATTGATTCAGAGCAAACATCATGTTTCTGAGGTTCTCTCAGATATTTTTCTAACTCCCCAGGCCGAAGAAGGAAGGAGCAAGCTCTGAGAAAATGTGAAAAAAAGTTGCAAAAGGCAAATAGGTTGATCCAGGAAAAAGTGTGAAAATTGGCTAAGTCCTGCTCAAGGGAGCAATTGGGACATTTGGGACGTCAAGGCGCGGATCGGCCGAAAAGCCTCCAGGCGGCCCAAATTGCATTTGGGACAATCGGGCCAGAAGTACGCGGTGGGCGCGAGAAGCCAATCCGGCCGAAAGAGGAAGAAAATTGGCTAAGTGTTGCTCGGGACATTTGGGACAAAAAGACCCGAACCGGCTGGATCGGCCGAAGTGAGCACAGGTAGTCAAAAAGTGATTGCGACATCTGGGGCCTGCGAAGGTGCGAACCGGGTGAAAAAGGTCAAATCAATCTGAAACACAAGTGGGACATAGTTGGGCCGTGAGGTACGCGAACCGGCCGAACCGGGTGAAAAAGGTCGAGGCAGTCCAAAGCAAAGTGGGACATTTGGGACAAATGGACGCGAACCGGCCGGTTCGCGTGAAATCAGCACAAGGAGCACTAGGCGTTTGGGACATCCGGGACAAAAGGACGCGAAGGGCGCGAAAGAGCCGGCAGACCCGAGAACCAATCAGATCATGCCACGTGTCACAAGGGGAAAGTACCAGAAAAGTCAAAGGGGCGAGTTTTGAGCACTGATCCGAACCAATGAGATAGTGCCACGTATCCTAGCAAGGGGCCCACAAGAAAATTTCAAAAAAGACAGCCCACCGAAAGGCAGAGGAGAGAGAATCACGCTTGACCAATCAGAGCATGCCACGTGTCATCCAAGTGGCAGAGCGCGGGAAATATTTCAAAATCCGTTTTGGTCTGCTCCGTGCCCTAAATCTTCAGATCGCCATATCTTTTGATCCAGAGCTCGGATTTCCACGTTCTTTATATCAACGGAAAGCTTATGAAATTCTCTACATGATTCTGGGATCAACCTCGAGTTTTGGTGTAGTCTGAAGAGAGAAAATCGAGAAACGGCTCTGACACGTGTGCATGGCCAGAAGTGACATTTCAGCGGCCAAATTAATGCAGAATGGGTCGCATTCTCCTCCAAATCGGTCAAAGATGGTAGGGTATGGGTTGGTAAGGTATCCTATGCCTGTTTTAATGCATTGGCATTCAATGAGGAATGGGCTTACATGTTTTCCCACGTTTCTGTCCCCTGGGCTCGACCCATGCAATGTAAAAAGCCAGATTTGGCTCAATAGATAACAAGTTGTTCATTCTTTCTACTCTGCCCTCCCTTCTTTTCTTCTCTAGGGTTGAAAATGGAGTTTGAACCTCCTCCCTGCTCTGTAATGGCATTTTTTTTCCTCTTATTAATGGAATGATGTTCTGTGCAAACTTCTGGAGCAACAAAACATGTTTTGTGATGCATCTGTCCATCCTTTCTCGTTTTTGCTTGTTCTCTTCTTGCCTCTCTTCATTGCAGGTATTTGTGCATGTTTGAATGTTCATTGCAGGTCTGGAGCTGTGTTCATGGAGTTTTGGGACATTTTCTGTGTGAAATCTATCCTTGGGCCTGTGATGCATCTGTCCATCCTTCCCATTGCTCACCTCTCTTTGTCCCATGGCAGTTTTGATAGATGTCCAACATTCTCCTTCTCTGGTGTATCACCGTTTTAGTGTAGGATTTTGTTGTTTTTCCCTTCTCTCTCTCTCTCTCTGTCTCCTTGGCATGGTTAGATTAGGATTAGATTAGCTTTCCTGCATTGGAATAGCTTGTGGCAGGTAGTTTAGGAGCAGGAACCAGCCTTCTCTGGAGATTCCTCTCTTGGTTTCACAAGTCCCACACTTGGAGAGAGGTTTCCATGTTGTGCAATCACACCGGATGCCTGAACATCAACCTAGAAGCCTGATGTACATCCAGGGGTGCTGTGATTTTGCACTAACAGGAACCAAACATGTTGAGATTCAACTGGGTAAAACTTTGAACATTAACATCTGGTTAAAGGATGATGAAGAAGATAAATTGTTTGATGTTTTAAAAAAGCATACTAAAGCATTTGCTTGAGATTAAAAATACATGAAGGAAATTCACCCAAGTATCTACACTCATCACATCTATACTGAAAATTTTAAACTAGTCAGGTAGCCTCAGAGAAGGATTAACCCAGCCTTAAGGGATATAGTCAAACAAGAAATTGAAAAACTATTACAAGTAGGTTTTCTCTACCCTATCTCAGATAGTTAGCAGGTATCTCCTCTTGTAATTGTTCTTAAAAAGAATGGAAAATGGAGAATATGTGTTGACTATAGGGAACTAAACAAAGCCACACTGAGAGATTATTTTCCCTTACCATTCATAGATCAAGTCGTAGACAACTTTTCAGGTAAACAATACTTTTCCTTCTTGGATGGATTTAGTGGATACAATCAAATCAGAGTTTTTGCTGAAGATCAAGACAAAACTACATTTACATGTCCATGGGGTACCTTTACCTATAGGGTGTTACCATTTGGCTTATGCAATGTTCATGCAACTTTTCAGAGAGTTGTACTTGCAATCTTTCCTGATATAACAAATGATTGTGTTGAGGTATATATGGCTGGATGACTTCACTGTACACAAAGATACATTTGATGATGTTTTGAGAAATCTGGACAGAGTGTTAACAAGATGTGAACAACACAATCTATCTCTTAGTGATGAAAAAGTGTTTAATGATGGTTGATGAGGGGATTGTATTAGGACACCATATTTCACAAAAGAGGAATTCAGGTTGATCAAAACAAAATTATGATCATTTTAGATTTACCTATTCCTCAGACCCCCCACAAATATCAAGTCATTTCTAGGACATGCTGGGTACTATAGGTGCTTTATAAAATATTTCAGTAAAATTGTTGCTTTTATGTTTAATTCAGCTAACCAAGGATTGTGAATTTGTTTGGGATGAAAAGTTTCAACATGCTTTTGAAGAAATTATAAGACAAAGGTAATCATGTGCTCCAATATTGAGAGGACATAATTGGGAAAATCCATTTCATATCCAAACAAATGCCTGCAAATAATTCCATTGGTGCAGTATTTGGAACAGAAAGATGAAGAAGGAAAAATGTATGTTATTTACTATCTTGGTAAGAATCTTACTCCCACTGAAAATAATTACACTACCACTGAAAAATAATTTATTGCTGTGATTTATTCAATCAATAAATTCAGACATTACAGTCACAGGTTACAAGATATTTGTACACACATATCATTCAACAATTAAATATTTAATGAAGACATAACCAGTGGTTGGAGGAAGAATCGTTAGATGGTTATTACTTCTGCAAGAATTTGATATTACCATTGTGGACAATCCAGGTAAATCTAATGTGGTAGCTGATTTTTTTTCAAGACTAACCAACTACAGGGGAACAAGATCCATGTCAAGGATAACTTTCCAGATGAACAACTATTTGCTATCTCAGCAAGTACACCATGGTTTGATGCTATGGAAAATTATCTTGCAACATGGAAGTTCTCTCCTCCTTTCACTAAGAAACAAATAAATAAGTTAATCAAGACTAGTGCACAATTCAAATAGTTAAATGGAATGCTATTTAAATGCGGGCCTGATTTTGTTTTACGTAGATGTGTAAGAGAAGATGAAATATTTGACATCCTCATAGCATGTCATGATGAACCAAGTGGAGGACACTATTAAGTGAAAAGAATAACTCATAAGATACTTGGCACTAGTTATTATTGGCCATCTTTGTACAAAGATGTAAAGAGATATATCAAGCAGGTGTGATCCTTGTCAAAGGATGGGACAACCAACTTTCACTATTGAAATGCCTCTTCAAGCCTCAAGTTAGTAATTGAACCATTTGAGAGATGGGGATTGGATTTTGTTAGTCCCTTCAATCCTCCTTCACAAGGAAAGGAATATATTCTTGTGTGTACTGACTATGTGACAAAGTGGGAAGAAGTGTAGGCATTGAGAAATGCCACTAAAGAAGCAATTGCTGATTTCCTTTGGAACAGAACTTATGGTAAAGTTTGAAGCATCGAGGAGCATAATTTCAGATTAGGGACCACAATTTGTGTCTAATATGATCCAAAATTTCACAATGTATTACCAAATCGATCATAGGAAGTCATCTTCTTATCACCCACAGTCAAATGGACAAGCTAAAGTAACAAACAGAGAATTAGAGAACATCCTTACCAAAACGGTTGAAGCTGGGAGAAAATATTGGGTAAAGAGACTACCTGAAACTGTTTGGCTGTATAATACAACTTGGAAAACTACAACAGGGTTTTCACCATATGAGTTAGTCTATGGGAAAAATCCCTTGTTGCCCATTGAGTTTGAACTTTAGACATTAAGGACATTAGTTAAGGTGGGAATTGAGTTGGATGCAACTCAAAAAGAAAGAATCCTTCAACTCAATGAGTTGGATGAATTGAGGATGGAAGCACTTCAGCAGACAAGAGATAATCCAAGATCAAAGGAAGCAATGACATGACACACATATCAAAGAGAATGAAATTCAAAGTATGAGACTGGGACATTGCTATTTGATTCTAAGTACCAACAATTCAAGGAAAAATTGAGAACCAGATGGTCGGGACCCTATTAGATTGAGCAGATATTTTTGACAATGGTTCTATTCAGTTACTTCACATTGATGGTAGTAGAAGAACACTATTGGTCAATGGACATAGGCTCAAACTCTATAGGAAGCCTCCCAATAAGGATGAATTATTGAGGAAGATTAAAGCCAGACAAATAATTTAATCATATGGAAGAACCCAGTTCTTCCAAGATGATCAAATAACCAGATGATAGATCCATAATAAAGTGAAGAAAATGAAAACCAGTAAATGGCATTTTCTTTCCAAAAAACATATTTATAAACAAAAATAAAATAAAATAAATAAAATAAATATTTCTCTCAAAGGTTAATTGAAAACCAGCATAATGGCGGTTAACCTCTTCTTTTGGTTAATTCAAATAAAAGGGAATTCTTTTGAATTCTAGTTGTCTTATCTAACCATGTTTTGTTCCACTTGTAGGAATGATGAGTCATCATAACAAAAGGATTACATCATCAAGGATGATAATTATATCTGTTAACTTATTTAGGGTTAAATTAAATGTTTACATGTGTGATTTGACTTGATTTAAAAAGTTGGTATGATGAGTCATCTATTTATACATTATGATTATAAGTGAGTAATCATGAAGATGATATGAATGGAATAAGTGGTGGCATGGTTATTATTGGTAATCATTAAGTGTAAAATCAAGTGAAATAAGTTGCAAAGAGATTTTGAGAAGCATAAAATTAAGCTTGTGTTCCGTAGCAAAGAACAAAGGATTCATATGTTCCATAGCTAAGAACAAAGGTTCCGCAGCTAAGACATAGAGGTTCCGCAGCCAAAATCATCAATTCCAAAGTTAAGCAAGAAGGCCTACAACTGATTCTGCATAGAAATCAAAGGAAGTCAGGACTCGATTTGATATGGGGATTAAAAATAAATCAGAACCAGAGGATGATTCCCAGCTGCTTGTAGATGAATAAGTAGCATCCATCTTTGAGCATGCAGGATGACTTGAATTCCTGAAGAAATTTTCAAGGCATAATGACAAATTGGTAAGAGAATTCGTCATAAATATAGAATAGTCTAGAGAAAAAGTAAGAAATGTCTTTATTCCTTTCTTTGTAAATATTGTAAGTAATGTGTCTAGAATACCTATTGTTCATGTCTCACAACCTATAAAGGGGACTTTGAAAGAACTAGTAGAAGTCTTGCTGTAAGAAGAAGAAGTTGAACCCCAGTTTATCTATAATACAAAGAAAATACAAAAAGGGGTCAGAAGGGCTAGTTTTCCCAAACCCTTTGATAGGGTAGCATTTTGGATGATAAAATATTTAACTTGTCATGGTCAGTTTTGGTATGTGGGAAATGAGGTCTTAAAAATGCTCATATATCTTAAGTATGGAGCCACCAAGCCTGAATACATAATAAACCTCCCAGGGTTTCTTTTTTATTCCATTCAGACCATGGCTCAGATATATTCTTGGGGTGTTGGAATAATTAGACATCATGGTCTAATTCAATTAATATGCCAGCACCATTTCCTATCAAAAAAGAATGGAGAAGAAATTTGGAACAAGTTTCTTGGCAAGTTCAAGAAAAACCCTAATATTATCAAAAGGGAAATTCAAGCCCCATTCTCTCCTTCAGCTAATCTGGAAATTGATGCCCCTGTAGAATAATAGAGGGAAATAGAAAGAGAAAACATACTAAGGAAAAGAAGGTTGGTGAGGAAGATAAAAACAACAGAGCCTTCTATACATGTGAAGGAAAATTCCATCTTCCACAGGAGCTTCAGAAGAACCAATATCTGTCTCTGACAATGATAGCTCACCTACACAAAAAACAGAAAGAATAGTAAGAAGAAGTTCTAGGGGAAAATTCACTACTGGGCATATTGAACTTCCCCAAATAAGAAAGAGTCATAGGAGGTCAAGGGGAACTCCAGAAGTAAGGAGTGAGCAAAAAAGGATGGAAGAAGAAGCTGCTAACATTTTAGGCAGCATGGCCATGACTCCACCTGAGCTAAGTCATGTTGAAATGGATAGAGGAGAAGAGAGATTTGATGATCAATATTTTCAAGAGTTAGCTGAACCTTCAACAATGCCACATGAAGAAGAAGAGTTAGCATCTAGGATAAGAAAAAGAAAATTTTCGTTAATAGAGGAAGATTGCCAAACTCCTCCAATAATTTCAGAGGAAGAGGAAAGACAACAAGTTAAACATGCTCTGTTCTTATCCAGAGAAGATCTTATTATAAGAGAAAAAGATGAGGAATTAGACTTCCTCAAACTCAAATTGGAACAAAGGGAAATGCTCATTGATGAACTCACAACTCAGCTTGCAGCTAGAACTGAAGAATTATCAGCAACCAAGAAGTAGCTAATAGAAAAAGAAGAAGAATTCTAGACTTCCAGGAAATAGAGTGTTGTGTCCACAGCCTCTGCATAAAATGAGTTGACCTATTAGCAACTGAAACAATAATGGGATGATATTTGCAGAGAGCTCAGAGAAGCCAAAAAATCAAATGAGAAATTAAAGACCAAGATGGAGGAAGACATGAAGGCAAGAAAGGAATTGGAAGAAAAAATTTATGAGGAAGGAAATAAATATAAATGTCTTGCCAAAATTCATATGTTTTGTATTATGAGTGAGAAATTACTTGCCTGCAAGAGACCTTATCCTGCATATAGTGTATTTTTGGAAGAGCAGTTCATTCGCTGGTAGTTGTTAAGAATTACATGTGGGCTTCCACATGAACTACAAGATGAATCTGAATTCATGGTAGCTTACTCTCTATCCATCCCTAAACAAAAAAGTCTCCTCTATGAATTTTATCTTTGCAATTATATGCTATAGAAAAACAAATAATTTATGATTAACTTATATGTAGGGGAGAGCCAGCTCAATGCATTTGTTTCTCTTTTGCAAAACCAAACTTCATGGAAGGAAAGAGAATATAAATTTTTATTGAAAGCCATCTCAACAGGCCTCTGCATGAGAGCTCATTATGGTAAACCTTCTGCCTTCCTCACACATTTCAGAACTCATGCCTTTGATAAGAGATTCAAGACACATTACCCCACTATTTTGCAAAAGAGTATTGATGCCTTCACCTCCTATCAGGAGGAAAATTTTGAAGATATTTATGAAGGATGCTAAAAAATGTGGGAACTCCTTACTGTTGCTTTGAAAAGAAGGCAAGTAATTTCCCCTAAAAATATGATATGGAGTTTGGAGAGGGCCAAAGCATTATGAACAATAATTCCTTGAGTCAATGAAAACTACAGCCAAATATGGGTGGGAATGCGAACGAGGCCACATCTACTTCTCACCCCCATGTCTCCTTGGTAGAACAGGGAACTTCAGGACCCTGCTGAATTTGAAAAGTGGGAGAGGAAAATAAGAAAAGGAGCTGGGTACAATACATCTAAGTTTAAGCATTGGAAAATTTAGTATTATCCATTTGATATGAGCAATCAAATGGAATGTAGAACATATGATCCCACTTTTTATGAATGAGTTTGTAAAAGGACTTACAAAAAAGTAAGTCTAGGGGAAATGATGAGTCCAGTATATGTTTGATTAATGTATAATATATGATCTCATCATACTCTCCTTTTGATTAAGTTTCATTGCATTGTGTGACTTTTAGTTGATGTGATATGAGTTAGGATGTAACTGTCTGTATTTTGATTGATTGTGATCCTAATGTTAAAAAAACTGAAATTGCTAACATAGTGTGTGTTTATATTCAATTTTGCAATAAATAAGGTCTAATTAGTCGAGGAAATGAAGCATGTGGCATTTAATATGATTTTGATAGCATCTGATCCTACATAGCTTAGTTCAAAAACTTCTAAGCTAGTTCTAGAACTCCATCACATAGTCATCATTTAGTTCCAGAACTTTTAGACTTAGTTCTGGAACTCCAGAATTTAGTTCTAGAATTTTTAAACCTAGTTCCGGAACTCCTGGTAACATCTCCGGAACTCTCACAGGTTTTGGTTCTTAACAATTTCCTATGGTTCTGGAACTTTTCCAAAGTTCTAAGACTGATGGGAGTTATCTATTTTAAACCATATCTTGAAATTTTTCATCTACAATCATGAAGAATGAGAATATTTCTAAACGTAGATCCAAGAAGAGTTATCCTATAGTTGTCCCATCAACCTGATCTGACTCAACATCTATTCTAGGCATGATTCGATTTCATCAGAATCATTGAGACAACTAGGATTGTAAAATGTATATAAATTCAGACCTGCATTAGATAGATTAAGAGAGAGATTAGAGATATAGAACAAAGAAGAGAAATAGACTAAGTATCCCGATCTAGTATGTTTTGTAATACTGAATTTTTTCATCAATAAAATAGCCATTCTGATTTGACATAATTCTAAGTTGCTAAAATCCTTATTCAAGGAGGAACAAGGGCCCACTCCCCCAAGGACCAAGATATACATTTTGGCATTGATATTTCTTCAACAAGTAGCTTAGATCTGTTAATTTTGTATTGCTTTAGTTCTTTTAGTTAAATTCCATTCCATACTTGTGCCTGTAGGTGTTTAGATAAATCTTTATATATTTCTTGCAATTTTTTTCAAGCATTTAAATCTAAGTGTTTACTTTCAAAAGTAAGTGTGTTTATTTTCCAATAGCAAGTGTGTTTCCTTTCAGAAATCTTTCAGTTTTTTTTATTTTAAGCAAGTTTTCATAGTTTGATTTAAATAAGGTTTTACCAAGAATTCCTTAGGACATTAAAGAGATCCCCCAAAAAATATAAAAAACAGTTACAGTCAACTACTAGATCAGTTAAATTACTCTTGTTGCATATAGCTTTGGACACACCCCTGGTTTGATATGACATCAACAAGAAGTGGATTAAATGAAGGGAATAACGACACCCATCATTTTTGGCACCATTTTCGGGGAAAACCAGTTGGAATTTTATAATTAAGTGTTAGCGAGAGAAACAAAACATATATCTAGTAGTTGAAGAATCTTCCCTACTATATCACAAAATATATGAGTTGGCCAAGATACTCACAAGGTAGATTCCTTCCAAAAAAATCTTCACAAGAATTCATAACATCTTCTAGTCAAAGTAAGGAAATTGATCAAGAATTGGAGGCACCACCATCCCTTGTAAGACAAGAAACAAAATTTCCATTTTTGGAATTCTTAGATCAGTCATCTGAAGGGAGTGGAACTTTTAGGAAAAGGCTTATTACCCAAGATCCATTGAGGATAATTTTTTATTCTCAATTGAGTATTCAACCTCCTACTCCTGATTTTTCACCTTCCCTAAAGCATACAACTTACCATATTGATTGGGAGGAAACTTATGGTATTTTACCAAATCTTTGGGATTAGGTCCCCTTTCTTGAGTGGAGAACCTCCATTTATTGAAATAAAGTAAATAAATGTAAACTAAATTAATTTTTGGTTGTGGCTCATAAACCGAGGATTGCACATGAATACTTCCCTAAACCTATGGAAATTTCTTGTATTGAATACAAGGGAGTAACATTTCTTAGAGAGAGAGATAGGATAGAGGAATAGGTGGGGGATTATAATCAGAAAATAGACTATATGATTCCATTCTATTAAAATCAAAATATTTCACTTGAATCAATCAGAAGAAAGCATTTTTATATAAAGAGGAACAGTAAAATAGAAACACAAAGTTTTATTGCATCATGTTGGACAATTTACAATGCTCTTAGAGTGTAAGTTGAGATGGAGACATAGTTTGAATAGACAAGAGAATAGAGGAAATGAAGGAAATTGTTCCCATGAAGATAATGAGAGATACTAAACAAGAATTAATCATCCTTTTACAAAAGGAGGTTCTCCTTTTATTGCTTCACAATTCATCTCTTTGTCTACCTCCCACATGACTTTTCATATTCCCATTACAAGTAGATTTTCAAATAGCCTTAGGAAAGCTAGAATAACTCCCCTTTTTATAATTGCAAAAGGGACTTTTACATTGCACAAATATTACATAATCACTTTAATAAATAAGATACAAATTCATTATTACATACAATGAAGAATTAGAAGAAATAGAGTAAAAGAAGAGTGAGAATAAAATAAGGAGAATGAGAATGGAGAAGGATGATTTAGCTCAGTTATTTGATCAATGCCATTCCTATGATGAAGATTCCACCTCCAATGCATCCTGTGGAAATTCAATCATTTTGAAATCAAGTCCTTTCACTTCTTTGACATAATGGATAGTTGCCGATGTGATCTTCTCTGACTCGGGAATTCTCACATAATCCAATGTGTTGATCAAAGTCTCCAGAATGTGGCTTATCCTCTCGCACTTAGTAAAAAAAAATTGTGATCACGAGAAATATTTTAAATAAATCCATGTATTTCTATGAGTGACGCTAGGTTGTCTTCATTGAAGGAGAAGGCATCACCTACCTCTTACAAAACCATTTCCCAAAAAGGATTCACAAGCTCTTCCAAAGACGTATTTTAATGGTAGGATGGACACCAAACTCTTCCACACATTTTATTACAGCTTTAAGAATCCTTTGAGTATTGTTCTTAGACTCCTCAAGCTCTAATAAAACATCTTTCAGTACATCACACCTTGCAGCTATGGTGCTTAACAAAATACAGGACAAATTATTAGTAGGATTCATGAACAAACTTTTTCTTATCAAGAATTAGGAATCAAGACTCCCTGTTTTAGAGGTTAATGAGAGAAAACTATTCCATATCATATTTTTTTTCTCCATTTTCTCCCTGGTGCCTTTTATTATCAATATGGTACCTCAAACAAAGTAGAATAGGGAGGGAACCTTAGGAAAAACAACATTCCCTTTTTAATGATTTTCCCCACCCACTTGTCATTTTTCCTCTCTTGCATTATGAATCCTTGGGATTTCTTAAGGGCCTGCAGTTCAAAGATGATAATGGGTGAGACCACCTCAACTAGAGGAAAGGATGATGATCCTAACTAAAGGAATGAATTCACATATGAAGATAAGGTCCTTACATGTTTCTCTAATTAGTCGATGGTTTGTTTGTATTCTTCAATCTGTTCCAATATCTGAGTTGAAGACTCCTTGAAAATATGAGCATCACCTCCATGCATATCCTAACCAAGTCATACTTTGGTCATCTCATTGACATATGGGGTCATATCCTCTAAAGGTTTTTTTACCTTAGGTCTTCTAACTGCTGCGAGCTGAGCTCCAGAATCCTTGGTGTAGAATCTTGAAGTATTTTGTGCTTTCCTTGATTTCTTGGCTTTCATGTACTTTGAGTTGGCCTCAAAGTTTTGTGTTGTAACTTGTTGCACCATTCTTGATTCTCTATCAAACAAATCACAGACCCATAGGAATGGATCCAATAGTGTGGGACCTTTGGTGCCTAATGTGGGATCAATGTATGCTCATTATGGGATGAATCAACTTCCTTCGATGAGATAGATGGATTTTCTTGAAGCACGAGAGATATTTAGAGATCAATCTATCCTTTTTATAAATATTCAAATGTATCCTCTCGGACCTTATCATTCTTGCAAGACTTTGTGGGAGGTGAAACTTTAGTGCTCTTAGTTTTCACCACCTTCCTCTTGTAGGTCTTCTCATAATGGGATGAACCTTTAGCTCTCTCAAGCTCCTTGATAGATATTTTGTGATACTTTTCTAAGTATGGTTGAAGTGGTGTTTTATTCCCTACTAGAGACCTTATTTCTTCCGAATCAGGCCGTTAATATTTGAATCACCACTCTTATATGCTCTTTGATATCTCTATCTTCTTGAATGCTTTATGAAGGAGGAGGAATGGGGGATAACTACACTTCATGGTACTATAAGTTAAAGAAATCATAACCATCTTATTAAAATTCTCTAGTGAACCATTAAAACTCAAATGTTTCTATATATTCCATATTCATCCTCGTGTATTCCATTTTCATGACCTCAAATTCATTTGCACAATTTTCACAGTAGTCTTCCAAATGGGGGATATGATGTAATCTATGAAGATGGAAATACCTAGGATCTTTCTGAGTGGAAAAAGTGGGCTGAGGGAAATATGTGAATAAATGAAATGTAGTAAGGGATTTTTCAATGTTGGTTGAATATGATAGACTCTTACAAGATAAGACACTGAGTGAGATGGGGAATGAGATGCCCTTCTTATTTAAACCCTTGCATTTGAGATGCACCTGAGAAAGTTCCCTGCTGAGCTTTACCAGGATAATATAATCATTAGGGAATTTGGGTAATCTAATAGGAGCAAGTTTGAAGCCACTGATCTTGATATAGGTCAAGGTATTAAACTGTATTAAATGATAACCATACTTATTAATAAACTCCACTTCCTGAGGATATATATTATTTAGGGATTTCCTTCGATGAGATGGATGATGAACATGATGAATTCATCATTCATTCATGTGAAATGAAAATTTATTTCATTGAAGGTGTTATTTTTGTAATTCTTGAAGGTAAGGGCTCTCTAAGGAACATTCTGGGAAGTAGACATTCCTTAGTATGGTCTAGTGTATGGAAGGGAATAAACCAAATATGAGTTCATTGTGAATCTCTTAGTGGTGAGAAGTTGGATCAGTTGCAGGTGGAGATTGTCACTAATGATTTCATCTTAATCTATCATTTGAGTTCCCTTCATGATTGTTACCATGAACTAGGCCATATAAACATGGAATTCCTTGGTGTTTTCTTCACCCATTACTCTAATTATTATGATAATGACATCTGAGTAGGATTCTTGAAAATCATTCCTTGATAGCAAATTTGGTAGCCTTGGTCATTTCCTCCCAAGTTTCAAGTAGGATCCAGTTGCAATCCCTTGCAAATAAGAGTCTATCTTGAGCCATTATTGGGTTGAAAATTATTTTATGATGATCACGATGTTTATTTGTATTGGAATTTTAGGATGAATTGAAATTACCTTTGGATTCAAGACTGCCACAAGTGATATGTAGTCTATAGTGATTATCTAGTAGGTAGGGTCATAATGTTTGGCACAGGCTAAGACTAACTCTATGCTCTGGATGAAAAGTGGGAGACCTCATTTTCTGAATTGCCCACTAACAACTATATTTTCTTACGTTGTTTCTCTTACTTCATTTTTCATTTGATTTTCATGGTTTCTCGAAGAAGTGATGAAATGATGAGACAAGTGTGTATGAGTATTTTTATATGATATAAGTATCTACTATTTTTAGTAAGTCATGCCTCACCTTTACTTTCTAAATTTAGTTGATTTTGTCTAATTTCACAGTTTTCATTTTTTAGAGTCCCTCAATTGAGGATTACATAGAGGGTCTAAGACGATTCCTTCTTTGTTTTCAAAATTGTTATTTTTAGTAAGGATCAGATGCTAACTTAATAAAAACGTAAATACGGATTCCATTTTTCTGATTGGGATGAAAATTGTCTCATTGGATTAGGAATTTTACTATGATTTCTGACTCCAATTTCTATGTGTTTTTATAGTTTGGATGTATCTGAATCTGAAAAGGAAAATTTTACTTACTGAAACGTTTAGGTAGGGACTGTAAAAAAATCACAGGATCAATGGTGATGTGGTTTTTATCATCTCAAAGGTGTTCAAAATTGGATTGAAGAGGGAAAAAATGGGGAGAAATGATGCAAAAACATGTTAGATATAAGAAATTTAGTGGTCTTTGACATATGATTTCATGGTGAAATATGAGCATGAGTAGGTTACAAAAGCAATGAAGGAAGGGGATTTTTTGAAAATAAGATCCAAAAGCACTAATTTTTGTTTAAATATTTGAAATTCAACCCTTGTTAAGGAAACTCAACCCTGGACTCACTTTTACGCTTTCTTCGTAACCTGGGTTAAGGGCGAGTTAGGAATTACTAAATGGGTCCTTTAGCCTCTCATGTCCCTTAACACATTTTTTAATGCTAAATGACATGAAAAGGTACAAAAACATGGTGAAAATTTTCCATGGGTGATAGCCATCATGCGAAGGGGGACAAAAATTTTCAGTGGGGTGAGTTGAAAAACAACACCTAGGGAACAAGTTATGTTGGTAAGTGACGAAAGAGGGTGTGAAAGAATGGTGGTGGAATTTTTTCCACCTGAAGAAATTTTACACCAGGAAATGTGTTGGTACCCAAATTGATTCTCCCTCAAAAGCTGAGAAACATCACAAATTTGACAGGAAGCTTAGAGATAAGTAGATCATGTTGTGTGTCGTATTGTATCCAGGAAAAATGTAGCTTGCTCTTTGTCACTCAAATGTGGAGAAATGGGTAGCACCCTTAAGAGGATTTGATCTATCCTCACTAATTTATGGTTTTTCCTTTCAACCAGGGTGAGAGGACCCTTTTGTATCCTGATATTTTTGGAGGAGATGGAGATGTCCTTCTTTGCAAATTTATTAAGAAGACCTTGAAGAAAATATGATCAATACAACAAAAATCTAATTCTCACGAGTTGTCACCCTAGATAATGGAGATATTTTCTAAGAAAGGTTCAGGCTACTAAAGAAAATGAAAACCCGATTGCTTCTGCATGTTTTGGTAAAATAAAATATGCATTTGTACACACACATGAAAAATAGGGGTAGTATGGGTAAGATTGGTTGTTTTTAAATGAATTTTTGTTGGAGGTGAGGCAGAGTGGACTTTGACTCAGAAGATATTTAAGAGATTTTACAAAAATGGAAGGCTTGATAGACAAAATGCTTTAGAACAGCTAAAATATTCCTTTAATCAGAAGGTGTGCTTCAATGGAGGCCCAGATCAACACGTTTTCACACAAACTTTAAGAATCCAAAATGAAGGCTCAAATTGAAAAACTTAATTGAACATTGTCAACCTTTGTTTCATCACGCCTAAGATACCCTCAAAGGCTAAAAAACAATATTATCATCATGCTAGGATTAAATTGATTTTAAATTTTTTTATTTCACTATCAAATGAAAACTCTTCTGATAAATGAAATTGCAAATGCCACCAAACTATCACAAGGATAAGATCTTGTGTGATTCACAAATATTTCAATGTAAGATTGAAATGGGAACAAGAAAAAATATTTGTAGACATTTAGAAATGAAGCAGAAACAATTTTTCTCAAAATCAAACACAGATTAACTCAAATTTGATTAAATGCATCAGCAGGAGAAAGTTTCTAGAACAATCTTAGAGCTTGTCAATGGTTGTACACTTGCAACCACCTTTACACGATCAAATTTAACAAAAAAGAAATAAGCAGGTTCCTCAGATGATTTCTCAGAAAGATGGGCTCTGTAAAACTTTTCTCTTAGGAATTAACTCTCAACCTCCAACACTCCAACTATTTTCATGAAAAATTCATGCTATTTATAACAGAGTTTTCCCCCCAAAATGAATAACATTCAAAGCACAATTGCTTGTTACGATTTGTATCGTGCTTTCATGAATCAGATTTGCAAAAAACTTGTCAGGTGTTCAGAGGGAAAATCTCTTCAAATATTTCTAGCATTCAATTCTTCACCTGGTAAATCACTATTTAGTTCATGCGCCAACTACTTCCTCCTCTAATCTATCAAATCTGGTTTCTTACATGCCAAGGAAGGAAAGATTGGAAAATCAGATCGAATCCCATAGTCATATCACAACTTAATGGTAAAATACATTTTCATATATTCCCCACCAAATCAAAATATCAATTGGTTTCTTGCGTGCCAACGAAAGAAAGATTGGAAAATCAGATGGAATCCGATAGTCAGATTACATCTTAATGGTAAAAGACATTTTCAAATGTTCCCCACCAAATTAGGATATCAAATTAATTCTCCTCTTCATTTGACATGTAGGAGACACCAAGAAATGATAAAAAAACCATAAAAATTCACATTCCTAGGAGCTTTGGAGAAAAAATGGTGGAAAATCATATACAGATGCATAGTTGCCATTGATTTCCCTTTTGAATTTGGACCTTCCACATGGGAGATCTGAGTTAAGATGGGCTTGGGGGTTCCTTTTTACCTTTTACACCCTTTGGGGAAAAATGGAAAAAAAATTATTTTTCTCCGCCCCTCTGCCTTTGAAAAACAGATTTGACACATGTCCCAATGTGGGTCTAGAGGAACCATGGCTTGATTTTTCTATTTTACCTCTTTTTTGGAAAAGGAAATTTTTCCAAATTTTGCCTACAATTCCACATCTCCACCATTGACTAAATCAAAATTTGACTATTCCCTGTTGGGATTGCGGGTCATTTTGATAACTTTAATCTTTTAAACAATAAGAGGAAAAAAATCCAAGTTACATCTGATGGCCTGCCTCCCCACCTTTTGACTTTTCAAAATGTCATGTGTCTCAATGGCACATTTTGAGATGGTCCCAAAAAGTAGAGACCCCAAAAAAGTGAGGGCTCAACACATGTCTCAATCTGGCAGAGTCTATTAAAAATTTGAAGGTTCAGCGGAAGGCGTCATGTGTCTAAGGTCTGAGAAATTCTTCTTCGGCCATTGAAAAGTCCAAACAAAAGCCTGAGTGAGAGGAAGCCTCTAAGTTTCCTCCTAGTGCTTCTTCAAAATAAAACTTAGGGGCCAATCCCCAAACATGCGTGGTCCCTCCATGTGTCTTAGGCCCTTTAGGAAGTTGCTTGAAAATTTTAAGTAAAGGAAGGCCCTGTGGAAACCTCCATGTGTCTTTATGGCGTAACTTCAAGATGGTCCCCAAGAGCAGAGACCCTGATTGAGCATGGGCTCACCACATGTCCCAGGCCTTAGAAAATTTCTTTTAAAAGTTTAAATATAGAGTGGAGCTAGCAGAAGCCTCCACCTATCAGTCTATTTCATTTGTTAAGGTGGGACCCTGAGGCAGATCTTCAAATGATTGCCAGCCCACCACGTGTCCACGGCCCTCCAAAACTGTACCAGCTGTACGAAAATTTTTTCTAAGTTTGGGAAAAGTAGGAAAATCCTCCATGTGTCCCCCTGGCCCAAAGATATAAATTTGACGGGAAAAATACATCTGTCAAACTGTAAAAATGAAGGGAAACCACCGTTTGATCCCGGAGATGAAATTTTCTTCAAGGAAAGATAATTTGGAAATGTTGTAATGTTCACACATGATCCTCTAAGATACATTCAATCATGTTTCCTCAGGTATTCGGGACAAAAAATGGCAGGAAAAACTACACACGATTGTGGAAAATGGATTGAAAGGAAAAACCTAAGTTTTACGCCCAATTTATAGACACCTTCAGATGGACAGAGAAACGCAAAACAAATTTTGGATCTTTAAGTGATCTTTGACCAAGGAAGGAACTAATCATGGCAACCATATGGAGGACAGAGTCTTCAAGCACTAACACGGGGAGATAAAAAACATGACAGAGGCCGCAAACTGAGGTATTTTAATGGAAAACGGGGTGAGACTAATTTGAGCACCAACATCGACTCTGACTCGGGGATGGGAACTCCCTGTGAGTGCCACAAGAACCAAATTATAGACCAAGTGACAAAAACATCCATTGGGAAAAGGAGTCAGCTTGTAGAGCAAAAAACCAGAACCATATCCTAAACAACAAACCGAGAGACTAGCAAAACGAGGTCACCAAGGACCAGAATGAGCAGAAACACAAAATATAGAAAGTAACCAATGAACTATACACTATACAAATGATGCTACCTTGATTCTAGGGAATCAATCAAGGAAATGTTTCAAATGCCTACCATTAATAGGAATTTCAAGAAATTACCCATCCAAGTCTTTCAAGAAGAAGGTATGTTCACCAATTTAAATGTCAATGGAGTAAGTTCCCATCCATAATGCATCAAATATACCATGCTTGCTCTTATGTTCATGCCTAGTATTCCATAACAGCACAAGATCCCCAATGTTAAAAGCTCTTCAAGAGACCTTCATATCAAATAGCTTCTTCAAATTTTCTCTGAAATTCACATGCCTTTGGTGAGATGCCCTCCTTTCTTCATCAAGTTCAACAATATGGTTAATGAGAACATCATATGGACTAACTTCTTGATCTTCTAGTTTTTGACTGAACATATGAGGATAATTGCATATGCAGGGGCATAAAAACTTGAGTTCCATACACCAATTCAAAAGGAATATTTCCAGTAGCTCTTTTAACAATAATTCAATCATCCCAAATAAAAAACTTCAACTGCTCACCCAATTTCCTTTTGTTCATCTTGAATGTTCTCATTGTTAGGAATTAGTATTTACATTATGGTAAATAATTGTATGGTTAGTTAGTTTTATATATATTGTTATAACAAATATATAACAATATATATTCAGGTGTGTTGTAGTTTCCTATTTTATAGGAAGTCAGTTTTTCTATTGTATGGCTATATAATAGCCTTTGTAATTTTGAAAGATATATATTGAGTTCATTATTATCATGTATGGATTGTATATCAGAGTAATATATTGAAGCATTATATTTGTGTATTTTGAACCAAATTCAAGATTTGGTATCAGAGCGAGATGTTCTAATTGTGAAGGGGAAATTCATTTGCTTGATTGCCCTAATAATGAGGATTTAATTTTATGCATGAGCAGTTAATCTAGAATATTGTATTTATTCTCCTTGTTTCTCAAATCTGGTTTTCTGGCATTCTTTTTAACCATGCAGAGATTTTCAAAAGGCTTTTGCTTCAAACATATTTTATATTTGTTTGGATTTCATTGAATTGGTTGTTTTTACTGTCCAAGGGAACGTTTTATTCATTGAAATTTGCAGAGATGATTTAGGTGACTTCAATGGACCATCCAGGATTTTTCAGTACAATATGAGCGTTGTTGATAATGTTTATTTCTTTGTATCTATTTGTAGCAAGGTGTTTATAAAAAAGGTATTAATTTATGCAAATAGATCTGGATCTCGATACAGCGTTGGAAATATACATTAAAATATCAATATGCAGTTAACTTGTGTTGGGCAGACTCATCTACATTTTGTCTTCCATTCTGTGATTCTACATCCTTGTTAGGGGCCTATCAAATCATCTGCTAGTAATCAAGTTTAACAAAGCAAATGCAAGTTTGGTCAACATCATACACATGCACTTATTCATTCTACCTATACATGGTTCTTCCAATATTTGAGTTCCTGATCTTCATCAGCAATATACATTATCCTACGCATTTGATCCGTTTATCAGGCCTCTGTAGCGTGCCATTTTCCTCTAAATATGTTCACATCAATGTATTGATTATTCAGGCTTCATCATCGAGCGTGTGGTATTCAGATCTATGCATATAGATGAGGGGATCTATTTAAAAATAGATAAATTCAGTTGTATCAGCTAGCGTCAAAAGAGTTCAACAAAGAAAAATTACTATTTTGAAGAAGGTGGTGCATCTAACATCCAACACATAGTTGCTGGCACATATCACTTCTTTTATGTATAGAGCTTCGTGTCTATTGAATTGCATTGGACAGTTGTTTAATCATAGCAAGATCGATATTGCATTCAATAGTGAGCACGCAGTTTCAAAAGATATGTAATTTATGAGAATAATAGTGGATGTGAATCATTGAATATTTATGCCAATGCCACGGTCTTTGCTAACCTATAAGTCGCTGCATGTTTCCTCCAAGTTTGATCTTTGTACCACTGTCCCGTAATTGCGTATTGTTTCTAAATAAATCTATTTGTTTTAGTGGTCATATTCCATCCTTACAAATCACATTTGTATGTTGTATTTTGGTGAGTCTAGCAAGTAAGACCATTGTATACCATTTAAGGTATGCTATTTAAATTTTTTTGTGTTAGTTTCATTTAGAGCTAAGTGTCGTAAAAAATAATTCCATACATGTGATTTTAGGATTTTTTAGTTCTCATTTTCATTTAAAAAGTAATTTCATTTTATTTCTTTTTAAAGTTAGTCGAGTCTTCTTGTCTGATTCAAAATAGTCTTTTTCAAATCTGTGAGTTGTCGTCAAATGTCGTATAATTGTAAAAAGTATGAAAATATATATATATATATATATATATATATAATTTTATTTTCCTTACGAACGCACTTTCGATGTTACCTGACATCCGTGAAAATAAAGTGTTTCACATTACGAAAGAGAAGAAAAGAATAAACAATGTGGAAACAGTTGAGCATCATATCCAAATCCGGCTGAGATAGCAGCATGTTGATGGAGGACAGAGGCACAGGAGGCAGGAGGTTGATCAACAACCTCTCATCAGTCACCAACGACGGGGCCGCATGAAGTTGTGGTGACAGTGTGTGTGTGTGAGTTTTCTTTCATTTCAGAATTGTAGTTTGTTGCGTGCAGTATGATTTTATAGTTCCTGTTTTGGATTGAATAAGTGAAATGTTCACATTGAGGGGGGAACATGGTCTCATTGTTCCATTTCCATTATGTTTTATTGTTTAGTTTTGAAAGCAGTATTTCCTACATGATTCCCTTTTGTAGTGACATTGTATAATATTGATCAAAAAGTATTGTAGCAATCATGATGTGAAGGTTTTTAGTAAACCAGGAAAACCAATTGAAAGATTTTTGGTAAACCTGGAAAACCAATTGTGTAAGGTTTTTAGTAAAACTATAAAACCAATTGTGTAAGGTTTCTTGGTGAACCTATAAAACTAATTGTGAAAGGTTATTGGCACACCTGCAAAACCAATTGTGAAAGGTTGCTGGTAGAAACTGGAGAAAACCATCAGTGGAAGAAATGTGCATTGGCACATGTTCAAGTTTTGTGCAAGCCCGATGCTGCACATTTACGGAGTTGATTATGAGCACAAAGAGGTGGCATGCTACAATCAAAGAATGAGATATATTGAACCATGCAAACACTAAGGGGGGGAATGTTAGGAACTAGTATTTACATTGTTGTAAATAATTGTATGGTTAGTTAGTTTTATATATATTGTTATAGCAAATATATAACAATATATATTCGGGTGTGTTGTAGTTTCCTATTTTATAGGAAGTCAGTTTTTCTATTGTATGGCTATATAATAGCCTTTATAATTCTAGCAAATATATATTGAGTTCATTATTATCATGTATGGATTGTATATCAGAGTAAATATTGAAGCATTATATTTGTGTATTTTGAACCAAATTCAAGACTCATAATGATCTTTAATAGATTCTTATTGCTAGACTCTGTTTGTCCATTTCCTTGGGGGTTATAGTTGGAGGCATATGTCAAATTTGTCCCATAATCTTTGCACATTGACACCAAAGGTTTAGCTCTAAAGCTCATGGCATTGTTAACAACAATTTTAACTGGCACTTCAAACCTACAGACGATATGGTTCATCTTGAAGTCCATGACAATTTTGGTGTGTTTCTCTCTTGGTGGGGATTTCCTCCACCCATTTAGTGAAGTAATCAATGGCTACAAGAATCCACTTATGGCCAACACTTGAAGGGTCTGAAATATCACCAATGAAATCCATTCCTCATTGCTTAAACGGGGCTTCAATTGATACAAGATGAAAAAGAAGGGATCCTGAAGCTTTCAGTCCTCTAGAAAAATACTGAAAACTCTCACATCTACTAACCAAAAAATTTGTATCATTGAAAATATTTGGCCACCAATAACCAGCCCCTAAGATCTTGTGTTTTGTGAATCTTCCAGTAAAATTCCCCCCACAAACCCCTCCGTTGAGATCAACAATTATCTTGGGGGATTCATCTTCTGTAATGTACCTTAATAGAACTCTCTCAGGGTTCTTCCAAGATAACCCAAAATTAGTAATGACATATTTCTAGGAAGCCAACTTAAGATATCTTTTTTTATTTTTACTCAAATACTCATGGCAGTATAGATGTCTGAGAGAAAAAATTATATCTTTGTACCATTCAAAACTCATCAAATTTTCAAGGACATCCACCCTTCCTTCTTCTACTTCATTCACCTCAATAGTTTGTAAGTTGCTCTCAGCCATAAGTTTAGCTAATCCTAAACCTCTTACCAATTTTGTGATTTGGATATCCATGTCATACTTCTGCAACTTGTTCACCCATATGCATATTTTTCTTGTGACCTCCATCTCTGATAAGACATGTTTTACAATGGTCTGGGGAACATAAGCAACAACTTTACAACTCAAAATGTAAGTTCTAAAAACCGTTGTTGCTTTTACCAAGGAAAATGTTTTCTTTTCCATAATGGTGTACTTCAACTCAACCCCTTGTAAAGCCTTATTGAAAAAGGTAATTGGCCTCTCATCCCCTTCATCATCCTTCTGCAACAAGATAGATGCAATAGTGTTCTCTGAAGTAAAAGAAAACATTTGAAAAAGCTTCTTATAATCTGGAGCTATTAAAATAGGGGCATGCTTTAATGATTCTTTGATCCCATTGAAAGATAGAATGGCAGCCTCTTCCCATTTGATAACTTGGTCCTTCTTTAGCATGTAAATAATTTTAATGGTCAACTCAACAAAGTTTGATATGAATCTTTTGATAAAGTTTATTTTCCCAACGAAGGACTGAATTCCCTTTTTCGTTCTTGGAATTGGGATCTTGTTGATGGCCTCTACCCTCTTAGGATCAATCATGACACCATCCTTTGATACAATGTGACCAAGCAACTTGGCCTTTTGCACTCCAAAATGGCACTTCTTTGGATTGAGTGAAATTCCATACTCTCTGCATCTTATCAGCATTTTTTCCAAGTGTTGTAAGTGATCACTTCTCTTTCTGGAAAACACAGTCACATCATTTTGGTAAACAACAATAAAATCATTACTATAACCAGCAAAAGCAACATCCATTGCTCTTTTAAATGTTTCTCCAGCATTAATCAAACCAAAGGGAATTCTAACATAGACATAAGTTCCCCAAGGAGTGGTAAAGGCTGTCTTAATTATTTTTTATTCATTTACAACAACTTGATTATAGCCAGAGAAACCATCCAAGGTAGAAAGTAGCTCAGAACCAGTCACTAATTGCAACATGTTTTCCATGTTTGGTAAAGGATAGTTATCCTTCATTGATTCTCTGTTCAAATTTCTAAAATCCATGCACAATTTGATATCACCATTCTTTTTTCTAATTGGCACTAAGTTTACAACCCAAGAAGAATACATTGTTGGATGAACTATCCCTCCATCCCTCAGTTTCTTCAGTTCTTCTGGCATTTTAAGAGATAGGAGTGAATTGATCAGCCTTTGTTTCTTCCTAAATGGCTTTACATTAGATTCCAAAGGAATTTCATGTTGAAATAAATCCTCTCTGTATGCTTTCAACTCAAAATAAAACCAAGCCAAGCAGTCCTGATATTTTCCTCAACAATTGGACATAGGAATGTTTTTCCTCCTTGTTTAGATTTCTTCCCAACAAGATCTTCCTTGGTTTCTCCTTTGTACCCAAGTCATGTTCCTGAACATCCCTTGAGGCTGCTATATACTTGTTAATAATTCAATCAACATGATCAAAGTTTGATTCAAGAGAAACATGTCCTCTAGGAATGGTATTGGTTTTCAGTTGGATGATGTCTTTGCTAAACAAAGTCTCTTTCCCTTCTTCTGCACACACCATTTTCTTACAATCAATATAGTGATCAGAAAAATACCCTTTGTTCTGTAGAAATACTTTGACCTGAGCATCATCATCAAAAAATTTCCAATGTTTAATGTTGTTAGGGACATATGGCCTTGTTAACACTTCAATATCATATTCACAATATGGGGACATTGCGCAATTATCAAAAAGAGATCCCAATACTGCAATATTTTCTGCCATAACATTGAACTTCCTATCATGATGCACAATGTTAAATGAATGAAACAACTCAATCAAGTCCCAGACTGCATGCTTGTACTGTTTCATTCTCTGATTTTTAGTAGCATACAATTTTCTGATTTGTTTAACAATTAGTTTTGAATCTCCCTTAACAATGATGTCTCTAACATAGTATTTCCAAGAAATTCTCAAACCTAAGAATAATTATTCATACTCAACAATGTTGTTAGTACACTCAAAGTTAAGTTTGAAAGAATAAACAAACTCTTCCAAGGTTGGAGAAATTAGAACCACACTAGCACCATTTCCAAATCTGGAGCAAGCTCCATCAAACAACAAAGTCCATGGAAATCCTACTTGTTCAAGACTCTTACATTGATCCATTTTTTTCTCTTTCCCATCAGCAAATCTAATAAATTTATCAGCATCAACACTTGTGTACAACACATCATAAGATGCATTGTTGGGATATTTAATGAGTTGCAACATCTTATTTTCTTCATACAACTTGACAAGGCTGCCCTCAATTGGGATGGTGGCATAGGACATATCCATTTGAACACTCCCACCAATACATGCAACCCATTTTCTAGATAACAACATACCCCACTTGGCTGGGCAATCAACAATAACAACATCAAGTTTTAAGTTCCTACCTGGATAAGCTGCAAGTTATACCACCAAACATTTCACTCATCCCACCATTGGCACCTCTCTACAATCCATGGTAGTACAGTTCCCATATGTTGTTGTTACTTTAATAACCAATTCATTCATGACTTCCAGAGGCATAACATTGCTTATTGATCCTGAATCAAACAGATAGTTGTGTATAAATTTGTCCTTAATGATCAGAGTAGTGAAGAATGGATCTACATTTAGCTAAGACTTTACCAAGGATGTTCCCAAATCAACCTCAAGTGGTTCACCTAGTACTTCCAATGCTGGTGGTGTTTCTATCTCTTCAATGATTAGAGGAGTCTCCACAATGTTTACATTTCTGCCTAGGGTAATCTTCTCTTCTTTCAATCCCAAATACTCAAATGCCCTCTTCTTGTGTTCAAGAATCCTAACTAGCTCAAAAATTGGCTCACTAACTTTGATTTGACTCAAAACTTGGGCAATGTCATATGGAACACACTTTGGAAAGGTAATATTAGAAGGGAGATTAACAAACTCATTAGATGAAATGGGATTTTTGACAGTTTGGGCATGGGGAGAAGTATGAATCTTGTTTGGGACAACAAGGACTTTGGAATGTGTATATTTCTTAGGAACCTCTTTAGGAATACTAGAAAGCAATGGAGTTTTAGATTTAGCTTGAGGCCCTGCTCCTTTGACAACTCTACTCCTAGTATTATAATCCTTTTCTTGAACAACAACAACGTTCATCAATAACTACCTATCCTCCTCAAATGGGATTCCTTCATCATACTTATTTATCATTAAAGCTCTTAAATATTAAAATTCATTATTGGGAAATTCAAAAGATTGTACATTATCTATTTCTAAAGTATGAGATGGAGGAAGAAGAGGTATGCGGTGAACGCAATCCCAAAAATAAGAATCAGTTCTAGCACTTATTACCTCAGTTAAAGTTACTCCTTTCTATGATCTTATATAGCACCCCATCATGCATGCATCATCATCAGTGTTATCATCATCAACTTCCTCTTCTAATTTTTGATCTACTTCACATGGAACATGGGGCATGAAACATCTGTCACACCAATCAGTTACATTTTTTTTTCAATAACAACAGCTCTGGCAGCCAAAGGA
Source organism: Taxus chinensis (assembly GCA_019776745.2). Lineage (NCBI taxonomy): Eukaryota > Viridiplantae > Streptophyta > Pinopsida > Cupressales > Taxaceae > Taxus > Taxus chinensis. The sequence continues at coordinate 768,248,827 of CM034152.1, forward strand.
TCATGCACCATTCTATTTTCCCTACCTTGGGGATGTCTATTTGCAGATCCCATGGGTCCCTTGCCTCTATCATCAGATCTCTTCTCATTTCTAGGATGATTTGCAAATCTCTCTTAGCCTTGTTGTTTATGCTGACCTTGTGAACTCTGCCCAATTCCTTTCTTTTCCCAAGCTAATTTGTATGAGATTTTTTTGACAGCTCCTGCCAAAGTTTTCACAACTCCTTCCAAATCAGTAGCCTTACTTGCTTGAGGTTTTTCTGGGTTAACCAGTTTCACACCTTCCCTCTTAGGAGTTTTTCTAATTGCTTTAATGTTATTCTCAATTTACAGAGGCATGGTAAAGGCCTACCTCAAATTGGTAGGGTTTTGTCCCTAAAATAGTAAGAAACTTTCTTATCATATGCATTTGAATACTTTATAAGACAAGATTCATTACATGGCCTTAAAATTATAGGTAATCTCCTCAATGTCTTATTAAATATATTGTTGAATTCATGCACTGATTCATTAGGATTCTTTTTAATATTCTCAAATTCTGACAAAAGAAACCTAGGATCCATTTTAACACCATACTGCAATCTAAATGCATTATTCATTTCAGTCCAAGAATCAATGGAATTATCTGACAGAGCTTTATACCAATCCCTTGCATCTTCTTCCAAAGTATGGATAAACAATTTGACATATACATCTTCAAATTCAATCTCAAAGTATTCCATCATGTTGATAAAAAACTTTAAGTGTTGATCACCAGTTATAGAATTATTTCCTTGGAAATTTGGTAGTCTATTTCTTATATCTTGGGGAACTGCATTTGGATAACCAGTCATCCCTCTAAAATTTATAGGACCAGAGGTATTTACAAAAAATGGAGTTCTTGGTGGGGGATGGGCGATGTTGTTTTGAGGGGGTGACCTTGGAGGAGAATCAAAATGATAAAGGACAAGGGGTCTTTGAAACATAGGGGTATAATTTTCAAAATGGATATCCCCTAAACGCCTTGTTTCTTGGAAAACCCTATCAACTTTGGAAAAAACAGAGGTAGAATGAGAAGCAAACTTTTCAAATTCAAATGAAGGCCCCTCTCTAGATAGAGAATTAAATTCCACAAAAATAATACCTAATTTAGAAGCACTTGAATAGAAATCTTCAATGATAGACTGATCACTTTCATCAATGGAGATCTCTTTTCTTGATTGTTGATCTTATTCCTTCTGAATTTGTTTTTCCTAGCTCTAGAAATAATGTCCTAGTAGGATCCTTAGTGAAGAAATATCTTCTTCCTTCCAGATTTGCAAAGATTAGTAACAAATCTCACTTGACAGAGGCTAAGACACTGGTATTAATCAAAAAATAAGATCAACATGGAGTCACCACTAAGGATTTCCACCTTAGTTGTGTAAATGCACTAAAAAATATGATTTTTCGGATGTCTGTCAATACTAGAAACTAGAAATGGAAAGATCTGACCTTCCTTTACCCAGATTTATCAATGAAACTTAGTGCAATAGTTGTAGAAACTAGAAATATTGCACACGACACTTGTAAATTTGAACACTTCTTACAGGGTTGAACATAGGATGATGTTGAAACAATGTACTAGCACTTAGAGCATATAAGAAATGTTTACCAGGGCATGATTATGAATTGCAATCACAATGTCCCCGAAAAAAACTCCACAAATGGTGTCGGTACCCAAATTGAATCTCCCTCAGAAGCTGAGTAGCATCACAAATTTCATAGGAAGCTTAGAGAAAAGCATATCATGTTGTGTGTAATTTTGTAGCCGAGAAAAATGCAACTTGCTCTTTCTCACTCAGATGTGGAGAAATGGTTAGCACCCTTAAGAGGATTTGATCTATGCTCACTACTTTAAGGTTGTGCCTTTCAACCAAGGTGAGAGGACCCTTTTGTAGCCTTATATTTGTGGAGGAGATGGAGATGTCCTTCTTTGCAAAGTTATTAAGAAGACCTTGAAGAAACTATGATCAATACAACAAAAATTGAACTCTCGCGAGTTGTCACACTAGATAATGGAGATATTTTGTAAGCAAGGTTCAGGATACTAAAGACAATGAAAACCTTATTGCTTCTACATTTTTTGTTAATAGAAATTATGCATTTGTACACACATAGGACAAACAAGGGTGGTATGGGTAATATTGGTTGTTTTTAAATGAATTTTGGTAGGAGGTGAGGCAGAGTGGACTTTGATTCACCAGATCTTTGAGATATTTTACAAAAATTAAAGGCTTGATAGAAAAAATGCTTTAGAACAACTAAAATGTTCCTTTAACTAGAAGGTGTGCTTCAATGGAGGCCCAGATCAGCACGTTTTCACACAAACTTTAATAATCCAAAATGAAGGCTGAAATTGAAAAACTTAATTGAACATTGTTAACCTTTTTTTTATCACGCCTAAGATACCCTCAAAGGCTAACAAACAATCTTATCATCATGCTAGGAGTAAAGTGATTTTAAATTTTTTATTTCACTATCAAATGAAAAATCTTCTGATAAATGAAATTACAAATGCCACCAAACTATCACAAGGATAAGATATTGTGTGATTCACAAATATTTCAATGTAAGATTGAAATGGGAACAAGAAAAACTATTTCCAGACATTCAGAAATGAAGCAGATACAATTTTTCTTAAAATCAAACAAATATTAACTAAAATTTTATTAAATGCATCAGCAGGGGAAAGTATCTAGAACAATCTCAGAGCTTGTCAATGGCTGTACACTTGCAACCACCTTTACACAATAAAATTTAACACAATAAATAAACAGGTTCCTAAGATGATTTCTCAGAAAGATGGGCTCTGTCAAAGTTTTTTCTTAGGAATTAACTCTTGACCTCCAACAGTCCAACCGTTTGCATCACAAATTCATGCAATTTATAACAGAGTTTACCCCCCAAAATGAAAAACATTCAATGTTACCATTGCTTTTTATGATTTTGATCATGTTTCCCAAAATTAGATTTACAAAAGAGTTGTTAGGTGTTCAGAGGGAAAATCTCTTCAAATATTTCCAGCATTCAATTCTTCACCTGGTAAATCACTCTTCACTTCACGTGCCAACTACTTCCTCTTCTAGTCTGTCGAATCTAGTTTCTTGCATGTCAAGGAAGGAAAGATTGGAAAATCATATCGAATCCGATAGTCAGATGACATCTTAATGGTAAAATACGTTTTAAGATCTTCCCTAGCAAATCAAGATATCAACTGGTTTCTTACATGCCAAGGAAAGAAAGATTGGAAAATTAGATCGAATCCGATAGTTAGATCACATCTTAATGGTAAAATACATTTTCAGATCTTCCCCACAAAATCAGGATATCAAATTAATTCTCCTCTTCATTTGACATGTAGGAGACACCAATAAATGATAAAAAACCATAAAAATTTGTATCCTTAGGAGTTTCAGAGAAAAAATGGTAGAAAATCAGATACAGATGCATAGTTGCCGTCAATTTCCCTTTTGAATTTTAACCTTCCACGTGGAAGATCCGAGTTAAGACGGGCCTGAGGGTTCCTTTTTACCTTTTACACTCTTTGGGAAAAAATGAAAAATTTCTAATTTTTCTCCCCCCCCTCCGCCTTTGAAAATGGGCTTGACACGTGTCCCAATGTGGGTCCCAGAGGAACCACGACTTGATTTTTATATTTTACCTCTTTTTTAGTTTCTGATGTGGAAAAAGGAATTTTTTCTAAATTTTCCCCACAAGTCCGCACCTCCGTCGTTGACTAAAGCAAATTTTGACTATTGCCTGTTGGGCTTATGGGTCATTTTGATGACTTTAATCTTTTAAACATTAAGGGGAAAAAAATCCAAGTTGCCTCCAATGGCCCACCTCCCTACCTTTTGACTTTTCAAACTGCCACATGTCTCAATGAGACATTTTGAGATGGCCCCAAAAAGTAGAGACCCAAACAAAATGTGGTCTCAACACGTGTCTCAGTCCAAAAAAGTCTGTTAAACAGTTGAAGTTTCAGTGGAAGGCGCCATGTGTCTAAGGTCCAAGACAGTCTTCTTCGGCCATTGAAAAATCCAAGCAAAATGCTAAGTGAGAGGAAGCCTCCAAGTATCCTCTTGGCACTTCTTCAAAATAAAACTTAGGGTCCAGTCCCCCAACATGCACGATCCCTCCACATGTCTTAGGCCCTTTAAGAAGTTTCTTTAAAAGTCTAAGTTAAGGAAGGCCTGACGAAAACCTCCACATTTATTTATGGCGTAACTTCACAATGGTCCCCAAGAGTGGAGACCCTGAATGAGCGTGGGCTCACCACATGTCCCAGGCCGTAGAAAATTTATTGTAAAATTTTAAGTATAGAGCAGAGCTGACAAAAGCCTCCATCTATCCCTTTGTCGCATTTGTTAAGGTGGGAACCTAAGGAAGATCCTTAAATGAGCACCAGCCCACCACGTGTCTATGGCCCACCAAAACTATACCTGCCACATGAAAAAATTGTCTAAGTCTAGGAAAAGTAGCAGAATCCTCCACCTGTCCCCCCCAGCACAAACATATAAATTTGACAGGAAAAACACACCCGTCAAATTGTAAAAATGCAGGGGAAACCACTGTTTGAGCCTAGAGATGAAATTTTCTTCAAGGACAGAGAATTTGGAAATGTTGTAAGGTTCAGACATGATCCTCCGAGATACATTCAATCACGTTTCATCAAGTATTTGGGACAAAAATTACAGGGACAACAACACATGATTGCAGAAAATGGAAGGAAAGGAACAGACTGAGTTGTATGCCCAATTTACAGACACCTTCAGATGGACAGAGAAATGAAAAACAAATTCTAGATCTTTAAGTGCTCTTCGACCATGGAAGGAACTAATCATGGCAACCATATGGAGGATAGGTTCTTCAAGAACCAACACGAGGAGATAAAAAATGTGACAAAGGCTGAAAACTGAGCGATTTTAATGTCAAAAAGGATGAGACTAATTTGAGCACCAACAAAATGTTCAACACGGCTTCCCATGTGTGCCATGGGTGAGGTGATTCATTAAGAGGGGTTGGTTAGAATGTTTGAGTTGAAAACTTTTTCCTAGCACACAATGATTTCACTTAAGTGAAAAAATAGTTCATCTCCCTTGGTGATGCACTATTTTAAACCTAATTAAATTTTGAACCAAGTGCAAAGGTGAAATGGGTCTTCTAAATTGTGCAGTGGTTCAGGATGATTATGGAGACATGACCAAAATTACACGTGAGTGTATAACACTCACATAACCACAACAAAAAAAAATTAAGTGAAGAAAGACATCATATCTTCTCTCCTTACCTTGGCGGTACATTTTTTTTACCTCATGCACCTTTTCACCAAGTGGAAATGTGAAATATTGCATCGAGTTTGTGAAAATCCTCCATAGACACATTTAGAATCCCTGCCTTCACCAAAAGTTGCCAAAAATAACACTAGAGAGTGATTCTTTTCCCTCGGATCTTCCCTAAGAGTTAACTTGGAAAAAAATATTTTATTTTGACTAAAAATGTCTTCTGAAATCATTAAAATGAGTTTCAATAGCTGACTATGCTTGAAATATGAAATTTACCCCTTTTTTATTCTTATCAAGCCCGTGTGCCTGAGAAAGAGACCGCCACAAAAAAGTATCATAATGAAAAGGGAGACCAACACATTTAAAGTGAAAATTAAATTACATAGGTCAAATTTTTATTTTAATTAGGAATTTACTCTTTATATAACTCTTGTAATGAACATTTGAATCCTCACCGAGATCAGGGATCTTCATCTGCCCTTTGAGCCTAATATCTCAAAATTCAGACATTATAATCTTCCAAAACATTTTGTAATGTGAATTGGGCCTCCTTATATTTCTGATGATTATTTTTTCACTTAAAAAATATCCCAATACTACAATTCAATTAAGAACAATCCCACGTGCATTTTTACTACTTTCATTTCCCTGTACCATGTTATAAATAGGCCGATGTTGTATAACTTGTTCCTAAATCTATTTTTCCTTTCAAAAATTTCTTAAAATATCTGTAATAATCTCATATCTCTATCCCACACTACTTTTATGAAATATCTATTCTTTTTTTATAACCAGACGGTGTTCATTAGGTGTAAAAAGTCTTGAAAAATAGGTCTTTTTGGGTTTCCGAAAAAAGTTCCTTTAAATTGGATAGAAATAAATCCACGAACTACTTCCCACTGACTTACCTACACATGAAACCCACTTCAAAAATCTATTTATCACATCCCTCTCAAACATAATGGGGTTTACGTAGTCAACAATTGGCTGCAGGGCAAGTTTACATTACCTAGTTTAAGGTTTTTTGAGTGTGCGCTTAGTTGTCATAGAAAAATAATTCAATTTTTAATGCTAGAAATTTTACATAACAACATTTATCTCTAAATTGGGTAATTTTTTTTGGCTTGAAGAACTTGAGGAAGAAGCAAGAAAGAACCAAATAATCTCAAGACACTAAGAGGACTAGTTCCTCCTTTAGACTATAGAGTCATTTCATAAGCAGGATGGATATAACAAAACATATTTATTGAACACAACACACATCACAAATAAACACATGATAGAATTGAAACGGATGATGAAAAGGGATACACAAAAATCTATACTCACCAATGTTACATGTGGGGGACAACAGTCTTTTACTATTTGAATAATTTCAGATATTTCCCATTGCGGGTTGATTCCAAGTGAGTGTCATCCAGATAAGATATTTGTAAAGTGTTGTCCCCATATGTGTCTTGTACATGAAATTGGACGATCCACAATGAATCAAACTTTCCACAGATTCCATTTGGTTCAATCCTCTTATCCCATAATAGGATAAGATAGCCAATATAGAAATCTCTTTTCTTCACTTTCATATCCTCTTTACTTTCAATTGATGGTCTCTTATCCGGTCAACCACCAAGACCCTATCTTCACGTAGACTTTCCAAGTACAAAATTATTTTATCAGGTAACTCTTGGAACTCACCATCTTCCGCTTCTTTGATTTGTTGTAATTCCGCTAACTCTATAGTGATTATAACTTCTATATTTATTCTATATAGGAGTTAAAACAAGGACATACCAATATCCTTTTGTGAGTGATCTGATCAGCCCATAGTGCATCATATAGCTTCTTGTGCCAAGTTCTCTAATTTTAATCTATAAGCTTCCACATACATTTTGTAAGTTCCTTGATACTAGATTCAATTAGACCATTCCCCTGAGGGTAATAGTGAGATGCTTTTGCTAAGGATATCCCATATCTATGGTAGAAATTAGTTAATTCCATATAAGAGAAATATGTGCCATTATCACAAAGTATCTTCTGTGAAATGCCAAAATGAATAATAATTATTTATTTGATAAATTTACACTTCGTGTCTAAATTGGCTTGCTTGACTGATATGACCTCCACCAACTTAGTGAAGTAGTCCGTTGCTATGAGGATGAAGGTATGACCTACACTTAAATTGGGATTAATAGCACCGATGAAGTCTAGACCCCATTTTTGGAATGGATCTTCAATCATCACTGGTTTGAGCAGTAGTGAAGCAAGTTGTGGTATTCCCACAAAATATTGGCAAGGCTCACAATTAGATACCCATTTTTAAGAATCTTAAAAGAGAGTATGCCAGTAGTACCTCTCTTGAAGGATAGTATGTATAGTTACTATACACACCTAATTTTACACATGCTACATTGTCAGAACAAATCAAAATAACCAATGATGATTAATATCTTTTCCAGTGGTTTTTGAGTCCAATTTACCATTTTAAGTATATATTTGTATCTTAGAATTCTTTCCTTGTTCATTCTCATGATTTTCGTGTTTTCCTTTCTCATTCTGCAATATTTTTCCTTATCCTTTGACTTCAAGTCATGGAATCACAGAGGTAGTTACAAAACCTCCCCGGTGGTTACACAACCTATAGTATACCCATTAGTAGAGGTTGTATAACCACCCTGATAGTTTCATAACCACCCCTCTTCGCGTACCGGTGGTTATATGTTGTTATTCTGTAGCCTTCTCTGGTGTATTCTTAATGCGCGTCAACTTCTTCAAAATTAAATTTAGCACATGTTTCTTAGTCAAGTTGGTTGTTCTTGGTCTCATTTGATACATATTGACTTCCCCTTCCTTCCTTCTTGATTAATTTGAATTAACTACCCCTTCTTTGAGACATGTGGCATCTCTTTGATGTCAAATTACTTAGACCATTTCTCTTCCATTTTCCTATAAGATCCAAGCTTCTATTTGGAGCATTGGTTATATATTTTTTTTGTGAATTTCATTGTTATTCTTCTGTAATGTTTCCAAGAAATATACAATCAAGCCTAGTTCTCTTGCATTTTTATTCTTTTTCCTACATTACAACCAGATTACCTGCAACCCATTCCTGCTCCACAACTTCTTCATTACTTATTTTGCACTACCTCGTACAGTTCGCTGGATTCATTTGAGCACCAAATTTGAAAAAAATCTAAGGGGACAACAGGTTAAACCATCATTGGATTTTTCACAATTCTACGAAATCTAGGTTGGGAATGTACTTGGTTTTCTTGAAGTTTTATTTAATTTCTTTAGATTTTAATTCCAAATTTTATTAGAGTATTCAAGTTAGTAGAAAATTCATTGTTTTAGTTCCCATATTTTTACATTAAGCTTCTAGTGGAAGATTTTTTTGTTATCACCAAACCACATCACCCTCCGGTTTTCAAAAGTGTGTGTGCTTGAGCTAACAATATGACTGGGTAACATGGGTGTTATCTCCAAGTTGTGGGACTTTCTACTTGACATAAACCTCCAAATAAAGTTGGTTCTTCTTCCTAATCCTAATGCAAACTAACTCTACTGAAATGAAGCTACTAATTATCTCTATCCTATAATTTTTGAGTGACCACGGAGAGAGAAAGAACATGAAAATGAAGGAAAAATACACTATAAATGTGATGCACCAAAATAAGGGAATCAAAATAGCTTTCTAATGTGTGAAAGATGGAAGAAAAGTACATACTAGAGAGGGTAGTAATAGTTCTCCATAGTCCAGCAAATGCATTCACAGCAATATTTCATACACACACAATGATAATGAATCTCTGAAAGACCATAAAGTAGACACAGTATATTTGCAATAAGGTTGAAGAGGCAAGAAGAGTGCAAAGAAAAATAGCAAGGGAAAATAAATCCACAAACTTCCACCTATAGCTTCATGATATGCACATTTCAATCTGTTACAAAATAAAGGCATGGATCTGCTGGCCAGAAAAACTGTTGGTTAGGCAGGTCACGGGGAAATAAGCCAACAGTGTGCAGGGCATAGCCCCTCTTTGAGACAACAAAGTGAAATTGGTTTATTTCTAATTTGCCAAGTCGGAATCTATGTAAATCTACACTATTCTAACTTCAGGGGGTTTAGGATCTCATCCCAATAGAGGTAGTTCCAACTACGAACAGAAAGGTAGGAGGTAAGGAATGGAGGAGGGTAGATCTGAAGGAAGAAAAGAAATGAATTCCAAGATGGAAAGATCAGAAGGTTTATGTTTTGAGCTGGTTGGTAAACAAATCCAAGCTTACTCGCATAAACAATTAAAGAAATACTGATGAACATATGACAATAATAGGAATGAATTCAACAGAATAAAAACATAGATCTAACTTATGAAAGATCTAATGTAAATAACACACACATTGAGCACAAAGTTTGAATATGTATATTAATATTTGTTTTGTTACAATAAAACAAAAATTATTTCTCTCCTCACTTCTCTTTTCATACAAAAAGTGTCCATCCTGAATACAACAAGTATTCAAGTATTTATAGAATAACATGAGGAAAGAAGACAAAAGCAAACCAACCACTAATTACAAAATCTATTACAAGATATTTACAAAATATCTAAAAAGTCAAATTTTGACTTTGGGAAAGTTTTTGGATGGTAACATCCCATGGTGTAACATGGATGATGTCATCGTAAATGCCAACAAGCTTTTTAAATATTTTACAAAAATGATCAAAGCGTACACAAGAGGTGAAACTACTCCTCATCATCTCTTTTCTCAAACTTGGTCTCTTGCTTTTGATCAAGAGAGTCAATGTGACACTGCACTCGGTATTCCATAAACTTGCTGATCATCGTTTGAAGTTGATCATGATCTGGACCTTTGAAATGGTTTCCAATGACTTCGTAAGTTTCTTTTTCATTCTTTAGCTTGTCAGGTAATTCAGTGAAATTTTCTAATGAATCGATCAAAAATCTGACAAACTCGCAGCAAGCTAGAAGGTTATTGATTGAATCTTAATCGAAAGTAACGTCTGGTACCAAACCTTGAGTGATGATAGTCTTGAAGCACTGGAATGTATCATCTGATTCTCTCAAGTTGTACGATTCACTGAGCATTCTTGGAGCCATTTTTGTAACTATTTTCTCCATGTTGTATCATGCGTCCAGGGCTTCATCTTTTATTTTATCTATCCTCTCCATGATATATTCCATTTGATCAACCCAGTAATCTAAAGAGATGAGAGCTTTGTTATGTGCATGTGGGTGATCGATAACACTGACCTTCAATAGGTCGTTAGCTGGGCAGTCAAGCATGGCTTGAAATGTTTCATGTTGCAACCTGGCGTTATCTAACTCCTTGGTGAGAGAACCTGCTACTGCTTGTAGCTCCTTATTTTCTTGGGTTATATCCTGGTAGAGCATTGTGAATTTCCCAATCATCTATTCACCATCTCTAAGGATCCGCTCAATCTAGGATGATACTGTTGTGCCTTGTTCACCAATCTTAATATATTCATTTATTTTATCCTAACCGATAACTTCAATGGGTTCAACGGCAATTACAGGAGGAGAGTTTCCCATTTTCTGCAATACTTGGAGGAGATGCTTTTTCTATTCCTTAAGTATTCTCTTCTCCTCATTTGCTTCTTGAAGCTTCTTGCAGAGAGCATCTACTGCAAACAAGGCTTCTCCCTGAAGGCTTTCGGATGAGGTCCCCTTTGTGACTTGAGTCACTGTGAAGTCTATGGGGGACAAATCCTTCTTTTCCTAGGTGGAATCTGGGTAAGCAATCTTGATGACTCTCTCCCCCAAAGTGCTTTTTGAAAAGTGAGTTATTTCTTTCTACTACTTGGGTCCCTTCTTTAGAATGATGGAGAATTCCATGAGTGCGATAAGAACCTTTCTCTTATGCTGACTCAGGTGGTTAGAAATCCAACTAGGACTTATGGGAGTAGGAGTAGAGGAAGTAGAAGAAGAAATGAGAGTGAAAGGGGGAACAACTGTGGAGGCCTCAGGGAAGAATGTTAAAACACTCAGTGGTGGCATTAACAAGGAGTCCAATGCAATGCTACTTGTAGGGCCCGGATTTACTACAGGAGAAGAGAAGGAAGTGGAAAAAGAAGGGATCTGCAATTGGATGGAGGGAATACTAGGTGACAAATCCACGAGAGAGGAGAAGATGGAAGAGGTGGGAGATAAAAGGGAGGAAGGTAGAGGGGAAGACACATCCATAGGAATAGATGTTTCAATGACAGAAGGAGTTGAAGAAATAGAAGAAGGAATGCTGGGTACCTTTGTAGTTGTTGTCGTGATAACACCCTGGGTAGATGTATCCGTTGAAACCTCTATCATTTCATCCTCTTTATGTAGGGCCAATAGGTCGACCACTTGGTTCTCAGAATTATAAGGAAGGCCTTTGAGAGCTTCTTCTTGTTTTCTTGATTCACCCTCCTTATCCTTTCCTTTTGCTTTTGACACTTGAGTTTGTCTTGGAGGTGCTCTACCTGAAGGAGAAGTAGTGAAATCAACTCCAAGGTAGGTGAGACCATTCCATTTGCACCAATGTTTGGTGCATTGCAACATGGGCTTAACCTTTTCACTGAATGGTCTTCGGTGCTTTGGCTCTGTCGATCTCCGCAAATGGCCAATCATCCCCATCTATGTCAAGGTAAGCCTGATCAACTTCTTGATCAATCTCTTGGAATTCCTTTGGGATGATGGCTACACCATAGTGGATGATCTCATCCAAAACTAGCCAGGAGTGATCCTTTCACCTGATGTCTATCTCATGTGTTAGGTCGATCCAAATGACCTCGATCTCAAGAACATGGATGGGATTAATTTTTGCCTTTGGGAGGAAACTCTAGCAATCAAAGGTGGGCCTTACTGGGAAGTTGCACTTCAAATTCAGCAATTCCATCTCAGCTTACATCTCCCGTGCTTTGGCAAGCATGGGGCAAGTGTATCGACCAACTATAAGGGGGAATGGAGTTCATCCTTTCTTTCTCTTCATGTACTTCTCTTGGTAAGTGATTAGTTACCTTGATAAATCCAAGATGATCAGATTTGGCCCTACAAACCTTGGAAGATTCATCAGTTCTCCCTCAAAATTCACCGCTTTGAGGTATGTGAATGTGGGGAATTGTGTGAACAATTCTCCCCATTTATTTTTGGTAGCAATCACACTCGTGTTGCTCTGACCGTGTCTCATGTTCGGCCTCAGCAAGAAGATTACCTCATAGAAGAAGGCATCATTAAGCTTAGAGAATTGGGAGATGCTGGCCTCGAGCTTCACCTTTGGGTTGAACTCATATATCTTGACCTGGGGCCATACCCCATTTCAAGCTAAGCCTGTTAAATCCCTTCCTGCCGTAGCAACGTATATAACGTAGGAATTCATGTAGAACTTCCTAGTTGTTAGAACTTGTTGGAGCTGCTGGGAGATGGTGTCACTGATGCTTTTGCCCCAGCCAAAACACTGATCAGGTGCATTCTTGTTCATGGTTTCCAGATACCTCAGCATCCATTTGTGGAAATAATGGGCATCAGGGAGCCTAAATACTCTGTTTAAGAAGGTGATTGCATCACTCAAATCTTCATTGAAGTCACTATGGTGGATGGTTTGTGGCCATCTGCTCACTAGCTTCTTATTCTTTAGATAAAGTTCATTCATCATCTACATACATTTATCCTCATTATCATCCCAAGCCTTCTTGTAGTCTTCGAGACTTATTTCTACATATTACCTGTGATGAGGAACGCCTGGGATCATTTCAAAGTGACAAGCTGTGAGGTCTATGATGGGCTGTTGTTCTTTATTTTCCACAAATTTGGTGTCTTTGTTATAGCACTGGGCAACTAACATGATAAACTCATTATTTACGGGACTGAGTAGCAGCCCAGCTACAAAGTGCAATCCACTACCCACCAACTTATTCATCCACGGGTCACTGCTTTCCTGGTTAGTCCTTACCCAAAATTCATCAATATCAATATGGCCCAGCTCAGAGTCTCTGATGTCGAGGCTACACTCTGCATATGAGTCAAGCATTCTGACTTTCTGATACTTATACTTCATCTCTTGTTCTGACTGCTTAGCTTTGGCTTTAGCTTTAGTTGGTTTCTTGTTTGATGAAGACATGTGTGAGCTCAAGGATGGATGTTTTTGTTCTACAAGAAGAATCAGGGAGGTCCAACACATAAGAACCACGTCAATTATCATGTTATTCATAATAAAAACTTACAAAATGAAGAATGAGAAATTATAAGGCTTAGGGCTCAAGGCACAGGTTCACAGCATGCTATAGAGGCTTAAAATTGTTGGACGCACTTTCTACAGTGTTGACATGAAAAAATTTACGCCTAATGTTTCCATTAGGAAATTTGCGCCATGCAGAAAGGGCAAAATTTTGTAAGGTGTTGCATGAGGAAATACAGTGCCAAAGGGTAAAGCGTGTGGCGCAGGTTTAGAACATGCAACATATCATGTTGATGTTAAGGGAGTTACACCTGCACCAAGGGAAGAAGTGCTTTGGCTGGGTGTTGAAGTAGTTTTGTGTTGCATGGGTTTAGAGTGTGCCAAGGAGAAACTTCAAAATATGTTGCAAGAAAAATCAGTGCACCAAGGGAAAAGCACGTGGTGCGGTTTTGAAGCACACAACAGTTTATGTTGATGTTGTGCTAGTTACGCCTACGCCCTACAAAGGATGTTAAGTGTTATTTCAACTGGGCACAGATTTAGGTTATACTGCAAGAAGGTAAAGTGCGCCAAGGCACAATTTTGGTAGATGTTGCAAGGAAGGATAGTGCGCCATCAGTTTAACAGCTTGGCTTATTTTATTGGTTTCTCTTCCTCTCTCTTTTACATTTCTCAGATGGTAAAGAGAGGGTTTGTCTGGCAAGGAAGCAGGCAGGGGAAAGATGAGTTTTGATTATTTCAAGGTAGGGGTATTCAAAATTTGTAGATCTGGAAGGAGAGGTAAAAAGGGCTTTCAGCTAGTTTGATAATTTATTAGGTGTGTTTCTTTAGATTTTACCTTTTCTTCACCAACCCTAATACCTAACACAACAAAAAAAACAACAACAACAAGGAGAGGAGCCACTTACCTAGATTTATAAATGATGAAGAGCGACGTTTGTGACCACAAGTTCGAAAAATGACATGCAGTGGTGACAAGGACAGCTGACAGGTGCAGAGAAAACACTTTTTTCAATTTTCAATTCATGAAAACGACAGGTGTCAGGTGCCTATTTATAGGAAAATTGGGATTTATTACTTCACCAACTTCTTTTGGCACACTTTTTAGAGTGTCGACACAAGTGAAAATGCACCTTAGCGTAATTTTATTGATGTTGGCACGAATTTTCTAGTGCCTTAAGTGCACATTTCTGGATGTCAACAGAACATTATCAGCGCTAAAATATTTCTGTGCCTTAGGTTTTATGAGTGGGCGCAGATTCTTTGATGTTGACCCAAGAATTCTTTTGCCTAGTTCAAAAATATGTGCTTTTGAGAGTGTTGACATGCAAAAAACTGTGCCTAGGGAAAAAGCTGAAAAATGGCTAAGTTCATAAATAACTTGATTTTCGAAAGGGAGTTTTAGGCCATTTTGAACGTTATCAGACTTCTTTAGGGGGCCAAAACATAATTTTTTGTATGGTTACCTACAAATTGCCCTTGTCAATTTTGCAGGATAACAGTTGGCTCTTTTTCTGGGGACTATCTATAAGTGAAACTTAAGGGTAGAGAATCCCAGATTTTCATGTGCCTATCCATTGGGTTACAGTGAGTCAAAAATAAGGGCGACCCAAAAGGGAAGGAAGGGAACACACAACAAATAGAAAGGAAACACACAACAAATGAAAACACACACAATGAAACCAAACTGTACAAACAAGAGAGAAAGCTCTACTTCCTGAAGACCTTTAGGTGTTGCCCGCTATAGGGAAGCGGGAGCTCAGTTCTGTCCAGATATGAGAGATAAAAAAATATTCTCTCCATTGAGCTGATTGATCTTGTATGGCCCTCTCCAAAGAGATTCAAAATTCCCGTGCATACCTTTCAGTTCTCTTCATTTGTCCCATAGAAGAAAAAGATCTCCCACTTGGAAATCTCTCTACTTAGCTTTCTTGTTGAATAACCTTTTAACTTGATTCTAATGTTCAGTGATTTTTTCGACCACCTTCACTTGCTTTTCTTCAAGTTCCATCAGGTACATGATCTTCTTTTCAAGAGAATTCTAAAAAGTTTCATCTTCAATTGCTCGAGCCAAGCACAGAGCAAGATGTTCTACAGAGATAGGGATTTCAACATTGATCCCATACAACACCTGGAAAGGTGACATGATGAGAGACCTCTTTTGAGTGATACGATCTGCCCAAAAAGCATCGTATAATGATTTGTGTCAAGACCACTAGTTTTCATCAACTAGCTTCCATATGATAGTCACCAGGTTTTTGTTGTTAGATTCTTCCTAACCATTTCCATGAGGATAATAATCAGAAGCATGAGCCAAGGTTATTCTGTATCCATAGCAAAAACCAATAAATTCCCATGAAGAGAAGTTGGAAGCGTTGTCAGCAACGATTTTGTGTGGAATTCCAAATCTCACAATAATATTTTCCTTGAAGAAGTTGCAAACAACTTCAGAAGTGGCATGCTTGACAGGTATGGCCTCCACCCATTTTGTGAAGTAATCCGTTCCTGTTAGGACATAACTATGTCTGGCACTCAATTGAGGATTGAGTGCTCCAATGAAATCAATTCCCCATTGCCTGAATGGTTCATCAATGATGACGGGCCTAAGGGGAAACGTAGCCATCTTTGGTTTTCCAACAAACTATTGGCAAAGTTCACATTTTTCTACCCAGGTGGCTGTATCTTGAAATAACATCGACAAGTAGTACCTGGCCCGAATGATTTTTTGTGTTGTCATTAATGAGGAGAAGTGACCACCGCAGGCTAAGTTGGGAAAACTTTCCAATAATTTACTTGTTGCGGCTTGTCAACACATCGTAGAAAAACACCATAAATTCCGTGTTTGTACAATCCATCATCTCATATGACATATCTTACGGCTCTGAGCTTCACCGTTCACTTTTCCTTAGTTGTTAGGTGAGTTGGGCACTCTCCATAGGTGAGAAAGAATTTGATGTCAGAATACCATTCATCGTTGGTTACGACAAACAGAACCATGGGCAAGGAATCCACTTTCTCTAGTTCATTTTGTTCTCCATCAATGTGATCAGCTCTCTCTTCAAGTATCTCTAAGTCTTTATTTTCAGCCATTAGCTGACACAGGCCCTTACCTCTTACCAACTTAGTTGGTTTGATGTCTAGATTGTATTCTTGGACCTTTGCAATCCAATTCCCTCGTAAGTTCCCTAACTCCCTTTAAGTCAGGATAGACTTAATGGTCGTGTCTGGAACCAACACTACTGTATGAGAATTCAAGATGTAGTAGTGGAAAATTTTGATTTCTTTTACCACGGAAAAGGCATGCTTTTCCAATTATGACATCTTCAGTTCATGAGTCTTAAGAGGAGAGCTCATGAAAGCAATCGGGGATTCAATATCTTTGGAGTTATTTTGCATCAAGATAGCTGATACAAAATGCGTAGACGCATAACTATACATAATGAAGTCTTTGCTAAAGTCAAGACATACCAGAACAGGAGCATGAGTGACAGAGATTTTTATGTCTTTGAATGATGTCCTTCCTTCGTCGCTCCATTAGAATGTTTGGGACCCTTTCATCATATTATATATATGTCGAGTCTTCTCAGAAAAATCAAGAACAAAGTTTCTAAGAAAATTTACCTTTCCGTAGAAA
Organism: Taxus chinensis; assembly: GCA_019776745.2. NCBI lineage: Eukaryota > Viridiplantae > Streptophyta > Pinopsida > Cupressales > Taxaceae > Taxus > Taxus chinensis. The sequence continues at coordinate 768,265,953 of CM034152.1, forward strand.
GAATGAACACTACTCTTGTTTGTAGGAAAAGTAAGGTTTTGAATAGCCTTGACCCTTTTGACATCTATCTTAGTTCATTCTCTGCTGACGACATGTCCTAGCAGCTTTCCTTTGGTGACCCCAAAACTTGACTTCTTGGGATTTTATTGAAATTCCGTGCTCTTGGCATCTGATCAAGACCTGTTCCAAATGATCACAGTGATCACTTCATCTTTTGGAGAACATGGTCAGGTCATCTAGGTAAACTACGACGAATTTTTCCATCATACCTTTGAATGTAAATTTCATTGCTCATTGGAAGGTAGCATAGGAGTTGATCAAACCGAACAACATTCTGATGTAGGTGAAGGTACCCCAAGGAGTGGTGAACGTTGTTTTGAACTGATCTTCAGGCGTGACTTGAATTTGATTGTAACCTGAAAAACCATAAAGCATAGACAACATTTATGAACTGGTTACTACCTGTAGCACTTGATCCATTATTGGTAGTGGAAAGTTATCCTTTAAGGATGACTGGTTCAAATTGTGAAAGTCTACGCATATGTGTATCTCGCCATTCTTCTTTCACACAGGCACAATATTTGTAACCCAAGTACTGTGATGAATTGGAAAAATAATTCTTGCGTCTAACATTTTCTGAATTTCAACCTGGATGGTACCTGAGATTTTGGGGTTGTAATGTATTTTCTTTTGATGGAAAGGCTTGATGTCATCCTTGAGCAGGATGTCGTACCAAATGTCCTTTGGCTTGAAAGACTTTAGATAAGCATAAGACCATGCTAATACATCCATGTACTTTTTCAGCAACTTAATGAGTTTTCACTTTTCCTCGAGTGTACAACACTTCCCAATATTCACGGAATGAGGATTTTCCACAGTTCCCAAATTGACAGATTCAGTTTCCAGAGAAGAGGAAGGATCATCCTATCGCTTGTTCTTAACAAAATAGTCATGATTATCAAATAATCATTCTAAGGAAACCAAACCTTTCATAATCTTATTTCCTTTGATATGTATCACTGTTTCTTTTTCAGCTTCATGTGCTTGACCGGTGAGAGACTCATGACATGTAGAAGTTGATCCATCGAAAAGGAGTTATTTGAAATTGTAAGCTTTCTCCAAAAAAGTGATAATTTGGTTTTCATCATTGAACACTTGCTAGTGCTGTGAATTATCTGGCACAATTGGGTGAAAAACCACTTCCTTGGTATATGTATTTTTTTTAACCCTGGGTGAGGGAGCATGAGAGAGGCTGACACAGTCAATGAATCAGCCATGTCATTTTGATTTCACGGAATTGCTTTGGTTGAGAAAGTGTCAAACTCCTCGATGTTATCCCATACAACATTGTGGTAGTGTCTAAGCCGGTCATTCTTTACTTGATATATGCCTTTTACCTGATTGACAATCAACTCAACATCACCTTGTACTTTTATATTCTTGATTCCTTTCTCTTTTTACAGCTTACGTGCCAAGTAGTAAGGATTCATACTCCGTAGTATTATTCGTATTGAAGAAATGTAACTTGAAATAAAAAAGGAAAATCTCCTCTTCAGGAGATATTAGAACTCCAGCACCGCATCCACTTGTTGCACAACTGCCATCAAAATGTAATGTCCATACTTTGTTGAGATCCTCTTCTTAGACAAGAAATTCCATTTTATCTGAGTCAGTGGACAGGAAGTAGTTCCCCATCCCTAATGATTCAAAAATAATCTGAGCCTTAGGGTCATCGGAGTAGGTGACTAGATATTTCTTTTGTGATTCTGGCTCTAATTTCTACATCACCCCTTTGATAGGAATCTTAGCTTTGGACCAGTCCATGTGAATTTCCCCACCAACTTCTTTACAAAAGCTCCTCCCTAGAAATATTCTATATGCTGCTGGAATATCAGCTACGAGAATAGTCATTTTTACCCTTTTCTCAGGAAATGCCGCGAATGCAAACTGTGCATCCTTGATCCGACCAATCAATGGTACCTGTTTGGTTTCCATGGAGTAAAATCTGCCAAAAATTTTAGTAAGTGTGAGGCCCAAAGCATGGGTAACCTTTGTTGGCATGACATTATCAGAAGCTCCAGAATAAATTATACAGTTAGTTAGTTTGTGATCATTGATCAAGAGAGATAGGTAAAAAGGTTCAATTTTATCTGACACGGAAGTTGAGGAAATGTTTACACAAGACGAAGGAGGAATGGGAAGAAGTGATTTTTGGGAAATGGTAGGAGGGATGGCAGTCTGGCTTTGGATATAATTAGTTAATCTTACAAGCTACTCTAGGTTGGATTGAAGATACTCAACTTCAGACATCTAGATCTTGGTCTTTTTGGCATGATCAATTATTGAATGTGACCAAAGGTTACGGTAACGAATAAATGAGTCCTTCGTTTTGTGTTTGTGGAGGAGGATTACTGGTCTTTATGGGATTAGAAGAAGACTGAATGGGAGAAGAAACAAGAGGAAAATATTTCTTTACAAAAGGTTTAATAGGAAGTTGAGTAGGAAGGGGCTTACCTCTTTTAGCGATCGTTGGAGGAGGAGTTACCACAACCTTTTCCTTTTGTTTTTTTGCAAAAAATTTTGCTTCTTTTCCTTGCGAGAAAGTGAAAAATGAATATTATTGTATGTTCACATACCCTTGGGTACCTTCTTCTTCATTAGATTCCTTGTCTTCAAATTCCATATACCCAATAGTAGAGTCGTCAATCAGTTCACTGACATATTGATCATCTTCGCCTTGCGACGAATGTTCTTCATAATTTGGATCATCTTCTTTGATTTCAACCAAAGCATTAACCAGAGGGGCTTCAATTGCTAACCTTGGATAAGCAGTAGGTAAATGTGGCCTTTTGGGGGTGTTGTTGGGAGTGAATTTCCTCCGTGGGATATCCCGATATGGAGTAGCAGACGAAGTTTGAGGTAATTGCTTCTTTAATGAGAGTAAGTCATTGGCCATCTTATGGAATGCTGGATCTGATGAGGTAACCTGAGAAGAAGTTGAAGCCTTTTATTTGGATGGCTCTCGTCTTAACTCACTGGATATAAGAAGGTTTTCTTCAATCCAAATTGCCGTAGTTTGAGAAAGGGCCAAGGTGGGTATCCGTTCCTGTAAAATTAAGAAACTTAATTTTTGAACTCATAGCGTTCAAGAAGAAACACTTTTGATTCTCTAATGTTGGCATCATGGCAGGTGGCACACGGTTAATCAGTGAATTGAAATGGGTGATAAAATTACACATGGTTTCATTGGTCTCCTTCTTCATGTGAGTGATTTGTGACAATAATGCAAATGTGTCTTCTAAAGGTTTGTATCTATCCTCAAATGCAGTCTATAATATGGTCCAACTGGTGATGGATCTAGCTGGTAGATGTTGGAACCACTCTGCTACAGTCCCTTGTAAGGTCTCTAGAAATATTTGTACTGATACGTCTTCATGAGTTACATCCAGGATTATGCATGACATAATAAACATAGCTATATGCGCATCCTTGCTTTTATTTTCACTCCCACCAAATTTTAGGAAATTTTTGTGATTTCTGTGAGGGAGGGGGTTAACTGGATACGACAATGCTAGAGGGCCCATGGCATTTCCCCATGATATAAGAAAAATTATTTCCATTAGAAAAGTGGGAAAAAGAACATGAGCAGGGAGTGTGGTTCCACTTAGCAAAAGATCACTACAAGTTGACGTCGAGGCACCCTGTGAAATCTGGCTATTTTATGGAGGCGAGGCACTTCTTGTTGATCGATCTACTGAACTTAGTGATGTGAATTGTGCTGGAGTGATACTAAAATTATGCCTTCGAAGTAGATCAAAAATTAGATCAACTTCTCCACAAGCTCTTCTGCCATGAGTAAATTGTTCACCCCGCCATCGTATCTATTCAAATATACAACAATTAAGAGAAGAATTTACAACAATATTTTGTTTATACTTGCTAATTTTCTGGTGTTTCTAGCAAAAAATAGTAGCATGTACTTTTTTCAATATTTAATTTTACCCTTTTTTAATAACAATCGATTGCAGTTTTCTGACAAAGATTAATAAGGTAAAAACTTGGTTAATTTAGAAAGCTGATTTTCAGATCTTTGACCTGAATTTTGCAAGGTTTTGAAAATAACATAAAATGTCAGAATCTCAGATCTACTGAAATATACAAGTTTTTGTGAAAATTCAGTGAACTAAAAGTTTCTATCTGGTCTAGATCTATAGATTTCTCTAAGGAAATTTTAAGTTTTGTTCACTTATGCAAAAATTTTAATTTTTAACAAAGAGTTAAAATTTGCAATATGGTAGTGACTTTTGCAGTTTTTTAATTTATTTCCTTAGTTTGATCCCCAGTAGAGTCACCAAAAAATGTTGGTCCGAAAAAATGTTGGTTAGGTAGGTCATGGGGAAACAGGCCAACAGTGTGCAGGAGCATAGCCCCCTCTTTGAGACAACAAAGCAAAACTAGTTTATTGCTAATCTATCAAGCAGGAATCTATGCAAATCTACACTATTCTAACTTTATGGGGTTTGGGATCTCATCCCAATAGAGGTAGTTCCAACTACGAATAGAAAGGTAGGAGGGAAGGAACGAAGGAGGTTAGATCTGAAGGAAGAAAATAAATGAATTCCAAGATGGAAATGTCAAAAGGTTTATGTTTTGAGCTGGTAGTAAACAGAGCCAAGCTTACTTGCATAAGAAATTAAAGCAATACTGATGAACATATGACAATAATAGGAATGAATTTAACAAAATAAAAAACATAGATCTAGCTTAAGAAAGATCCGATGTAAATAACACACACATTGAACACAAATTCTGAATATGTATATTAATATTTGTTTTGTTACAAGAAAACACAAAGTCCTTCTCTCCTCACTTCTCTTTTCATACAAAAAATGTCCATCCTAAAAACAACAAGTATTCAAGTACTTATAGAAGAAGAGGAGGAAAGAAGACAAAAGCAAACCAACCACTAATTACAAAATATCTTACAAGATATTTACAAAATATCTAAATAGTCAAAAGTTGACTTTAGGCAAGTTTTTGGATGTTAACATCCCATGGTGCAACATGGATGATGTCATCATAAATGCCAACAAGCATTTTAAATATTTTACAAAAATGATCAAAAGCTTACACAAGAGGAGAAACTACTCCTCATCATCTCTTTGCTCAAACTTATTTTCTTTGCTTTTGATCAAGAGAGTCGATGTGACACTGCACTCGATATTCCATAAAATTTCTGATCATTACTTGAAGTTGATCATGATCTGGACCTTTAAAATGGTTTCCAATGACTTCACAAGTTTCTTTTTCGTTCTTGAGCTTGTCAGGTAATTCGGTGAAATTTTCACATGAATCGATCACAAAAGCAGATGAAGTCACGGCAAGCCAGGAGGTTATTGATTGATTCTCAGTTGAAAGTGACCTCTGACGCCAAACCTTGAGTGATGATAGTCTTGAAGCAGTAGAATGTATCATCTGCTTCTCTCAAGTTGTATGATTGACTGAGCATTTATGGAGTAATTTTTGTAACTATTTGCTCCATGTTGTATCGTGCGTCCAGGGCTTCATCTTTGATTTTATCTATCCTCTCCAAGATATATTCCATTTGATCCACCTGGTAATCTAAAGCAATGAGAGCTTTGTTATGTGCATACGGGTGATCGATAACAATGACATTCAATAGGTCGTCAGCTGGGTAGTCAACCATGGCTTGAAATGTTTCATATTGCAACCTGGCATTATCCAACTCCTCAGAGAGGGAACCCACTACTGATTATAGCTCCTTATTTGATTGGGTTATATCCTAGTAGAGAACTGTGAATTTACCAATCATGTCATGACCATCTCTGAGGATCCACTTGATCCAGGATGATACTGTTGCACCCTTGTTCACCAATCTTAACATACTCATTTATTTTATCCTGATTGATAACTTCAATGGGTTTGGCGGCAGTTACAAGAGGAGCATTGCCCATTTTCTGCAATGCTGGGAAGATATTTTTGTTTTGTTCCTTGATTATTCTCTTCTCCTTTTTTACTTCTTGAATCTTCTTGCAGAGAGCATCTACTGTAGACAAGGCTTCTCCTTGAAGGCTTTTGGATGAGGTCCCCATTGTGACTTGAGTCACTGTGAAGTTTTTGGGGGACAGATCCTTCTTTTCCTTAGTGGGATCCGGGTAAGCAATCTCCATGACTCTCTCCCCAGAAGTGCTTTTTGAAAATTGAGTTATTGCTTTCTTCTTCTTGGGTCCCTTCTTCAGAATGATGGAGAAGTCCATGGGTGCAATGGGAACCTTTCTCTTATGCTGACTCAAGTGGTCAGAAATCCAACTAGGAATATAGGAGTAGGAGTAGAGGAAATAGAAGAAGAAATAAGAGTAAAAGGGGGAGCAACTATGGAGGCCTCAGGGAAGAATGTTAAAACACTTGGTGGTGGCATTGACAATAATTCCAATGCACTGCTACTTGTAGGGCCTGGAGTTACTGCAGGAGAAGAGTAGGAACCGAAAACAGAAGGGATATGAAATTAGATGAAGGGAATACTGGGTGATAGATCCGTGAGAGAGGAGAAGATGAAAGAGGTGGGAGTTGGAAGGGAGGAAGGAAAAGGGGAAGACACATCCATAGGAATAGATGTTTTAGTGACAGGAAGAGGAGAAGAAATAGAAGAATGAATGTTGGGTACCTTTGCATTTGTAGTCGTGATAACACCCTTGGCGGATGTATCCGTTGAAACCTCTGTTGTTTCTTCCTCTTTACCTAGGGACACCAGGTCGACCACTTATTTCTCAGAAGTAGAAGGAAGGCCTTCAGGATATTCTTCTTATTTCTTGGTTCGCTCTCCCTATCCTTTCCTTTTCCTTTCGGCACTTGAGATGGTCTTGGAGGTGCTCTACCTGAAGGAGAAGTAGTGAAATAAACTCCAAGGTAGAAGATACCATTCCATTTGCACCAATTTTTGGTGCATTGTAACATGGGCTTAACCCTTTCTTGAATGGTCTTTGATGCTTTGGCTCTGTCTATCTCTTTGAATGGCCAATCATCCCCATCTATGACAAGGTAAACCTGATCAACTTCTTGATCAGTCTCTTGGAATTACTTTGGGACGATGGCTATGCCATAGTGGATGATCTCATGCAGAGCCAGCCGGGAGTGATCCTTTCACCTAATGTCTATCTCATGTGTCAGGTCGATCCAAATGTCCTCAATCTCACGACTATGGATGGGAACAATTTTTTCCTTTGGGAGGTAATTCCCATTCTTTGGAAAGCACCGGGGCAGGTGTATCAGCCAACTGTAATGGGGAATGGAGTTCTTTGTTTCTTTCTCTTCATGTACATCTCATGGTAAGTGATTAGTTACCTTGACAACTCCAAGAGGATTAGCTTTGGCCTTGCAAACCTTGGAAGCTTCTTCAGTTCTCCCTCAAAATTCACCACTATGAGGTATGTTAATGTGGGGAATTGTGTGAACAATGGTTCCCATTTCTCTATGGCAGCAATCACACTTGGGCTCGTATGTCCGTGTCTCATGTTCGGCCTCAGCAACCAGATTACCTCATAGAAGAAGGCATCATTAATCTTAGAGAACTAGGAGATGTTGGCCTCAAGCTTTAGCTTTGGGTAGAACTCGTATATCTTGACTTGGGGCCATACCCCATTTTGAGCTAAGCCTACGAAATCCCTTGTTGCCGTAGCAGCTTATACAACAAATTCATGTAGAACTTCCTAGTTGTTAGAACTTGTTGGAGCTACTGGGAGCTGGTGTCATTAATGATATCGTCCCAATCAAAACACTGATTAGGCGCATTCTTGTTCACGGTTTCCAGATATCTTAGCATCCATTTGTGGATATAATGGGTATTAGGGAGCCCAAATACTCTATTTAAGAAGGTGATTGTATCACTCGACTCTTCATTGAAGCCACTAAGGTGGATGGTTTGTGCCCATCTGCTCACCGACTTCTTGTTCTTTAGATAAATTTCATTCATCATCTGCATACATTTATCCTCATTATCATCCCACACCTTCTTGCAGTCTGCGAGAGTTATTTATACATATTGCCTATGATAAGGAATGCCCGGGATCATTTCGAAGTGACGAGCTATGATGTCTATGATGGGCTGTTGTTCTTTATTTTCAACACATTTAGTGTATTTTTTATAGTACTGGGTAACTAACATGATAAACTCATTATTTTTTACACTTACTGACATCCCAACTGTAAAGTGCAATCCACTTCCCACCAACTTGTTCATCCATGGGCCACTACTTGCCTAGTTGGTCCTTACCCAAAAGTCATCCATATCAATATGGCCCATCTCAGAGTCTATGATGTTGAGGCTACACTCTGCATATGAGTTAGGAATTCTGACTTTCTGATACTTATACTTCATCTCTTGTTCTAACTACTTAGCTTTGGCTTTAGCTTTAGTTGGTTTCTTGCTTGATGAAGACATGTGTGAGCTCAAGGATGGATGTTGTTGTTCTACAAGAATAATCAAGGATGTCCAACATAGAAGAGCCATGTCAACTGACATGTTATTCATAATGAAATATTGCAAATTGAAGAATGAGCAATTATAGAGATTAGGGTGCAAGGTGCAGGTTCACAGCATGCTGCAGAGGCTTAAAATTGTTGGGCGCACTTTCTGGGGTGTTGACATGAAAAATGTTGCACCTAATGTGGCATGAGGAAATTTGCGCCAAGCTGAAAGGGTGCAATTTTGCAAGGTGTTGCATGAGGAAATTCAGCACCAAAGGGTAAAGTGCATGACACGGGTTTAGAACATGCAACATGTCATGTTGATGTTAAGGGATTTGCACTTGCGCAAAGGGAAACAGTTTTTTGGCTGGGCACTGAAGAAGTTTGTATTGCATGGGTTTAGAGTGCGCCAAGGCATAACTTCAAAATATGTTGTAAAAAAAATTAGTGCGCCAAGGGAAAAAGTGTGTGGCGTGGTTTTTAAGCACACAACATTTTATGTTGATGTTGTGCTAGTTGCGCTTGTGCCCTACAAAGGCTGTTAAGTTTATTTCAACTGGGCACAGATTTAGGTTATGTTGCAAGAAGGTAAAGTGTGCCAAGGTGTAATTTTGGTAGATGTTGCAAGGAAGGATAGTGCGCCATCAGTTTAACAACTTGGCTTATTTTCTTGGTTTCTCTTCCTCTCTCTTTTGGATTTCTCATATGGTAAAGAGAGGGTTTGTCTGGCAAGGAAGTAGCCAGGGGAAAGATGAGTTTTGATTTCTTCCGAAGCAGGGGTCTTCTAGATTTGTAGATCTGGAAGGAGAGGAAAAAGGGCTTTCAGTTCATTTGATAATTTATTAGGTTTGTTTCTTTATATTTTACCTTTTCTTCACCAACCCTAATACCTAACACAACAAAAACAAAAACAACAACAAGGAGAGGAGCCACTTACCCGGATTTATAAATTACGAAGAACGATGTTGGGGACCACAAGCTCAAAAAATGGCATGTGGTGGTGATAACGATGGCTAACAGGTGTAGAGAAAAAACTTGTTTTAGTTTTCAATTCATGAAAATGACAAGTGTCGGGCGCCTATTTATAGGAAAACTGGTATTTATTACTTCACCAACTTCTTTTGGCACACTTTTTAGAGCATTTCCACAAGTGAATATGCACCTCAGCACAATTTTATCGACGTTGGTACGAGTTTTCCAGTGCCTTAAGCACACATTTCCAGATGTCAACATAACATTATCGGTGCCAAAGGGCTTACTAAGGGGCGCACATTTTGGTATGTCGACATAACAATTTCTGCGCCTTAGGTTTTATCAGTGGGTGTAGATTCTTTGATGTCGACCTGAGAATTCTTGTGCCTAGTTCAAAAAGGACGCTTTTGAGAGTGTTGACACACCAAAAAATGCACCTAGGGAAGAAGCTGAAAAAAGGCTAAGTTCAGAAATAATTTGATTTTTGAAAGGAATTTTTAGGCCATTTGAACGTTATTAGACTTCTTGAGGGGACCAAAACAGAATTTTTGGTATGGTTACCTACAAATTGCCCTTGTCAATTCTGCAAGATAATAGGATCACCATGTAAAGAGTCCACTATAAAGGCCTCCAACACATTGGCTTCACAAAACCAAAATGACAAAGTTTTGCTACTCAAAAACTATCTTCTTTCCTTTTTTTACAATGGATCCAACACTCAAATTTATAGAATTTTGATAGGAGAGAGAGAGAGAGAGAGGATGAAATTCCTAAAATCCACATTCCCACTAATTGTGGGTCATAAAAAATGACTGTTATTAGTGATTTTGGACCTGAAAACTCAATCTCAAGGTACCCAATAACTTGTAGCAGTGAAAGAGTGATTTCCCATGCTTATTGAATGCTCTTCTAACCACATTTAAAATCCCTACTCAAAACCTAGAACATTTTCCTTAAAATAATCGCCAAAACCTCATCAATTTCTACATTCCTTGATTTATTGCATCAGGCTCAAAGTTACGATTCCAACGAGACCAATTTTTTGAATATATGTTGAGAATTGTAAAAGGTATGGTCTTTTTGAGTGTGAGCAGCTATTTTGAATTTGCCAAGGATTTCTTGCATTTTATGAGAATAGGAATTTAATTTCTTGGAGCTTGATATGTTTCTTTATTTTCACACACCTACCCTTATTAAAAATAATAAATCCAATTTTTTGGTGTAGAGGATGTCGAGCCCTTTCCAAAAAGTCCAAATTTGTGAAAAACAGAGTTTTGAGTCAAAAGTTATGACTATTTTAGGATCAAGGTCAGGATGTTCCATGCGAGCTCTCACGATCCACAATACACTATATTTTTACTCCTTTTTACTTTGACATGTGGGTATTACAGATTATTGTGGAACTCAAGTGCTTGTGGCACAAGGGCCTCCTGGGCTTCCGAAGTCCACCTTATCCACAATGCACTGTGATTCCTTTGATATGCGGGTTTGCAGGAAATTCACGTCCCCATGGTACTTGGACTATCTAGGCCTCCTTTCTCCATGTCGCTAGGTTTGGGCTCTTTTATCCTTGTGTGTTCTCCATTGACCAGGCTATGAGGGCCATTTACCCCCACCTTCACCACATCGTACTCCCACGTGTATTTTACCTTTTGTACACACGAACGGCCGAAGTGCGACTTAGGAATTCAAATTCTGCATTTTTCACATAAGTACTTCCCCATGGCCATTTATGTTTTCTTAATCCTGTGTGTTACTTCGGCCACCTAGGCTTTATTTATTCGACTTAGCTGTAACTCATTATATGTAGTTATCTCAGCATTTTTGCGCACAATTTTCCTAGGACATCCAGGTCGTATCCATCCGCATTTTCCGATTAGCTCACCATGTGTTCAACTAAGGGCTCACCTTGCTTGTCACCAAGTTAATCCGCTGGGCCAAATTGACCTCTAAGATATCGACTGCTCTTATTTATCTTTTTCATTAACTTTGGCATTCTTGAATGACACGTAAAGCTCGAACTAGTCTAGACTAGTTTTCTTTTGACACAAAGTCTTAGTGTATTCTTCAAAAGCTTGGTGTCAAATATAGAACAACTCATCGTGGACCTTTGAATAACCCGATATGATCAAGGCCTGAATTATCCTAAACAAACTCATGTTGAGATCGATATCTTTATGAAGAAACTTTAACTATGAATAGAGCTTGGTCCCATTCTCCTTGAAGAAGATCGATCTCCCTCATGCCGAAGTACTCCATTTTTTTCCAACTCAGGCAAGTCTAACCTTTCTTGTCACTTCTTTCCATATCAAAACTTTTAACTTCATAAAGACCAAGAGGAGGAAATTTTTGCTCGTAACTTTTCAAATTTCTTAGGACCATGATTTTGTCTTAGTTACTGAATTTTGTCTGTATCCTTTAAAGTTTTTACTATGATATTCCTCTAGTGCAAGCTAGCTCTGTTGTCCAATTTCATCTAAGGGCTGAAATCTAATAACGGTTTCCCTTCCTATCCTTATGGGTTTGTAAGGGAATTTTTTCTAGAATAATTCTCTTGCACTATTTTAGAATCAATTGTAATTTTATTTCAATCTGTGAGCTTTCATTAAATCCTTCATTGCTATTGGGGAAGTTTTAGGGGAAGAAGTTCTTCTGAGAAGATTTTAATTCTTCTCGTGTCTTTGAGGTAGAATAGAGGAATTTTTAAATCCACAAATACAAATTGGAAAAGCTTTTGTTTTATTAGAATAGTCTAGATTCACTTTGTACAGGAAAATAACCACACTAGATTATTTGTTTGTTTAGTTTTGTTAATATTATTGTAGAGTAAAGTTTAACTTCTTCGTATTTATTCTATACATTTCTTTTATCAATTTCCAAAAACATAAAAAATCCAAAAATATTAGATTAGTCCAATTATTAAGTTTTATTTGTTGTATCTCCATTATTCAATTGAAAGGAATGAAAAACATTAGAATAGATTTTTTAATTTGTTAGATTAGTCGTTTCCTTTGTTAATTAGTTGCTGACAACTCATAGGTTTAATTAATTTGGGGAAAGTCATTGAATCATTTTATTTTAAATCTAATCTTTTCTATTTGTTAATTAGGAACATAGATTAATTAGACAGAAAATAATACAATTCCTCACATCTTCTTAGTTCGCCTAGGTTTAAACATCAACCTTTCCTTTGAAAGATACTTTGTGATTTTATTGCTTCTCTATTTTGATAGTTTACACATCCAATATGACCATTTAAGGCCCACATAAACCAAGAGACAGAGTTTATGATCCCTGAGTCCCACAACTGAACGTATCTTATTTTCATACAAACATTGATACAGGCCTTAGAATCTTGGTTTTCTAATCCACAAAAATTCTACCTGCTATCATTTTACGTATGAACCGTGAACATCAAAGCTAATAGTGTTTAAAATTTCAGGCAGAACCAACCTATAAAAAACTAGTTCGAACAATCCACTCACTTGTCCTACTCAGATGTTTCTCCTCTCACTTCCATGACCTTGTATGGAAACTTTTATGAGGAAAATACAAGATAGTTTCAACACCTTCCATAAGCTTTTGTGAGCATCTTACGTGATCCAAATATTGACCTCCATTTACACGTTACCATCATATTTGACTGATCTATCTCACCTACGCAAGTAAGACAAGATTTTGATGCCTTAGATGAGTAGATTCCACTAGTTTCCATACAGGATATCAGATTGCCTTGATCTATCATTATTCACATTTTAACCATTTGCCCTATATAATTTCCATATAGCCATCTATACATTCCACATTGGTTATCCTGGCACAACCTCAGGAGGTCGAGTGCACCTGAATGTCACGTGTTGATTTTCGATCATACAAAATTGGTAAAGCTGACGTGAAGTACTAGTTCATTTTCATTTCCATTTTTTCTACCTTCTTTCACCCATCCTTCTCCTCTCCTATTATTCTATGGAAATTTATAGAATCCCCAAATATGTTGGGTCAGGAATACAGTAGGCCCATTTTGGTTCTTTATTACCACATGGGTATGCATCATTCACCATCATTATCTAGGTGGGCTGATAATTGCTCATCCAATTTAACTTCCCCTCACACTCCTCCTCAAGCTGCCAACAGTGGTTCATCTGTTAGGATTGAGGAGATCAATCAACCGGAGTTATCCAACTCAAACAACATGACACTCACTGGAGAACAAGGTTTCTATCCTCATTTCTTTTCAAGACCCCAAATCAATATGTATTTTGATCCTTTGTCCTCATTTCTCTCAACTAATGATGCAATCATGGACCACTTCACTCGAAGTGATGAAAATCTAAATGCAATAGACCAGTATTTGGAAATAATGCAATGTTATACCGATGCTCTACTTCAAAACAACATTGATACCCCTCCTCTTACAATAGAAAATACGTCTAAAGAGGGGTGGTCTCTGTACGTCGAAAAAGCAACAGGCGAGCGTGAGAATCAACAAGTGACTCTTCCGCGTACCCGACCTCCCGAGGTCGTGCCGAGACAGCCGGTGTGGGTAGAATGTGCAGGAAAACTAGTTAGGTAGTCTAATGTCTTCGACACGCACTAATGGTATTTGCGAATCTAAAGCAAAGAAGGCCCTTCTAACTTGACTGGTGTGATAGATCGATCAGCGACGATGACTGCTCGAAGGCTCCAATCAATATCGAGCTCTGGCGTGATTCGATCTATGGGTTGTGGGATGCGTGGAAAATGACCCGGGATGGTTTCGTGTATTTCTCCTGATAGGGTCATATGGTGGATATAGTCAACTCTAAGGACGGTTCTCTTGCCTAGTCCAAAATTCTCTAGTTTCGTTGGTTATTGTGTCTAGTAGGGATAACTGTTGAATGATGAGAGGTGGAATCGGAGTAGACTGAAATACTAATTTACGTAGGCCAATGTCTATGTCTAATTCTCTTATGGACTCGTTAGGCTGTGGGATCTGTGGATCACAACCATAGACTCTGGGTTGTTGCGGTCCCGTTATGGTCATACAGGAGATCAAGTTCTGATTCCTAGTATCCAGTAGTCGTAAGCTTTTTCAGCTTCTATGTTTAGAACCAACAGTTGTGCGATCTTCTCAGAATACCTTACAGGTGTTATCGCAACTTGGATTCTTAAGCTGGTATCTATATCTACTAGGGTGTCTCCAGCGTCTGGCTGTGGAACTAAAGGATCACACCCGAATGTTTGTTCTCTTTCGAGCCCTTCTACAGTCATGTGGGTATTTTCTAGGGTAATCTGTAGTTTGGCTGATTTGACCAAAACAGATGTGCTTGGTCGTCTTCGATATTTAACCCTCTCAACTGTGCCCTGATCTGTTGTAAGTCTGTTGTTGTTTGGAAGACTTGTATCCTAAGGTTTTGGTCAATATCAGTTATTGCCACTACGGTATTGGGCTGGTGCACAATTGGCTCGAAAATGTATTCCCTGGGCTCCCTAGGTCCCGTAATTGTCATGCAAAAGGCAGTAATAAAACAAACTATAATAAAGTAAAATCTAAGTGCACTTCTAACATATATAATTTCTTTTTGTATTTTCTGGCAATTTATAAGAAAGTAGCTATTTAAAATATTTAGAATTGACAACTAAACTAACAACGTAAAACAAACAAAATAACCGATTATAGCTATTTGTCTGTGCAATTTTGTATATCTATTCTAAACAATGAAATAACTAATCTATCTGCAAGATTCTCGATCCTACCTCAGAAGTGAGGAATGAATCATAGTTTCTCAGAAACTATCAATCCCCACAACCTCCCTGACAATATTGAGAATAGAAATGACTGAAATAAATGATTAGCTACTTTATTTGATAAATTCTAACTAAAACTTTTGCAAGATGGAACCTGGATTTCGCAGAACAGTGGCGAATCCGATGGTGTGTGTGTTCTTGTCCCCTCAGTATGATCTCTTCGTTCTTTGTGCTCACGTGAATCTAGAAAAGCATGGAATGCTTGCATCAACAGGAATAGATATTTGGATCGATGGACAGCCTTCAGAATGCAGACAGAATAGAATGCGGATAGGAGAGGGATAGCGCAAGAGTACAGAGCTTGGCCTATGCAATTCCTAGCGGGGTCTACTGCGAATCATGCAACAAAAAGCGTCCAGAACCTGAGACTAGTCTGTATGAAGAGCAAAACCTGCAACTTTAATGGCTGCCTAGACTATTTTACTCCAAAACAAAAATACTGTTTGCACAAGTTGGATCTGTAGCTTACCAACAGCAACACAAAGCTAAAACAAACCTGCAACAAACTATGCTACCAATCCTAAGCAAACTAAAGGGACATAGTACTGAAAACATGAAAGTTGGAGTGAAAATGGTGGCCCAAATAATGTCTGCACTTGCACAAGTTGGATATGTGGCTTACCAGCTGCAACACAATACTAATGAAGTATGAAATGAACTATGCTATCAAACTTTAAGCAAACTAGAAGACTGAACTACTGAAAATGATGAGTTTCTAAACAAGAATGAGGTGCCATTTGCATGTGCACAAACCATGCATTTATAGGAATTCAAACACCCAAAAATCAAATCCAAACTGAACTCTAAAACATTAAACAAAAGAAAATCACTATTCCAGGGGACCAAAAACATTAATGCATGCTCAAGTCGGCAAGAAAAGCTGGTGAGTCGTGATATTTCACGTGGGTCGCGTCAAAAGAGCATTCTGGAAAATGCACACAGGACCGCCGCCCTACTCAGGGCGGTGGTTACAGGACCGCCGCCCTTCAGGGCGGCGGTTTCGTCACTGAAGACCAAAAAGCCAAGACAAGAGGGAAAAACAGGGAAAACAAAGCATGCGGGGGCTAAGCGGGGCATGCGGGATGTTAACACATATATGTAAAGCTTTTCTGGATCCCGAACACCTTGTGAAGAGACCTGTATCATCATTGGGGCACTTATTACACCTTTCCGCAGTACAGTACCTTACAATTTTGGGTACGTACATATTGCCCCCTCGGAGAAGTGTTTTAGCCATGAAGAGGCGTAAAACGGTGGTTCCGAGTATGGCCGTCCTGAAATGGGAAGTTAGAAGTTATACCTTACACGCCCATGTGTTGAAATGTCGCCGTCCAAAATTCCCGCTACCTGCGAAATGAAAAGAGAACTCAAATGCAGATAGATACAATAATTTGGAAAATAAACGTTAAAATAATAGAGAAAGAGGACGTACCATTTGTGCGAGGATAGAAACTTACCTCCGTCGGTGCTTCGAACCTGTGAAAAAGATATTTAAAACGAATCGGGGCGTTATATATATGAAAGTGGGCCCATTTTCCTATTCATTTGCGCGAGTTGATTTGGTTGATTTCGAGCTCTGGGACCCATGGTGACGGTTTCTCACACGAGTAGAGTCAAAACGTCCGCAGTGAGATAGAGATCATGCCTCCACGTGCGGAACGCCACCCTGCGAGATCACAGGTTGGTTTTTTTCAATCTTGTGTTTTTCCCCCTTTTGATTTGAAATGTTAAATTCTTTGCAATGGGGGGGTTATTTTCGAAAATGTTTGGTTTAAAGGGTCCATCTAGGGGGGGTGCCTACTGGGTAGGCCCCATTTTTGATAAAAATGGTCATTTTTTGCTTTTTTTGGGCTTTTTAAGCCTAAAAACCCGCGCGGGTTTTCAGACCGCGACCGCCGCCCTGGACAGGGCGGCGGTTACATGACCGCCGCCCTGATTAGGGTGGTGGTTACACGACCGCCGCCTTTAAGGCGGTGGTTACAAAACCGCCCCCCTGCTCAGGGCGGCGGTTTTGCACAGAATGCAAAAAAACCTCACTTAAAAGCTTTTACTTGTATTTTTAGCATTTGTACATGTTTTTATGCTTCTCTTGATATTGTTTAGATACTAACTTACTCTTCTTTGTGTGTTTTTGGGTGTATGCAGGCAAAAGAGGAGTACATTAGATGGAGCCGGGAGAGAGAATGCGACTGGCTGCCTGGGGTATTGGATGCCCTCTCAGTAGATGAGGAGGACACATTGTAGAGGGCCGGCATACTGCGTATATCGCGTGTGCCCCACGTTGCTCCATCCAGTCACATTCTTTGTGACCTTTTTTCATATTGGGATGCAGATCGGAACACCTTCCAACTGCCAGGGGTCCATGGTGAGTGGACCATCACTTTGGAGGATGTTTACCGCATCCTGGGGGTCCCGATTATCGGGAGGAGACTCACACTAGAGACGACAGGCTCCAGGGTACAGATAGCTTAGTGGGCTGGTTATATGGGGGATGCAGCCATTTCTACGGGGCCGAAGAAGGGAGTGCGAGTCAGATCCATTCCTTCTT
Organism: Taxus chinensis; assembly: GCA_019776745.2. NCBI lineage: Eukaryota > Viridiplantae > Streptophyta > Pinopsida > Cupressales > Taxaceae > Taxus > Taxus chinensis. The sequence goes on from CM034152.1 coordinate 768,283,744, forward strand.
TGCCCATCCCTATCTTCCGACAGGCTATTATGGGGATCCTTGCCTCGAGACTCATCGGGGACAAGGGAGGGGACACCTTATTATACTGTTGGGGCCCCATCATTGCACAGATAGAGGGACATGGCCGGAAATACGCTTGGGGCGCGGATATTTTGGGGACCACCTACCATGACTTATACAGGGTGGTTCGATTGCAGGGACAGTCCTTGAGCCACCCCACTCTAGTCATGAGTTGGGTGTATGAGCGCTTCATTCCGTATGGTAGAGGCGTGGAGGTGGCAGATCCCGGGGGGGTGACGGTAGCCCGATGGTCAGATATGTCAGTGCTCAGAGCACCTCACCAGCTAGTAGCCACCCTTACCATAGCAGACATGGAGGCTACACCGTACCAGCTTATGGCCGGTATATGGGGAGAGGAGACCACGAAATTGGTCTCCTGCTCTATCACAGGGCAGCTTATCAATCGTGTGGGACGGGTAGAGGTACACCCCTTCAGCAGGGTTCCTCAGCAGTTTGGCCTTCCATACACGGCTATGCTTCCTCCAGTAGCACCTATTTATAGATCAGTCCGAGAGGCTAGAGGGGGGCCTAGAGGCCGTGGTTGGACAGTGGTTACCCCTGGCACTCCTATTACAGCCAGGGGGATAGTTCGGGCCAGAGGGAGAGCTGGTGTGCCTCAGGCACCGTTACTTCAGATTGCTGCAGGTCCTGCTCATAGCAGTGACGACCCCATAGATATTGACTCCGATTCTGAGGAGCACACAGAGGGAGGGTCAGAGGAGCCGACGGACGAGAGCGATCCTGAGTGGCATGATACTCAGGACATTCTGCGGGCAGAGAGGGAGGAGGAGAGTGCAGAGAGAGAGACCGTGGCTTCTGAGGAGCCACTCTCCCGAGGCCATGGTGGAGATGATGAGTCCGTTGCGGGGTGCCATGTTGCCCCAACTACAGGAGCAGATCCTCAGTCAGCAGCGGCATCTGCAGCGGGTCTCGGCCCTGGTGACCCATCTTGGAGGCCTGGTGATCCGAGTAAGTTATCCTCTCCTCCTTTCAATGCTTGTTTGTTTTAGGATTTGTCTTTGAATGTTAACTCTCCTTATATTTGTATTGTGTATACTCTAACCTCTTGCCTAGCTCCTAATTCGTTTTTCTTTCTTTGCTTTGCAGAGACTGTTGATGAGTGGCGGGATCTAATCCGTAGGGTTTGCATCAATTCTCTGATGATCACTATGGATAAGACCCGTGCGGAGTTATCTGTGGATGCCGGAGAGCCCTCAGCAGCCGGCAGGCACACTGACGTCTTTGCTCCCGTTTGGCATGTGGCCAAGATGGTGTCAACTCTCCGTACAGAGTTGGCAGGCTATAGGACAGCCGAGCGTCTTATGAGGAGCCGCTCTCATGGCGAGACTACGATTGCCCCTAGGGACCCCGAGCCCTCCGTCCATTCAGAGCGCCAGCGTAGCCGGAGTCCTAGGTGAGGGCGCGCACCTTCAGCAGGATCGCGCAGGGGTTGAGAGGCCACTTGGCTTTCGATATTTGTATTTAGATTCTTTTGTGTATTATGGGCTCTTTGAGCATTTTGACCATGCCTAGTGCATGATGGCATTGTATATAAACTTTGATTATTTATATATATGCGTCGGTTTTGGATCAAAACTTGTCATTTGTATTCTACTTTCTTTATTTCCAACTGCTTCGTGTATACTATGATGTATGTATTATATGATTTCTAGAATGTAGGCAATGGAAAACAGATGATGCAAACGTTTGCTTTCTTTTTGTGTTTCATGATGCTGATACATGATTTTGTAGATATATTGTGATCTTAAATCTTAGTTTCTGTGAGCAATTTGGGTACCTCATGATTTGTTTTGGCAAAGTGATGAAAATAATCAGTATGATGAACAGATTAACTTGCCCCACTCCTAACTCCACGCAACTAGTAGGATGCGAGGGCTCATCACCAAGAGCCAAGAAGGGCGCAAGTTATGGAATATGGTGAAGTGATAGTGACGAAAGACAGACGAAGCTTTGGTGGAACCAAATAAAAACTACAAGCTTATTCTACCTGAATGACTTCATAGTTTTGGATGCAACTTGCTTTGCGGTTTATCTAGACTTAGACCCGTAGATGGCCACATAGTAGACAAAATCTGGGTTTTTAGGATTTTTAACTCTCTTGGAATTTTTGAACATCTGATTCATTCGTTATTGACTCAAAGTTTGAATTGATTGTTTATGACCTTTTAACATTTACTTTGTTTAGAGAACCCCCTACACTTTGCCCCATGCTACCTGTAAGAAACATGGGTTTATCACCGTGGGCAAGGCATAGGCGAGTAAGGGCATTTCCATCCTTTCCCAACCCTACGTCACTAGTAAGAGACGCAAGCTCATCACCGAAGGTTGGTGGGGCAAGGAAATGTGTAAAATAAAATTTTCTGTTTAATCACTTCTTGACTTGTCTATTTGAGTAAAATGTCAGTATATTCTTATTTCCAAAGAGATGTGCATATGGGACAGATGTGACACCATGAAGCTTCTAGAACAGACCATAGGCAAGACACCTATCCTAAGAAGAAACCAAAGTGAGAACAAACTTGCAGAGCTTGGTATGGTTACCATTAGGACTTCGTCATGTCTGATTTTGTTTGATAAAAGATTTTGAGTTGATTGATGATATTGAAGACGGAGAAGTATGATTAAAGAAATTTATGCCAGAAACATCACGAGTTTGAAATAAGTTGCTTTGAGAATAGATTCCCTGATCACAATTTGTGGAAGAACAAGTGGACAAAATGATCCTAATTTATATGAAAATGCGATGTAGATAGTTATATAGGTAGCGTTAGCTGCTTACGCGTAGAAACGCTTGAGGTGGAGAGAATTGACTGTTTCACCAAACTCCTCACCTTCTAGCGTGTATAAGAGGTATGCACCATTTCCGTAGTCCTTCATGACTCGGTATGGGCCCAACCATTTGGGCCGAAACTTCCTTCCCTCGCCGGTCTTCTTGTCGATCCGGCTATCTAACCTTAGAACTAGGTCACCTTCGTATATTTCACGTTCATAGACCTTCTTGTTGTACTACCGGCACATCCGGTCAGCATAGACTCTATGTCGTTGTTCAGCATCTAACCTAGTTTCATCCAGACTTTCTAATTGAGAGAGACGTGCTTCTCTGTAAGCGTCCTCATCCAGAATCCCTTGTAGTGAAATGCGGAGACTGGGGATTTCAACTTCAAGTGGGAGAACTGCTTCTGACCCAAATACCAATGAGAAAGGAGTTGCTCCTGTTGGCGTTCTTATCGAGGTTCGGTGGGCCCACAAGGCCGGATATAACTTTAGATGCCAATCCTGTTTGTTTTCTTTTACCGTTTTAAGGAGAATGGCTTTCAACGTTTTGTTTGTTGCTTCAGCCTGCCCATTGGCTTGGGGATAATATAAGGAAGCCGTATGATGGCTTATTTTGAACTTACTGCATAGCTCACGAACTTCTTCGTTTTTGAAAGAAGTTCCATTATCTGAGATAATGATTTGTGGGATACCGTACCTACAAATGATTTGGTTCAAAATGAACTTAGCGATTACGGAACCAGGTACAGTTGTAAGAGGCATAGCCTCTACCCATTTAGTGAAATATTCTGTGGCCGTAATTATAAAGTTGTGGCCGTCTGTGGATGAGGGAGAGAATTTCCCTATTAAGTCTAGGCCCCATGTAGAAAAGGGCCACGGAGTAGCGATCGGTTGCAAAGCTTGTGCCGGCATGTGGATCTCGTGAGAGAACTCCTGACATTTATGACACCTGCGTACAAACTCTATTGTGTCATGTTCTAGAGTGGGCCAGAAATAGCCCATTCGATGTATTTTTCGAGTAGTGGCATGGCCACCGAAGTGGCCTCCACATATACCGCTATGGGATTCATGGAGAATCCTCTTGGACTCTTCTGTGTCAACACACCTTAAGAGCATTCCATCGAATGCTTTCCAATAGAGGACCTGCTCTATAATGACGTATTTAGCTACGATAATGCGTAACCGTCTTCTTTGTTGAGGTGTAGCTCCTTCTAGATACCTATGGTCCATGATATAGCTAATGATATCAGCGTACCAAGGGCACTCAGATATAGCAGGTCAGGTTCCGACGTAGTATACGCATTCATCTGGAAAGTCTAAGTCTACTAAGTCGCCTTCGTCTAGCGGGTTATCAGCTAACCAATCTGCGATGATTTGCCCTTTAACTGACTTTTGGTTTACAAAAGTTAATTCGAACTCTCCCATTAAGGTTATAAAACGTCCAGCTTTTTTGGACAAGGACCCTTGTGTGAGAAAAGTCCGTAAATGGTCCGTCTTTACTATGACCCTTGTCTCTTGATTTAGCATGTAGTGTCTTAGGCGTTTAGTAGCAAAGACTATGGCCAAACATTCTCGCTCTGCTTGTGTATAGCGCGTTTCGTAGTCGAGCAATGTTCGGCTAATGAAATAAATCACACGCTCTCTTTTGTCATCGTCTTCTTGGACTAGCATGCAAGCTAACGAAACATCGGTAGCTCGTGAGTACAAAATTAAAGGGCGATCTAGCTTTGGTGGCATTAGCATAGGCGGTGATAGCAGGAAACGCTTGACTGCATCAAAAGCTTCATTGCAATCTTCAGTCCAATCAATGCTATAGTCCTTCTTGAGTAAATTGTTGATTGGATGAACGGCGAAGCTTAGATCCAGGATAAATCTCCGGATTGCACCCAACTTTCTGAGAAATGATCTGATTCCAGATTCATTCGAGGGTGGGACCATTTCGAGGACAGCCCGAATTTTGGCTAGATCAACATCGATCCCTCGTGACGATATGATGTAACCTAGGATCTTTCCTCCTGTTACACCAAAGACGCATTTCTCTGGGTTTAGGGTAACTCCATATTCTATCAGGCGTGAAAGGATGATGCGGAGTACTTCAGGATGGTCACAACGCTTCTTGGCCTTAGCCAACAAGTCATCTACGTAGGATTCCACGATTTTATGGATTAAATCGTGAAATATGTATGTCATGGCCCGCTGGTATGTAGCACCGGCGTTCTTAAGACCAAATGGCATAATAGCGTAACAATAGGTTCCCCAAGGAGTTATGAACGTGGTTTTAGCTTGATCTTGCTCGGATATTTTGATTTGATTGTATCCCGAGAATCCATCCATGAGAGACAAGAGTTCAAAACCTGCTGTTGCATCAACAATAACGTCTATGGATGGTAAAGGGAAGTCGTCCTTAGGGCAAGCTTTGTTGATATCTCGAAAATCTATGCAGATGCATATCTTCCCATTCTTCTTGAGAACGGGAACGATGTTAGATACCCATTGGGAGTAGTCAACTGGCTTGATGAATCCTACTTGGAGGAGTTTTATCACCTCCTCTTTTACCATGAGGGATACTTTGGGCTTCATGGGTCTTGATTTTTGTTTGATTGGCTTTGCATCTGATCTAGTGACGAGGTTGTGTACCGCAATGTGGGGTGCGACTCCTGTCATCTCTTTGTAGTTAAATGCAAATGCCTTTTGATGTTCCTTGAGAACCTGAGTATGTATTTCCACTTCCTCTGGGGTTAACGAAGAACCTAATTTTAGAATTCTTGGTTCATCTTCCGTTCCGATATTGACATCGATTGTTTCTTCAATTAAAGAGGCATTACCCTCTTCGAACTCAGGTGGTGCCGGAGGTAGATCTATATCATCCTCGTTTTCCACCGCGTATATATTTGGTTCTTTTTGTGAGGGAAGATTCGTAACGGGATTTCCGAAGTAGGAAGATGAATGCGGGATCAGAGATAAATCTAGCGTGTGATAGGAGAGATGTAGTGCTGCAAAGGCATTTAAGTAATCCAAAGTAGCCGCATCATTTCCAACATGGTCTAGGACGGTAGATTTACTTCCGTTTGGAAGAGGATCCATCATTGTTTTTATTAATGGTTCGTTACGAATGGATACCGTGAAATGAGTATCTTCTAGCTTATTGTTTGGAGTAAAACGTGATGCTGAGGTTGCTATTGAATCGGCGAGAAGATTTTTTTCTCGCGGGATTGCTTCAATGGATATGAAGTTGAACGCCTTGCTTAAATCTAATACAGCATTTTTGTAAAGTTGCAAGTGTTCGGCTTTAGTTTCATAAAGCTTTGTAACTTGGTTTGCCACTAACTGCGAGTCTCCTAAAACTCTGATATTATCAATACCAATTCTTTTGGCTAAGGTGAGGCCAAGGAGGAGGGCTTCGTACTCAGCACCGTTGTTTGTACATTCAAATTTTAATTTAAAAGAGAATGGGAGGACCTTCTCTTCGGGCGAGGTAAGAATTATACCTGCCACTGCTCCATAACGACATTTAGCTCCATCAAAATGAAGAGTCCAATACTTAGCCAGGAGTATGGATGTAGGTGTATCAGCTATGTTTCCACACTCTACTTCTACCATACAGAGATCTTCTGCTGGCAAGGAACCAACACCTAGGGAAAATCTGATACCTACTGAATCGAATGGTAAGAACATTGGTGAATCTTGTTCTATCAACTCAACGATCTTCGCAGTAGTCCCTAATGATACTATCTCTTTAGTTTTACCTTTAGGGGTTGGAATTGTTTTGACTATGTTGGTAGTTTCAAGATTCGTCGTAGGTATCAACTTTTCCTCTGGCTTTGGGTCAGAGGGTTTGTTGAGTTGGTTTGTTGGAAGTTTGAATTCTGAGTGTATACCTGGTCTTTTCTTTAAATCAGCTAGGTGTACGTCAAACGACTTTGGATCACCTTTGGCTACAAATACCTTTCCCAGATGTAAGAATCTTACTTCTTGAAATAGCGTGGAAGGGATTTCCTTCATTCGATGTATCCATGGTCGGCCGAGGATCATATTATAGTTAGTTTCCCGATCTATAATATAAAACTCAGTCAGGATTGTTTTAGGTCCCAAAGTGACCGGTAGTATTATGGTTCCTATCGACGTGGCTTTAAGGCTATCGTAGCCTCTTAAGGTATTTCGTGTAGTAGAACAGTTTGTTTCTCCATATCCCAATTTTTGGAGAAAAGAGAAAGGGACTATGTTAACTGCAGCCCCGTCATCAACCATTGCCCGTTTTACATAGTTATTATAAACTTGTACTTGCAAGTGTAGGGCTGGATCGCCTCGGCATGCGATCTCAGCATCTGTAGGCATTTTACTTATTTCGAATATGAATTCAACATCCCTATCCGCCTGTCACGGTGGATAGACATCAAAGTCTATATGATTTACTTGCACTTCTGGTGGTGGAGTGATACTAACTAGATGACCCAAACCTAACGCCTCTAAAAGAGCAGCCCTGTGAGCAGGGGAATTCTTTAGTAAATCAAGGAATGAAATATGCGAGAAGGTTTTTGTTAGATCATTAATTAGATCGTAAGCACCCATAGGTTTTGCTACGGTTTGCTAAATGTTATCTGTTTCCTGCGGGTGGCTTGGACTTGGTTGAGAGAAATACTCTCGTGTTCTCGTAATTGCTTCAACGGGTAATTCGGAGTCTAACTCTACTAATCCAACTACTTTAGGTCATGGTTGACTTCCTAGTTGTGGCGTGACTAACGGATTTTGCGAGGTTGAGGCCTCGTGATCGTTGTTTCCTATTATTACACCTTTGTTTGTTCCAGCTGGTTTCAACCTATCGTTATCATGATTTGGGAGTGGATCATTAAAGATCTTGAGAGGGGCATTCTGAGGGGAAACTGCCCCTGTGAAGGTATTTGCCGTTGGTGACGTAGGATCTGTTAAGAACATATCCATAAAGAATTGTTTTTGCTCATTTGGCAAGCGTTGCATGAATTTGTTGTAATCACGACACGTTCTAGTGTCATGCCCTTGAATTTTATGGAAACCACAATAAGAATTGGGGTTGTAATTCCCGTTTTGTTGGTTTGGTGTATATTGTGGCCTAAAATTCTGATCAAATTGTTGCCTATTAGGACTAAAGTTTTGGAATTGTTGTTTCTGGCTTTGACTTTGGTTTTGATAACCAAAGGAGTTTTGGCTTGGTCCTTGTATGGGATTTCGCCGTTGTTGTTGTTGTGGATTATTAAAATCCACCGTATTGATCGTCGGGGTAAAATTGTTGTTTCTTTGGTTGTTTGTTTGTGACGGAGCATTAACGACATTTATCCTCTTGGGCTGGTCAGTTACCCCATCTGTTGTTACCCCACGATTTTTGTTAAGGATTTTGGGTCCTTGATTGACGCTTGTGGTGATTGTAGTATTTTGAGTAGAGGTGATTAGCCTCCCGTTTGCTCCATACGTCTTACGGCCACTATCTATCGCTGCCTGATCAATTCGCAGAGCGCTCTCAAGTACCTCGTCATAAGTCCTTAGTGGGAACTTCTGGACTTCTTCCTTCACTTCTCTGCTAAGAGAATGAAGGAATAAATCGCATAGCTCCATCTGATCCATGTTTGGAGCGCTTGCCAAGGAATAAAGGACTGTGCGCCACCTTTGGATGAAATGGGCGACAGACTCGTTATGTTCTTGCTTGATGTGCAAGAACTCCCTGATTCCTGTCCTTAGTAGTTTGTTCATGTCGAAGGCTTTGATGAACTTAGACACGAGTTGTTTGAATGAATGTACGGAAGCCTCGGGTATTCTGTAATACCAATCGAGGGCAATGCCTTCCAGCGTTTTGGGGAATATTTTAGCAACAACCCCATCCCATGGGAGTAATTCTCGAATGGCTGTAGCGTAAGCTTTGATATGTGCATTCGGATCTCCTTCTCCTTTGTATTTGGGCAAATCGGGAAGAGGCCTTGGAAGCATAACGCTTCGTATGGCGAAATCTAAGGGCTCCTTTAAATATTCTGAATAAGTCCCTATTGCATACATCTCAACCATTGATGGTGCCTGTTGAGGAGGTGGTGGCAGAACGGGTTGTTGATATGGCATAACATACGCATTGGCAGGGGCATAAGGAGGTCCCTGCGTTGGAGCAAACATGCCGAGGGATGAGTACATATCTCCTTGTGGTGATTTGGAGTACATGTTTAAGTACGAAGGTGTACTATCCAGGAATGGATTGCTTTGTAATGGACCAGGAGGAACAGTGCTAGCGATAGTGGGTCTAGTTGGCACTTGTTGCGAATATTGAGGAGTCATACCTAACGTGCCTACTCCTGTGAGGAGATCTACTTGGCTAGGATGGTGCGGAGGATTGGAACTCCCTGTTTGTATGATTCTCGAATTTTGACTTGTTTGGGCAAGTTCTAATCCTCTAACCTTTTCTATTAGAGTTGAAATGACTTCGTTCGGTGAAGCCACAATATTGTGCCTTGGTGGTGTTTGTTGTATATCCTAGTGTTGTATAGGCATGTGATAGCCTGTCATGAACTGATTGCTATCTTGCCAAGTTTCTCTGAGAGTATTTTCCATACATGATGGTATAGGGGAATTTTCTTGAGGAGAGAACTCGGGCTGTATTTGTAAAGTTCCTACATGTGGGTACATGCCTTGAGAGCGTTGTTCACTCCTAGGATAATGTATTGAGTACTCGTCATCTAGAACTGAGTATGGATCTGACTGTCTACTAATAGGCGGTCTGAGTAATACCTGAGGAGGTGAAGCAGACTCTCCAGTTAATGTCATTTTGTTCGAGCCTGAAGGTTCTGTTTGTGTTTGAGAAAGTTGCTCCAACCCCTCTGTTTGGAAGGATGAGTTATATCTAGTCCTTGGTGTTTGTGTTGAAAACTGATTAGTTGAATAGTTGTCGCCCCACATTGAGAGTGAGGGTGATGACTGCCTATTCTATTGGGCGTAGTATGCCTCAAGACCCAAGAGGGGTCTGCCGTATGCATCGAATCCCAACATATTCGGGGGGTATATGAATACCCGCAGAATAATGGGAAGGAGCGAAGGTGACTTGGAGAAGATGAAACTTCTCAAAGAGAAGGTGAAAGAATTGTTTGTTCACGTTGGGTTCACCAATTTTGTACGTCGGAAAAGCAACACGCGAGCGTGAGAATCAACAAGTGACTCTTCCGCGTACCCGACCTCCCGAGGTCGTGCCGAGACAGCCGGTGTGGGTAGAATGCGCAGGCAAACTAGTTAGGCAGTCTAATGTCTTCGACACGCACTAATGGTATTTGCGAATCTAAAGCAAAGAAGGCCCTTCTAACTTGGACTGGTGTGATAGATCGATCAGCGAGGATGACTGCTCGAAGGCTCCAATCAATATCGAGCTCTGGCGTGATTCGATCTATGGGTTGTGGGATGCGTGGAAAATGACCCGGGATGGTTTCGTGTATTTCTCCTGATAGGGTCATATGGTGGATATAGTCAACTCTAAGGACGGTTCTCTGGCCTAGTCCAAAATTCTCTAGTTTCGTTGGTTATTGTGTCTAGTAGGGATAACTGTTGAATGATGAGAGGTGGAATCGGAGTAGACTGAAATACTAATTTACGTAGGCCAGTGTCTATGTGTAATTCTCTTATGGACTCGTTAGGCTGTGGGATCTGTGGATCACAACCATAGACTCTGGGTTGTTGCGGTCTCGTTATGGTCATACAGGAGATCAAGTTCTGATTCCTAGTATCCAGTAGTCGTAGGCTTTTTCAGCTTCTATGTTTAGAACCAACAGTTGTGCGATCTTCTCAAAATACCTTACAGGTGTTATCGCAACTTGGATTCTTAAGCTGGTATCTATATCTACTAGGGTGTCTCCAGCGTCTGGCTGTGGAACTAAAGGATCACACCCGAATGTTTGTTCTCTTTCGAGCCCTTCTACAGTCATGTGGGTATTTTCTAGGGTAATCTGTAGTTTGGCTGATTTGACCAAAACAGATGTGCTTGGTCATCTTCGATATTTAACCCTCTCAACTGTGCCCTGATCTGTTGTAAGTCTGTTGTTGTTTGGAAGACTTGTATCCTAAGGTTTTGGTCAATATCATTTATTGCCACTACGGTATTGGGCTGGTGCACAATTGGCTCGAAAATGTATTCCCTGGGCTCCCTAGGTCCCGTAATTGTCATGCAAAAGGCAGTAATAAAACAAACTATAATAAAGTAAAATCTAAGTGCACTTCTAACATATATAATTTCTTTTTGTATTTTCTGGTAATTTATAAGAAAGTAGCTATTTAAAATATTTAGAATTGACAACTAAACTAACAACGTAAAACAAACAAAATAGCCGATTGTAGCTATTTGTCTGTGTAATTTTGTATATCTATTCTAAACAATGAAATAACTAATCTATCTGCAAGATTCTCGATCCTACCTCAGAAGTGAGGAATGAATCATAGTTTCTCAGAAACTATCAATCCCCACAACCTCCCTGACAATATCGAGAATAGAAATGACTGAAATAAAATGATTAGCTACTTTATTTGATAAATTCTAACTAAAACTTTTGAAAGATGGAACCTGGATTTCGCAGAATAGTGGCGAATCCGACGGTGTGTGTGTTCTTGTCCCCTCAGTATGATCTCTTCGTTCTTTGTGCTCACGTGAATCCAGAAAAGCATGGAATGCTTGCATCAACAGGAATAGATATTTGGATCAATGGACAACCTTCAGAATGCAGACAGAATAGAATGCGGATAGGAGAGGGATAGCGCAAGAGTACAGAGCTTGGCCTATGCAATTCCTAGCGGGGTCTACTGCGAATCATGCAACAAAAGCATCCAGAACCTGAGACTAGTCTGTATGAAGAGCAAAAACCTGCAACTTAATGGCTGCCTAGACTATTTTACTCCAAAACAAAAATACTGTTTGCACAAGTTGGATCTGTGGCTTACCAACAGCAACACAAAGCTAAAACAAACCTGCAACAAACTATGCTACCAATCCTAAGCAAACTAAAGGGACATAGTACTGAAAACATGAAAGTTGGAGTGAAAATGGTGGCCCAATAATGTCTACACTTGCACAAGTTGGATATGTGGCTTACCAGCTGCAACACAATACTAATGAAGTATGAAATGAACTATGCTATCAAACTTTAAGCAAACTAGAACACTGAACTACTGAAAATGATGAGTTTCTAAACAAGAATGAGGGGCCATTTGCATGTGCACAAACCATGCATTTATAGGAATTCAAACACCCAAAAATCAAATCCAAACTGAACTCTAAAACATTAAACAAAAGAAAATCACTATTCCAGGGGACCAAAAACATTAATGCATGCTCAAGTCGGCAAGAAAAGCTAGTGAGTCGTGATATTTCACGTGGGTCGCGTCAAAAGAGCGTTCTGGAAAATGCGCACAGGACCGCCGCCCTGCTCAGGGCGGCGGTTTCGTCACTGAAGACCAAAAAGCCAAGACAAGAGGGAAAAACAGGGAAAACAAAGCACGCGGGGGCTAAGCGGGGCATGCGGGATGTTAACGCATATATGTAAAGCTTTTCTGGATCCCGAACACCTTGTGAAGAGACCTGTATCATCATTGGGGCACTTATTACACCTTTCCGCAGTACAGTACCTTACAATTTTGGATACGTACAGTCTCCCAGAGAGAAATTTATAGTAGGAAATCATGTTCCTTTTCCTCCTAGCAAGGCTCAATATCTGCCCAGGCCAAATGTAATACAATCTTTGGGTGATGTTGATTCAATGCTAGTAGATAGATTTCGGGATTTGGATCTTGTCAAACTTTCTTGTGCTCCATATTTCACCGAGAAAAGAAAGGTCCCCCACCATGCTCAGAACTCTAGATATGTGCCTTCTGTGCCATCTCCTCCTCTTGTCTACATGGGTGTTCCTATTGTTGGTGATCTCCTTAATACATTGGGCATATTAGGAATACCCTCACACACTTCATATATGTATCCTCCATGGGGTCCAAACAAAAGTGCATTCTCTAATGCCATTAGACCTGGACATACAACATTCCCTTGTTTTGCACCTAATACTCCATACCAAAACAATGTTCCCCCATACCTCCACATGTATTCTAAATCACCATAGGGGGACATTTTATCCTTTTCTAGCTCATATGCTCAGCTTCAAGGGATACCTTACACGCCCGCAAATTCTTATGTTTCACCATATCATCCTTATATGCTTCTCCCACCTCCCCATCAAGGTTCGTCCATGGTAGAGTCCTATGTACTGGGTACATATGTTGAATATCTTAGGGAACCCTTCAAATTTACCATATGAAGTGTAATGCTTCCATGACCACTCCCTGACTTGTCAAAGTTCAAAGGGGAGGGGGAACCAAATGTATATATTAAAGTTTACGTAACTTGCATTAGAGGGATACTCCCATGGGATGCAGTCGTAGCTATGGTTTTCCCCAATACCCTTGAGGGAAAATTTATATACTGGTACTACATGATACTATAAGCCTCGATCCATTCATTAAAATAACTCATTTTGCAGTTCATAAAGGATTTTGATATGAACAAACTTTTAAGGTTAGGAATCAAAGAATTCCTTCATATTAAGTAAGAGCATAATGAATCTACCACCTATTTCATTTATAGATGGTGGAAAGTCCTCTACTCCTCATCTAGCACTCCAAACATGGATCAAATGGAGATCTGTGACTTTTTCCTCCATTCTCTGAATTGAGAAACCAAGGAGAAGGTGTAAAAGCTCCCTCTTAATAGTTATGAGGAGGTCATAGAGGGTGCTCTCTGTATTGACCAAGTAGTAATTGATAGTGGCTGAAAGACGTGTGGATCAAATGGGATACTAGTCACTCCCTCTTAGGGTAATTATAATTACCCAAATGGCTCAAAAAACAATAATCAAGGACCCAAATTCCTCAATAAGAACCGTGGTGGCAGGACAGATGGGGTAACCGATCAATCTCAAAATCCAAGTGTTGTTAACACCAACAACATGAATAATGATAACAACAATACCAACGGGAACATCAAAGGGAATAACAATTTTTCTCCTTCTATTAATTCAGTGGACTTTAGTCACCTGTCTCCACATCCACGGAAACTCTAGGACCAAAACCCAGTTCAATACTCGAACCATTACCCGAATCAATTCCAAAATCAGTATCACAACATGGGTTAGTGGCCACCTAACTTTAATTATAATATCCAACAACAATAGAAACTATGCACCACAACAAAACTAGAATAAGAGACATCATTCCTACGATCCTGATTTGTATTGTGTTTTTCATAGGGTTAAAGGGCATGACACTCATACATGTTGTGATTGCAAAAATTTTATACAAAGACGTCCAGAAGACCAAATGCAGCTCTTTGTTAACATTTTTCTTGGCTAATCCTATGGCACCAATGCAAAATGATCACATGGGGCTTGTTTCTGCTTAGAATTCTCCTCTTGGATTCTATACAAACCTCCTTCCGGTGTGTACAGTAAGCAGATACCCATAGGAATTTTCATAGGTATTACCGTAGGGAACAAAAATCATGAAGCATCGACTTCGTCAAACCCTTTGGTGGCTCCTCCTTTAGATGGTCGGAAGAAAACCAATATTTTGGGTTTAGTAGACCTGGAAACTGTTAAAAACTAGACAATTATATAAAAAACACTGAATATAATTATATTCAATTTAGAAATCATTCGGGATGTTGTATTCATCTAGAGATAGCTTCTTATACTAATACTTGATCCTATAATCTAGGATTCAAGTCTTATCCTCATATCTCTCTCAATAAATCTCTCATGCTTATCCCTAGGATCACTCACACTCCAAAATAGCTACGTGAGTTGTCTATTCAACAACTTCACTCACATCCAACTATTAACTATATTATTAATATGAGTTGTATTAACTCATTATTAATAATATTACAATTTATTAATAATGTCACAATATATTTGTAGCAGAAACTGAACTTAAAGTTAACATAGTTACCCATACTTTAGATTACTCTTCACAACCTCTTCCTATCTACCCTTACATGTCGGATGATACACCGGTGGCTCCAAAACCAGTAGAGGCCTATGATATCATTACGGATTTTACCAAGACCACCTCTCACATTTCCTTTTTGGATTTTTTTAAGAATTCACCTATGCATAGAGCGGATTTATTAGAAGCATTAGGCATTTCCCATTTAATTCACATCACCCCTCCTATGGAGGCCAAAGGTAATGACATAGAATTTGATGTCTATCCTCCAAGGTAGCCCGAGAGGGATGTTGGTTTTGTATTCAACATTAGAAAGATGCCAAATGGTGTTGAGTATGTATGAAAAGGTGATCCTGCATTCTACCTCCAGGTTTAGATCTACAACAACTATGTTAAGCATTTGATGATAAAAAATGGGGATTTCATCAAAATAGTAACTTTCGCATTTCTTCAGAAGCTAGGCTATGGAGAAACCAATTTTTTTTCATCGCAAAACAAGATAAGAGGCTATAACAACCTCAAAGCAACGTCCATTTTGACTATAGTGTTTTTGGTTACCCATGGAATAAAGACTATGTTGAATGAGTTTTACAATATAGATTGGGAAACCAACTATAATATGATTTTTGGTCAACCCTGGATACACATAATAAAGGTGATCCCTTCTACACTATTGCAAGAGGTCATATTCCTATACCTAGGTAATTTTTTCATAGCTCATGGTGACCTAAAGCCATTTTACATCCATTTGGACAACCTCAAGAAGAATCTCAGGATTCAAACTAAGTTCGAGCTACCGACCAATCAAATTAACAAGCCTTAAAACTAAAATCCTGAATCCCAAATTGTTCCACCGACTGAGTTGGAAACCCCTAAGGCAATTGAAGGGGTTGAATCATATAAAATTTAAGTAGCTATAGTAGAAAATATCTTGAAAAAACGAATAGTAGAGATTGTTAAGATTTTGAAGAATGATCTACCTATTGTTCTCCCATTCGATTGCCTCAGCATAGGACATGATATTAGGATTTGTTCTCTCCCATCTCATGTCTTTCAAAAAATCTACATGGTTATGGTCTCATAGGTCAAAGAGGAAGATTATAAAAATGATAAAATTTTATCTTCGTGAATGATTTATGTAGTCTCAACTATGATGGTGTGAAGTTCCGCTTCAGTGTTAGGGCAGGGGTAATTCTTAATTCTCTAGAGGCAAGGATCTTGCCTTTTTCTTTTAGGTTAAACTTTAAATGCAAAAATAACAACACATAATATGAATCTCTTCTTTTTGGTTTCATTATAGCTAAAAGGATGGGCACTAACAACATTAGAGTTTTAGGTGAATCCTTAATTGTCACTAATAAAGTCTCAGAAGTTTGCTAGAGTAGAGTAGAGTGGCTACAACTCTATAAAACCATTGTGCTTGAACTTTAAAAAGGTTTTGATTTTATTTCTTTCGAAGCGATACCTAGAGATAAAAACCTCTTATCTGATTAAATGGCTACTTCTTCCTCTCACTTTTTTATAAGTGAGTATTTGAAAGAAACTGAGTTTACGGTCTCAGTTCAATCCAAACCCTTAGTTCAGAAAGTGCCAAAAAACATGAATATGGAATTTTTTGAAGCTGAGAATGAGCCTGCCACTATGGACTTTGTGGATAATGATGAGGCAGTCCTATGATTTCTCAATGCATACATTGATATTAATCCCACGTACCATAAGATGATATTTTATCTCATAACCCAATCTTGCTCCTACTTTGGAGATCACACGTTGTATCCTTCCTCATTAAGGGTTTTGAGATTTATGAGGTAGAGGAAAAAGAGTTAGAACTACCTCTAGCCCCGTCTGAGCTCAAAGAGGGTAATGCATATTTAATTAAAGAGACCATAGATATTAATATAGGGATGGAGGAGGAACCTGAGATCTTAAAAATCGGTTGTTCTCTTGCTCTAGATGAGATAAATTCTCATACAAAGGTACTCAAAGAACATTCGAAAGCTTTCACATTCAGTTACAAGGAAATTACGGGAATCAAACCTAATGTGCTGGTTCACAACCTCGTCATGAAGCCTGATGCCGAGCCTGTGAAGAAAAATTCATGACCCATGAAGCAAAAGGTGGCTTTATTGGTCAAGGAAGAACTAATGAAGCTTCTTCGGGTCATTTTTATTCAACTAGTTGACTATTCCATGTGGGTGTCTAACATTTTCCTAGTTCTTAAAAATAACGGAAGATACAGATTTATATCGACTTTAGAATTATCAACAAATCATGTCCTAAGGATGAATTCCCATTCCCTTTCATTGATGTCATTGTAGATGCAATGAATGACTATGAGTTATTGTCACTTGTGGATAGCTTCTCCATCTACAATCAGATAAGGATCTCAAAGGAGGATTAAAAAAAGACTAACTTTACTACTCATTGGGAAAACTTTTGTTATGCAATCATGCTATTTGATTTGAAAAATTCTAGAGCCACATACCAGCGAACAATGAAATATATCTTCCATGATGTTATCCATAAGATTTTGGAATCTTATGCCGATGGCCTGTTGGTTAAGGCCATGAAGTGTTGTGATCACCCTTAGGTTATTTGTATTTTCCTCTCTCGTCTTCTCGAATATGGTATAACATTGAACTCAAAATAGTGTGTATTCAAAGTGATGGGAGGTAAAATACCGAGGTATATCATTTTTTCCAAAAAAATTGATGTAGACTCAGAAAATATTCAAGGAGTTCCAGAGATGACTCTGTCTTCAGACAAATCATGCATTAGGTATTTTTCTGGGTAATCTTGGGGCAATCCACAGATTTATTCTCAATCTAACTTGTCCCATCTATCCCATCAATAACTTATTAATGAAAGAGTGTAGTAAAGAGTGGATTTCTGAATGTCATGAAGTGTTTCAGTCCATCAAATGCTTTCTCATGTCACCACCTACACTCATGCCACCCAAAGCTGACCATCCCCTAATCTTATACTCACGAGTCATTGAGGTTTTGCTAACTTGCATGTTGGTGCAAGAAGACAATTATAATCAAGAAACGTGTCATTTATTTCATTTGTCACACTTTGCTTGATTATGATACATATTATACGAAAGAGGAGAAAGAATTCCATATTATAATCTTAACAAGGAAACACGAGTGATCGTCAAGTCTGACCAGCTATGACACTTCTTGAATCAAGCTTCCTTATCCAAAAAGGTTGAACGTTTTCTCAAATTTATGGGTGAATTTGAACCTACCTTCATCAACCAAAATTATATCAAAGGAAAAATCATTGCTGATTGGTTGACATACAATGTGATAGATTGTGGGAACCTAGTAGACCTATATTTCCCTGATGGATGTGTATTTTATGTGGAAATTAAACCTCCCATTGCGTATTTTCAATGGTATGCTGATATCATTAATCATATTATGGACCGTGCATACCCTAAGGTAGAAACCTCACAAAAAGGTAGAGGTTACTCATCATAGCTCCCAAGTATGTAATTGTAGAAGAAGTGCTCTATCACAGAGCCATCAAAGACATACTTTTTAGATGTATAGATGAAGAAGAATCTTAAAATATCCTCTTAGAATCTAACAACAGAGTGTGTGGGGGTCACTTCGGAGGGCATGCTACTACTCGAAAAAATAATCAGATGGGTTATTTCTTGCCCAACATAGAGTATGATCCTGTAGAATATGTACACAAGTACCATAAATGTCAAGAATTCTCACATGAGATACACATCCCTACTCAGTCTCTATAGCCTATTGTGACACCCTTAACCTTCTCTACTTGGGGTTTACATTTGATAAGGAATTTCTCTCCCTCATCAATAGATGGGCACAACTTTATCATTACGGCCACTAAATATTTCACAAAGTGGGTCGAGGCCATGCCTCTCACTACCGTAATTGGGTCTGTGATTGATAAATTAATTTTGAATCATATCATCTATAGATATGGAGTCCCACAGGAAATTATCTCAGATAATGGAATGTAATTACAGAATGAAGAGGTGCATGAGTTGTGTACACAATTCAAAATATCACATCATACAACCTCTTTATATTACCCTCAGGTCAATGGACAGGCTGAGGCTACAAATAAAATGTTGAATTCCATATTCCTCAAAACACTCAAGGAAAATAAGCATAACTGACATTTAAATCTATTTAGATCCTCGTGGGCCTATAAGATGTTGGTAGGAACACCTACGGGAGCAAACACTTTTTCTTTAGTATTTATATGTGAAGTGGTATTACTGTTGGAAATCGAGCTACCTAGCCTCTGCATATATTTGTAAGGAATTTTAGATGAAGATGCATATGGAGAGGAAAGTCTGTTTCAACTAGAAAACCTCGATGAAACTTGACTTGGAGCTAAACAACGACATAACATTTATGCCTACATGATGTGTCATCAATATAACAAAAAGGTTTACAAATGCAAGATATAAGTACGAGATCTAGTGTCGAGACTAGATAGCTAGATTGAAAAGAAGCCCAACAAAGGAAAAAAATTTAGACCAAAGTGGTTAGGTCCACGTCAGATCATGTAGGATTATAAGAATGGCACATATCATTTGTGTACTTTAGAAGGTGAAGATTTTGATTGATGCAGCCTAGAATTCTTAGTTAACACCTAGTCGCACAAGCACATCACTCAGCCTAGGCTGAGCACTCACCCAAAGCGTGCAAAGGTGCCGAGTCCCTCTTAAGATTTGCTGTATTAGAATGGTAGCATGATAAAGTAGTAAACATATATTTTTAGAAACTAATCCATCTATTCATCATTATACTGAACTAGATCTATAAGCACTTACATGTAAATCATCATGATAACAATAATATACATTGAAAAAACATATTAGACACTGTTGTTCAGCAAATATTCTTTATATATTCATCATACCAACAGTACAAAAGATTCATACAATACCAGACATGCATGCATGGATCTGTTACAATTATCCATTCTCATGTACTCATGTATCTCTCATCCTTCAAAGCATGTGTCTCTGTTTATCTCTCTTTTTACTAAGTAATTCATTACATATATATAGGGTGGGGAACTATCCCTTCACCACTTAACTCTACCAGAAATAGATCGCATGCTTATAACAGCCACACACATTTTACAACTATAGCCATACATGCAAGTATGTTATCTATAGATGGCTGATAATTAACTATAGTGGTGGATCTATTCTTATCTTATGCCCATGCAAGAGTGAGTTCACATGTTCTTCAAAAATCTCCACGAAGAGTGGCGCACAAGTCTCAGCATCACTTTGTGTGCTCCACGTGCCAATCTCTAAGAATATACCTGATCTCCAAAATCGGCTAAGTTCTGAAATTCTGACTCTACACCTCCGCACGTGACACCTTCCTATACGTTCGCGCCTTTGCTCTTGTGTTGTTCTTCCACGCAAACTCTGTGTGTAATTTCAACTAAATTTTTTCTATGATCAACATTACACCACACTAATCTCATTGTTTCCATGACAATGGTAATGTCCAAAACTTACACAAAGAATGGATAAAATAAAGAATGGTTGAATAAAGAATTTTGAATAAGGTATACGCAACTAACAAAACTGTTCAAGCCTCGGGCCCCTCCATTTCATCCTGAACCAGAACTATGGATATTCTTCTTTTATATCTGCTTCTAGGTTCTCCCACTCTGTTAACGCCACTCCTACCATCTCAGAAACATCTACAATGATAGAATGCAGTTCTTCCATAGTGATTTTTCCTTTCTCATTTTGTATCACAAGCATTACACTTGACATAGAGGTTTGTACCCCCTCCAATACATCCATCTTTTGAGCAATGAGCTTTCCAAGCTCCTCTAACCTCTCCTTATGTGGTGCTTGTACCGTAGCCAGTGTCTCGCGCTTTTGCTTCACTAGGACTAACCATTCAGCGCGGCCTAGGGTAGCATCATTCATAGCCTTGTGTACTTAATTTTCCTCCTCTAATGTTTTCCCTGTGATCAGTGCATCTAGGTTTGTGCATATCGTTAGCGCATGATAATCTTTCTTTAGTTCGTCACAGGTGGCTTGTAGTAGGCCTTCATAAGTAGCAATATTCCTTACTACTGTAGCCTACGCTTTCTCTGCCTTTTCCCCAGAGTCCTTGGGCTGTGTTGATACACACAAATTTTAATCTTCCAACACTAATGTTATCATTGTTTTCACATAGTGCATCGCAGAAGGAAATTGTTTTGGAACTTGGGATTCCAAATGTGGGTGCACCTTGAGGACATCATCTCCAATTTCCTCCACCATACTAACAAAAGTGTCATATTTTCTCTTGATCAAATCCTTTTCCTATACTAGGCGCGCTATCTACACATCCTTGGCTTTCAGTTTCTCTATCAACACCTTAATGGTAGCAGATTTCTGAATGTCTCTTCTTATTACTTCAGAAGATACCTTTACTAGAGCATTTCTCACCTACTTGTCTGACATCACCGTTGGCTTAATTGTCATGTGGCACGTTTTAGGTTCCTTCTTCAACCATCTCGATGTGCATGATTCTTCATCGACATCAAATTTTGGCTCAGCCATATGTGTGTGCATCAACCATGAAAGCTTATTCTTTGTGCATAGAGTCACCTTGTCCTCATTCATGAGTGCCCATCTGAATAGATCCTTCTACTCAATGGTACTTTGGAACCAAGTGTGAATAATTATCTTTGGGTCTTCAGCATACCCCATGGTATGTAGCTTGGTGTCCTCCCCTATTCAACGGGATCTGGACCCTCTGGTAATGGTTGCATCAAGGTTAGGAATACTAGATGTATCCCCACCCTTTTCCTGTGTAGCCTCTGATTGTTACCCTTCTTCTCCTCCCATTTTCTCCTCCTTGTGTTGAGGCTTTTCTTCTGCTATAGATGAAGGTGCCTTCTCCTCAGATTCTTCTACTTCCTCACTCAGCCTAAGTTTTCTTCTTTTCTTCTCCTCTGGCTCCTTCACTTGCGGGATTTCTCCTTGCACCCTTGTGCACTTAAACACCTTTTTAAATATTTGGTCGCCCTACTCCTCCCCTATAACTCCTTCTCCCTAGGAAGTTGTCACGTGATCCTTCTCTTGGGTAGATGGTTGCTTCCTCCTTTGCACCAATCCACCAGTATCCTCATGTTCTTCATCCTCTTCCTCATCATCTTGATTGGGTTCAAAGGGCCTAGGTGCCGGAATGTTCTCCATGGTATGCTTCCCCTTCGGTGGCCCTGGAAGCGTGAACTCATTTTCTACATACATGGTATTTTCCATTTTGGGCTTCAGTTGGAGGTATATTAGTGCAGCCCCGATATCCATAATGGCCAGTGTTTCTGGCTTAGTGCTCAAAATCACCGAGATATTATTCTCGTTGTACTCATTCCTCCCTGGATATCCATACATCTTCTGTAGGGTGTGGTATTCACAGTCCACCTTGTCTATATTAAACACTAACCTTCGTGTGTTGGTGAATCAATGAATTGCAGCTTAGAAGTATTGTGCAGGAAATACATAAGGAAGTTTGCAACAGGGGCTCCATGACCCATCTACCATTAGAAAGTGCACAATACAGAAATGTTGGTAGACTACAAACTATACATACTTCCCTAGAACTGAAGGAAAATCCTTGGGTATACGTTATTCCTCTCCAAACACCATGCGGAGCCTATCATACCACATCTCTGCTCACTCCTTCACCTCATCCATCATTGACCCCTTGTAGAGATACTTTTTGAATCGTTCAGCTAAAGACTTTTTAGTTATGGGGTATTCCCATATATTCTATATTGGGCCATCAGGTACCGCAATCTCCATGAAGACTAAACTTAGTAAGAAACAACCAAAACTTATTTTATTTCTTATGCATGCTTCCTCTACTATTTTTTCTGCAATGAAGCCGATAATGTTATAAGTGGTTCCTTCTGACATGTGCTTTTCCACATGCAACCACATAGAGTTAACTTGTGACCAACATTCTTGGTCATTCAATTTTGTAACCAGGTGTGCTGCTGCCTATACTACTGGACAATTTTTCATTTTTTCAATGTCCATTCTATGTGGTCCTTTCTGATAGCCCAGTGCTTTCTATGTTTCCAAGATGGCACTCTTGTTAGCTAGGTTAGTCTTAATAGCTTCACTTGTTTCCCTTAACCTGATTACTATGACAATAAGAATGGATGTCAATCTTACCCTCCATCTTACAAAGTAGAAAAAATCCTCATGGACTCGGCTCATCAGCCATCTATACAATGGTGCATACTTGCCAAAGTATGGGAGCTCATATAGCTAGTAGGCACCATTCCCTTTCAGTAACCTTTCCCTGGTATCATCATATATTGGCATGTCATCCTCAGTTTTCCTGTTTGTTCGAGAAGTGAGAAGGTCTTCTAATTTCTTTTAGTTTTTTTTGGTTCGGTGATTATACTCACTTATCTTACTCTATTATATGCGGGTATCCCATTCCTAGCCCACAATAACTTCCTCAGGGTACTGCATTTTTGAAAAATTACTTTTCGGGGCCATCTCTTCCTCTTCTTCCACCACCACCTTCTTCTTTTCCTTTACTAGTCTTGCTTTCTTCTTTGGTGCCATTATGATTTTTAGGTTTTGTTTTCTAGACCATTTGCTGTGTGTTTTGAGTAGTTTTCTTCAAACCCTAACTCAATTCAACCATGCCCTAATTTGCAATCGTGAAATCACGCACCCTAGCTCTATTTTATTACTCTACTTTGTTCAAACCCTTTTCCTAGGGGATTCAAGCCCTTCTAATAAATAGATCTATCTTTCACGCCTGGTTCACTTGCTTTGTACCTTGAATTTCTTTACCTAGCTCTTCACGTGTAGCTCTTTGTCGAATTCTCGTAGTCGCAAGGGTAAAAATGAAATCGCATCCCATCCTTATATAGATTTCCACTTTTTACTACATTAATTGCTCCTCTACCTACCAAATTCTTCTCGTTTATGACCTGTTTCTATCCTTTCCATGCGGTATACCTTCACATCAAACACTATAACCTCCTAGCGTGCCTTTTTACCGTTTGTCACAGACTTCTCTTTAGCGTGCACTCTAGCACCTGAGTACCTCGTTACTACACCATCTCCTGGTGGTTACCATGGCCACTGTTTACCTCGCGTTATACGTTTCGTCATCCATCTTCATCATTTCTTATATTGAGAAGCAATCTTTTGTCAATTACCCTTTAGCAACCTTCTTTCTCAACATCCGCAGCTGGAAATCTTCATAGCATATACTTGAGAGTCACCAACAATCCACCCCACATGAAAAGGATGTGCAGTCCTCTGTGCATCAACATGCTTCATATTGTAGTTATCTTTATGCGCGCAAGAGTGCTTATTATACAAACAAGAGCTAAATTGAAAAATCATAATGACGATGAAAGAAACACATTAAGGAAATGCAGAAAGGGAAACCTAATTTATCTAGCAATATTGCCTTATTACAAACACCAAGAAGACTTATTTATAGTAGGACTTCAATCTACTCTTGTTAAAGTAACTGGGAAACCTTGTGCCATTAATTGTGTCTAACTGGAAAGCACTTGACTCAAGTATATGAGTGATATCATACGGCCCCAACCAATGCACCTTGAGATTTCTTGGATGGTAAAAACACTTGGAGTCATACAGAAGTACCATTTGTCCTAGCGAAAGTTTTTTATGCCCGATGTGTCGATCATGCCATGCCTTTTGGCACACCTTCTCCTATTTCTGACTCTAGCATGCGATGGCTCAGTGCTCATCTAGTTGAACCATCTTCTCAATCCATTCTTTCAAGGCTTGCTCATCAGCTAGACCTCCAGTGTGCACAATGCGCAAAGAAGGTAACATAAATTCTATAGGAAGAACATCTTATGTGCCAAACACCAATTGAAAAGGTGTGGCTTTGTTCAATCTTTTGTATGTTGTTCTATAAGCCCAAAGAACATCAAATACGTTATCATCCCAATATTTCCTTCCAACATCACAAATCTTGGTCAATGTGTGGCTGAAAATCTTGTTAAAAGCCTTAGTAGTCCCATTTTCCTGAGGGTGATAGGGTGTAGTCTTATGGTGGGAAACCATAAACTCAATTAAAATAATTCTTATTGTCTCATTTAAAAAATGTGTGCCCCTATCACTTGTTAAACTTAAAGGACATCCATACCTTGTAAGAATATTTTCCCATAAGAACATGGTTGTTGTATCCATTGTACAGTCCTTGGTAGGTGTTGTTTCTTCCCATCATGTAAGATAATCTGTACAAGTGATGATATAACGCAATCCATTCCCACGTGCAGCTGGTGAAATAGGCCCAACAAATTCAATTGCCCATTTCTCAAATGGTTTTGCAATCTTAATTTGTCGTAAAGGCATCTCATTCCTTTGTCCTGGTTGACCGAGACGTTGAAAATGGTCATAGGTCTTACAATACTCTTTACAATCCTTGTATAATGTTTCCCAACACAAACCAACAAGTAGGATCTCGCGCTCTGTTGCATCACGTCCATAGTGGCCACCTGCAATACCACCATGTGCTTCTTCCATTATATCCATTCGTTCATGCTCCAATACACAATGGCGTAACACCTCGTCTCTACCTAACTTATACAAATCACCATTGATTAACATGAATGGTGCCGTATGAATAGCAAGTTACTTCTTCTCTAAAGCTTTCATGCCTTCTGGCACCATACCAATCCTTAGAAAGACAACAATGTCATCCAATTCTGATGGCACGCACTTTAACCTATACAGTTGTGCATCAGGCATGGTCTCTTCTATTGTTTGTGCCTATTCTCCTGACTAGATTCTAGACAAGTGATCCGGTCCAAAATTGCTTTTTCCTGGTTTTACCACAACCGTAAAGTCAAACTCTTGAAATAAGAGTATCCATCAACATATACAACCCTGTAAAATGGGCTTGTTCACCAAATACTTTAATGCCATGTGATTTGTATAAAACAAAAATGGTGTAGCCAAAAATACTAACTAAATATTTGCAAGGCATAGATCATGGAGAAGGCCTCACGCTCTGTAGTGGTATAATTTTGTTCTGCAGGGGTCAACTTCCTACTAGAAAAGAAAATGGGATGATCCACAATACCTTCTCCTGGCTAAGCTAAGACAACACCAATGGCTATGCCAGAGGCATCCACATGAACATGAAAATGTTTATCCCATGAAGGAAAGCACACAATAGGCATGATAGTAAGTTTCTCCTTCAATATCTCAAACGCACACTGCTGTGACTCCCCCCAATAGAATGAACCTTTTCCCCTGAGTAATTATTCTAAGGCCATGACAACTTTTGCATACCCTTTTATAAACTTCCTGTAATACCCTATATGACCCAAAAATCCACATACCTCATGCTAACTGGCAAGCACTTTCAAGCCTATGATGACTGCAACTTTAGCTGGATCAACCAACAATCCTTCCTTGCAGATAATGTGTCCTAAAAGTGTGCCAAAGGGAGTAGCAAAGATGCACTTCTTGATGTTCAATGAGATACTCAACTGTCGACATCTTTCAAACATTAAGTGTAGAGTGTCACAATGATCCTTAATTAGCCCATAGACAGTCCAATCATCAAGATAAACCAGTAAGAAGTTATGAATAAAATCCTTGAAAATACAGCAGGTGCATTCTTGAATCCAAAGGGCATCACAGTATAGGAAAATCTTCCCCATTCCATAGTGAAGGTGGTCTTCTCTTGATCTTCCGGGGAAATCCTAACCTGATTATACCCTTGAAAACCCATCTCTAAATGAATATATCTCATTCCCAGCCACTCCTAATATTTCCTCTGTGAATGGCGTAGGGAAGGGATATGTAACACATGCTACATTCAACTCTCTATAATCAACAAAAATTCAAATCCTACCATCCTTTTTGATGCTTATCACCATAAGACTGACCCATTCTGATTCATCTAATGGTCGAATGATCCCGTATTTCAACATCTTGTCAATCTCCTCCTTTAATTTCTCATGCGGATTGGGATTCATCCAATATGGTCGCTTCCTAACAGGGTGCGCACCTTCCTTGAGATTTATCTTCATTTCTCTGAGTGATATATGCATGCCTTTAAGTTCATGGTATCCTCTTGGGAATAAGTCCTCATAGTCTCAAAGTAACTCTATGATTTTTGCTACCTCTGCTTCTGACCAATAATCCCCAATTATCACCTCCTTAGGTTTATCTTATGTGCCTATATTGGCCTTTGTTATCTTCATAGGTTCATGATATGCACGCACATCTACATCTGCACTAGCTAACACTTCACATGTTCCATGTGAATGATCCAAATCTAAGTGCTCAACTTCCTCCTCATCAATTCTGTAAACCATCTTTCCCTTATCTTTTTCAAGTGAAGCACACTCAAGTAATATGATATCATCTTCTTCATCCACAAAATGTGCCCCTATCTCTGTCTCACAAAACAATTCCTAAATAAGTTCTTCCACTTTCCCACTATCTCCCATCTCCCATGGTTAAGCACTTGAAAAAGCTTAAAGTTGTGTTCACTAGTGGTGTAGATGGAAATAAGTCAAAAGTTTGGATCATCCATGTAGTCAAAGTTTTCCAATTGTCAGTTTTGTGATATAATTCAGCATATACATACCAAGCACATGCGCAACCTTGTAGAGTAGAATAAAACGAATGCACCCAAAGTGAGGGTGGTAATGCTTCATGTCCTACTATTCAAAGTCTCTCACACTACTAGATATGATGTTGAGCAAGTTGATCACCCTGATAAGGGAAAATTTTTGTAGGTGCATTACTTCTTGAAAAACCTAGTTGATAAGGCGGGTCCCAATCATTCCCCACTCTAAGAGATTATCCCTGTGGACCACCCACCAGCGCGCTATCCCACCCAAAGTATATGACAACATATCTCTTCGTTTAAGCTGTTCAGCCCAATTTGTTTCCATGGCCTATAAGAATCCAGCCAAATCTTCGGATCTAGTATAGTGGGGTATTGAGCAACCTATACACCAAACAGAGCCCAATTAGTTCATAAGTGCCATGAGCCCAATTATCACAAGAAACACTGGTAGTAGCACTGATTGACTGAGAATCTTCCCAATGAAGGATTCCTTCCTTAGATTGATCTTAGACCTATGG
The DNA here is from genome assembly GCA_019776745.2 of Taxus chinensis. NCBI lineage: Eukaryota > Viridiplantae > Streptophyta > Pinopsida > Cupressales > Taxaceae > Taxus > Taxus chinensis. The sequence continues at coordinate 768,311,705 of CM034152.1, forward strand.
GTCCCGAATAACGCGTATATAGATGCTATTCAAGTCCTCTTCGCTTAAAGGTTCCACATATGGCATGGATTTCCCATCGGTCAATGGTATTATAACCCTTTCCTCATTCTTGAAGCTGATATACACCTTGTTAAACCTCAAATCAACATTGTTCGCATAACTCCAAGGGTTCCCAAGCAAAGCTGGGAAGCTATCTGCTTCCGCAAGTGCTAGCACTTCGAAGTCTCTTGTGAACTTGGCCCCTTATATAGTGATAGATGCATCCTTCAAAACTCCTATGGGATTAGCTTTCGTTTTGTTTACCATGAACAATACATTAGATGATGGTTGCAATGGGGGTCTCCCCATTCGTTCCCACGCATCCAATGTAAGTACATTTACTTCCGCACCTATGTCAATCAAAATATTGCTCAACAACCATCCATCCACAACAACATTCAAAGTGATATCCTTGTCATAATCAATGCTATCGGGGGGAGTATTCACATGAAGTATTTGTCTTTTAGTCTCATTTCCCATGTACAGAGTATTTCCTTTCAACAAATTTCCTAATAAAGGAATAATATCCTCCTGGCACAATGTTCTACATACCTCTCTGATGTCTTCAATATCCAACGAGGCCTGATTTGTATCCTTGTGCTCCAATTTCCGAGACTACTCTTTCAAACCTTGTATCTCACCTTGAAGGCTTCTAAGGACCTCCATTGTTTCCTGATAGAATTCTTTCTAATGAGTTGGATATGGATACCTAGCATGTAAAACCCTCCTCCCTAGTGATTGTCAGCTTCTGTTGCAACACCTCTCTTGCACATGCCACCTCAGCTTGTGTGGTTATCTTGATTGTTACGACCTCAGGTTCTAGTGTTAACTTGGGCATCCAATGATTCTCTATCGCACGCTAGATTCTATCCATCCTCGTGCCCTTGTTTTCTTTCTTGTGCTGCTTACTAAGATGCTCATACAAGTCCAGACACTCTTCATAACTATGCCCCCTTCCACAAAATGAACAGGAAATATTCTGTGGGCATTCGCGCCTATAATGTTCAGGTAAACCACATGTATAGAAAGTTCCTTGAGGGAATTCACTCCTTCCTTCACCTCACCCTTGTCCTCCATATCTTCCTCGATATCATCATCCTCTTTCACGAACCCCTTCAAACCTTCCATCATTCTTGTTATAGCGCATTTTATTATAATCCCTATCCTGATGCTCATTATTCCCTTTAGAATTATCAACCACACTCGCTTGTCTTACCCAATATCAATGGCATCATGGATCTAGCCAATCAATCTACATTCCTCAGTATCATGGGTTGTGGACCTACAATTTTTACAAAAGGAGGATACATTCTTTCTGATCACACCTTGTAGTAGGGGCCAACAACTAGCATCATGATTCAAATGGAAAATCTCACAGTCCATCAACAACAAATGTACAGTTCTGTGGGGGAAACTATTTTTGGTGTGGCCCTCCACTTCACAATCTATACACCAGATTCCTAAGCACGTTTCATGAGCTGAGTTTTCCAATAATTTATCTAACTGTTTTGCCATAGCTGCTATCTAAGCTTCCAAAACTAGACTAACTCTAGTGTCAATACTCCCAACTGCTTCAGCGTGTAAAGTCTCCTCCAATAATTTACGTGGGTCGGTATAATTTTTATGTGACAATGCACTTCGAAATGGGGTAATCAATCCCCTAACAAACCATTGTGCATGCTAACTTGCATGAATGTCATAAGAGAGTTTGGGTAGAAGTGTTTTAAAATGGGCATCATACTCATGTACACTTTTAGTAGTGCCTTGCTTTATATCCTTGAGTGTGATTATACTCTTCTGCTCAAACTCTGGGATATGGAACTCTTTCAAGAAAGCATATTTCAATGCTACATAGTCAATACAAGTTTGATTAGGATCAAAATTCCTATACCAGTTGTGTGCGTGTACACCTATAATGTAGTAGCAAATTGGTTTGCCTTGTGCTCAGAGGCCATAATACCTTTCATGTGCCATAATATTTCACACATATGAACATGTTTAGTAGCATCCTCAATACCTCTGTACTCTGGGAGATGAAGGGACATCTCCATATAAATGTTTTGGGGTTGCTACGGGCCTTGACCACCTGATCCAGAACCTCCTTGGTTTCCTCTTCCTCCAAAACCACCTGAACCATTGGAACAAGAATTGCCCATACTGCCTGATCCTCCTCTAGGATTTGGAATAGGGTCCATGGATGCACTCCCATGTGTCCCTAAAATGGTACTATACTGGACCCCTACAGTCTGTGAAGTAGTCCCAGTTCCAGAGGTGAATCCCACACTCGGCGCGCTCATATTCTATGTAGATGATTAGCCTGAAAACGTACCCCCAGAGAATAACGAAGTTTTCTGTGCTGCCATTGATGTACTTGTTGTCTGACCTATTTCTGTGCTTTAACTTCCTAAATTACAACTATTTTTACTTGTTGTACTAGATACTAGAAAACCAAGCGCAAGGGCTAGGTCAGCATGTTGGCTTAGATGCGCGCCCGCGGCCTAGGTCATATCTACTGGCGTGCTTCCATGTGAGACCGAAGAGGGTTCTCTGTCATGCTTTCCTAGATGGGGGAGTTCCTGATGCTCGTGCTCTTCTTCCTCCCCATGAGCCTCAATTCCTTCATGAGCCATCTCTCTCCATAACACCATCCATTCTGCAATTTCTTGTTTCTTACATAATTCCCTCTCGCATGCCTCATCATACTTCATTCACCTCTCTTCCCTTTGTCATGCTGCCGCTAGGTTTGCCATCTTTCACTAATCCTGTTCCTACCCCCATGCATGGATATTCTTTTAGCTTTCCATGGGTTTAGCTTCCAATTTCAACGTTACCATTAGTATTTGATTGCCAGCGAAATACCTTGCAAAAATGTCCCTCTAGGATACCATACGAACTAGAACTCCGCTACCTCCGGGCATGAATAAGTCGAAATTGAATACTCCAAAATATAGTTGTTTAGGACATGGTGAAACTAGGTATTTACCATGCGATTCTAGCTTAGGTTAGCATCATATAGTGTTTGGATTTCCTCCTATGTCTAAAAAAGTGTGCGATACCTCCAATTCCACTTATATGCATATTCAGTCAACCATTCGTATAATTATCCGGGGTTGGCAGGAGGCTAACCCCCCCTCACAGTCAAAACAAACACCTATTAAAATTCCATGCCATTTACAATGAGTACCCACACGATACCCTTTGCACCCGTTTCATGCATTTTTAATGTGTTTGCAGCATCTAGTGTATTTTTCCATCAGTTGCGGGAATCATTTTAATGCTATAAATTTTGACTCGCTGCTCATTTTTGGGTGCTTCTTTAGTCAAAGTTCCATGATTTTTCACACTTTACATGATGGCATTGCCAATTTTGTAAATTCACTACTTTTATAAAGTTCCACATTCTGGGGGGTTACTTGTACTCTTGGGCTCACACACGCAGACACATTATCGACCAAGTCCGACGTCTTGATTTTGTGCATCTTGCCTTTTTCATCTTGGATAGTTCTCTTTCCAGACATGAGCATTGTAGGATCACCTTAAAGCCTCCGCCACTTCTCACCAGGAGAGAGACCTATTCAGCTTGGTGTGCTTCCATGGAACGTTACTTCACCCACGAGGGTCTTTTACCTTCTTTCTTGGGCCAGTTCCTGCACCCACTGATCATCATCATCTAGAGGACTTCCTCGATATTTGTGACCATGTATTTGGTAACATGATGATGCATGTCTCTCATTCTCTCTGGTTTCATGTGGCAGATTCAGATCCACCTCACTGTGTCTGGAGCATTCTTCAGTCCTTGTATGGAGACCCTTCACATACTGCTGCCATTGTTGCTTCTGCTGATTTAGTTGTCTCCTCCATTTCTTCGTGTGATGATAGTTTCACTAACATAGGCTCGCTTGGTTCTACTTCTGATGTCAAGAGTACTACAAAGGACTCTTCTCCTCTTTCTCTCACTATTTCAGAGAGTGTTGACACTTCCCACATCTCATCACATATTGATCAGTCCCCTTCTCAGTATCATACAGTCATCACACCCACCTCCTTTGCACTTCCAGTGTGTGAGGCCCTTTTCACTCTTCTACCTTAATTGGATGACTCATACCTATCATACATCGCTCTTCTGTTTGTTGAGCCCCCTCATTGGGACGAGTATCTGCCTGACCTTATTCATCTTTTCGCAGAGTCTACTTGTGATGCACTACAGGTCCCTCATCCATCTATAGGTGTTTCAAAGGAGTTCATCATATTTGTTGTTGGGAGTTCCTCTTCCAGGAATCATGTCACTTCCACATTTCCAGAGACCTTCATTGATCCACCCTCAGTTGTGGAGGATGTTTTGTTCCCTTCGCATCACTTGGACATCCTCTCTACGAGTGTTCCTATTTTTCACTCTGAAATTTCTACGCATGTGGCATTACCTTCGGTTCCTTAGCACTCACTCACTAGACCTATGTCACACTTATGTACACCAGACTCAGAGTTCTTCGTGTTGCTACCTTTAGTTTCCTTTATGGAGTGGGTGGACTTCCAGCACATCATTTCTGTCCTTCCTAAGGGGAGGCACATAGTTCAGTGTGGGTGGCTCTTCTTCATTCTAGAGGCAGAGGATCTTGTCATCGACATTATTCTGGGAGACTTCCTAGAGCTGTAGAGTTCAAATCCGTCCATGGCATCTTCTGCATTCCTCTCATCTCCCTCTTCTTATCTCTTCTTCTTCTTTCCGAGAGATTTCCTCTTTGTACATGAGTACCCTTTCAGGCTTGTCTGTGGCCGGGACCCATATTTGGCATCTTTCTTAGATTAGAGAGTGTTTTTTTCTCTTGTGGTGGATGTTTTTCCCACTGGTTTTTCCTTCACTGCTTGGGACCTTCTTCTTGTACATGGGTACCTCATCAGGACTTGTGCCAGGACCCATTTCTCATTTCTAACTTGCCACCTCATCTTAAGTTACGATGAAGGGGGGTGTTGGTGTGTGTTATTTTCCACATCATTAGGTGAGTCATCTCACTTAGGTGAGATCGTAGGTCCATGTGTCATTTAGGGGTCATTATGATATTCCCTTATGTGTCAGTGCATCAGCACGTCAGCACATCAGTGTGTCATATGCATCATTGGGAGTTACACTTCTGTTCTGGGAATGTAGCTCCCCCTCTCTACTCGATTTTTCATGATTGCAGCACTGGGGGTTACTAAACACCTCCTATATGTACACCCCATTTGATCTATGAGATAGAGGAGAGTTTTATGGCTTAACCAGGTTCTGCCCATGTTTCAAATCTTTGCATGCACATTCGTTCGATGCTCGCTCCTCCTGAGATCTCTTTATGCTACCATTCGCACGTTCGTTGATGTGCATGTCATCCCTCATGATCCTCGCTTGTGGGTTTTCAAACCCTCTTTCAGTTAATTGTTTAAACCTTGTGGAATCAAAAACCTTGGGTATTTATTTATTTTGGCCCCTTTAACCCTCTAAATTTAGGGTCAATGCATGGTTCTGAGTCCCACTTGTTTTCTTGAAAATGCAAGTGGGGAGTAATTTTGGGTGGTAAAAATAAATGGTTCGCGCGAACACCCCCTTTGTGCGAACGCGGTTTGTGTGAGCCGACACATCGGCTATTATTTTCCCACGTACAATGTTAACTAGGGTTTGCGCGAAGGGGGTGTTCACAAGAACCCACTTCACGCGAAGTGGGTTCATGTGAACACCTCCATTTATATATGGGAGGCACTGCGGAGGAAATCACTTTCCTCCACCCTGCCTTCATTCGCGTGAACTTTACATAGTCTGAGCCCACAGCCAAAGCGTGAAGTTTACACAGAGCAGACCACAAGCACCTAGAGCCCACAACACAGACCAGTTGAGCCAATAAACAAAGACCAGGCTGAGCCCACAAGCACCCACTGTGCCCAACGAGCCCACTGAGGAGTGAGGAGGCCATTCGGGTATGCATTTTGTTGCTTTTTTTTGGTGAAAATGGAAGATCCTTAGCAAATTGCAACAAAATAAATGAAACCCTAGTTTTTAATTTGAAATCTCAACATATAAAAATGCCAAAAATTCTCTATGGTTGTCAAGAAAACAAAACAAGAAAAAATGAAACGATGGATAATAATTTGCATAGTGTTATCATATGAAAACCACCATTTTTGAAATCCCTTAATTATGGCTATGGTTGCTAAACCTTGGGATAAAAATATTGAATATAAACACTTAGTGTAACCCGCAACCAAGTTTTTCTTTTTCATTTTCTAAGTTTTAGGAATTATTATATCTTATCAGTCCATCATTCATATTAGGGAAACAAAGAACTTGTTCCTTGGTTCCATGTTGATTGTAAAAAGTAATTGGTTCTTACCTAGTAAATCTAATTTTTAATTTTACCTTGACATCATGCAATTGGTACTTTCATGGAACTCAATAACTAATCTAGATTTTCTTTTGTTCCAAAATATTACAATACACCTAATTTGGTTACAATACACAAAAGTTTTCTAAACTCCATTTAAAATCCCAATCTAGTTTTCAATCCCTACTTGCACCTTATAAAGGTGAAATTCATAATATAATGTTCCTTTAAAATCACAATTCAAATCGAGTGGCTACAAAATTGAAAATAATTTCATCCAAGAAAATTCTGTAATGATAAGAGGCCTCATTATCTTAAAGCATTTTTCTGTGACCCTGAAGACCAATTTTTAGTCATATATTTTGGAAAATTCCACCTCAACATATTGTTAAATGATAAAACAATCATCCAAGTTTAATTAAGGGGTTGGTATGATATTCAAGTAATAGGGAACAAATTCAAATGTCGGCATCTCCTCTAGTGGGAGTTGAGAAGGTGTTTTGCACATTATTTTTAAGTGTGTTTTCTTGAAAAATTGTCTGTATCATCGTTTCAATGGTGTAGTAATTTTGAATTTTGCTTTTTCATTGTTATGTCCTACTGGTTTTTTTGGAAGTTTTTATCATCTTAGACTTGAAAAAACCTAAAAATATCTATGTTCCTCGCTAAAAGAACATTTAAATATAAGCAATGAGTGTAAAAGTAAATTTCAACGAATGACGAAAAATGAAGTTCAAATACTTGGCTACGAGTACATATTTATTTTGGTCATTTACATCCCTAACATAAGTAATAGAAATGTTGAGCACGTGGAATTTATGAATGGTTAAAGGAAAATGGATTCCTTTAGGATACCATATTTACTATAATGGGATATTTTAAGCTACCGGATTTCCATTGTCTATTCAATGCAATGATTTGGTCCTTGTTTATGTGAGATGTTAAAATTAATAAAGTCATGAAGTCACGACTCCTAACAGTTACTTATTTCATCAAATTGATCTCGCATTTGTCTCGGGGTTAAGAAATACAAAATAATTAGTGAACCTCATAAAAAATATATGCTACAGGGAATGTGAAAATGAAAATAACACATTTGACTATGTTGGCACAATCTTGGATAAAGGTGTAGAGAAAAGGTTCCTATAAATTTCCAAATAAGTTTTTCTTGACATGATTTATATGAAGATATTTTCAATATGATCACTCTACATAAGAAAAGTGATGGGTGAGCCTACCATGAATATATATATATATATATATATATATATATATATATATATATATATATATATTTGCAAGACTCAATAAATTTACTACAACCAAAGTATAAGTGACAACACTTATGAGGCCTTGGTCGATCTAGAATTAATGCATGAGTTCTACATAACTTCATGTGTAATACATTTAATCATAGCCATAAATATCGGACCAATGTATCATCAGAAGAAAAATTCTTAGATGCTTGAAGGATACATGATTTATTTCCATAAATTATTCATAAGAATAAGAAGTTGAATTTTAGGAGAGAAAATTAATGTATTCATGACCTACACTTAAGAATCCCCTTGATGGGATTATAGGTCATATTTTCCAACCTATCTTCATATGGTAGCTTACATACATTTGAAGTGAAATAATTAAAAAATTATTTTAGGATCTAATATCCCTTATGACATTACTAATATCAGTAGTCCTTACTATTTCATAGTAGTCATCCATTCAGCTTGATAAGTGAGGAATTCAATGAGAGTAGTAAAATGGAAGGGAAATGTTGTAATTCTTGAGAACTCCATTTGAATTTATGGATTTCATAATTTGATAGGAAATATCTCTTACAACAATACTAGATAGACAACTAGTAATTCTAGGCATGACTCAATGAACACTAATTTCATATATAGTATATACTATATTAAATATCTACTTTCCAATCCATTCCATAATAATTACCTACATCATTTGGTATAATAGCCTTTATTCAATAATTTTTAAAATCATGGTTTGAGTGAATTTCAGTTCAATGAGTATTACCATATTTAAAAGATCCAACTTTGAGTATGAGAGAAATTTATTGAAGAGTATTATTGTTTTATTTTATTGTAGCGAATAAAATCCATCCATGAAAGAAGGAATCTTATGCCTAACATTGAATTTAAAAATCATATTAGTATAGGGAAAGATGATGTCATAAATGGGGCATACTTTATTAATATCTCAATAAATTTGTATATATCTTAATGCTCCTAGTTGACTTACCGATTGGGACAATGTGGGAAATCTATCAAAGTTATCGATAGGTTTAACAAAATCATAATTGAAATAAAAATTTGGATTTCTTATTAGGAAACTTTAGGATGTATCTTTTTACTTTACATGTTTGACATCACGATTCAAAACAATATTATGCACCACGATAAAAGTAGGCATATTAAACATATATGCACATAACCACGTAACAATATCTTGATATTTTATTAATAACCGAATATAAACGTTTTTCTCTATGAGAGTCGGTGAGACACCTAATTCAACATTTTGGATGCCTCTCCAATGCCAATTTTAATATCATATTTCATTTAATAATATTGATACAATCCCCACAAGGAATCCAAAAGGTCCAATATAATCTCTTCATCACTATACAACGACTCACTTTCCCCAAATAAGCATGATATATCTCAATGTAAAAGGGAATTTATTCTTACATGATGATATGTAGGTGAATCCACATTAATTCCAAAATATTTTTTTATGGTTTCATTATTGCAAAGAGTGTAAAAATATAATCTCTCATATGGTGAATCAAAATGCTTTAACTTAAGACAACCAAGTAAAATTTGTAATTTTTCTTTTGATAATTAATTCCTCCTTCAAATCCCAACTCCCCTATTTAACATGTTTGGAATGTTCTCGTGTGCAGTGAAGAACATTGTGAGTCATTTGATTGGAATAATTATCATGTTTCAGTTGTGGTTTCCTTCCACAACTATACATAAAGTTGTGGTTTCCGTCACTTTGCATAAATCATTGATTTGTCAACCAACCTAGATTTTCCTTTTTATCGAGTCCTTGACCTTGTAGCATCTCTTTTTAATGTTTGGATGATAAAACCTATAAATAACTTCCATGTAAGCTATCAATATTTAAACCCCAATGAGCTTAAACCTCTTTTTTTATTTGTACTAGCATGTCGGTTTGACACAATACTTCTTAATTAAATCAAAGTATGGGTTATAAAATCATCTCTTAATGTGTCCACATAATGTTATGCACCCCATCATTAAACTCCTTTGTCTTTACTACACATACAGGGGGAAATTAACATTTCCTATCTTCCCAATTTTCTATAGGAGTTTTCCATTTCATTGTTTTAAATAAGGGATCATGTGAGCTACTCATTTCGATTGTTATCATGTTTATATTCCATTTAGATTTTAACTTTTAATAATAATTTTGGTTGTGTCCAATTGTAGGCATCATGTCAAATAACATTCTTCTAAAAAAATTTGTGTCCTTAATTTTAAGAGGTTGTGGGTGGAGGTTGTATATCTTAAATGTGGTTACTAGCTACTTTACAATGATATTAAGTTTTATATAGACATTTGAAATCATAAATTATTACCAAAAAACTCTAAATGAAAACATTTAAATAAAGTCATGAAGTTTTATTATAAATATTTATAATGTCTTGGTATCCTAATTACGTGCACCAAAATTTATTGTGTGATGTTCCATGTAGGAACTCAACAATATGTGCAATATGTTTCTTGCATTTGACTAGATTCTAAAAAAACTACATGTTACATTCTAGATAATTCATTCCTCCTTTAGTTCCATTAAATCTATGCAATTTCTTATATGTAATTTCTTATTTTCTAAATTATTTGCATTGAAGCTTGAAAATCATGTTTCTATTTTCATTAAAATAGGAGAATATCTTAGAAAAAAATTTAATTAAAAGTATTATTAATTGAATTTTACTTTCATTTTTTTTACAGTCATGGCTTCTTCCACTCCTAATTTGTTTGAGAGGACCGATTTCGAGATTGCAAAATTGTAATCTATTCTCCAAAATCCAACTACAGTTGGGCAGTATAAAGCCCATTTTGAAAAAATATTGGTTGATCTTCGTAGAATAGAGATAAGTTTGAAAACATATAACCCATTTGATTATGAGTCAATAAAAAAATTTATGGATTCATTAAAATCAAGTGTCTTGGGAGATGTAGGTTATAATGAGATTACATCATGAATTTCCGATAAGGAAGTCGTTAAGAGGTCTTGTTGGAGTTTTTATGCAAACAAAAGGAAAATAAGGACATATTATGTAAACAAATGTTCATGTCCCCTATGTGCCCCTTCGATTTATCCTATATTTATGGCCTCTCAAGGCCAATTTCCAAATAATGACCAATTATCGTTATACTTCATAATGATGCTACATGTTGAGGTTCACTTAAACCTAAAGGTGAACTATTTAGACATCCCTAGTTATTTGGGGCAGCGGCGTGGCCGAATTAGCCATAGAGAGGCATATAGAAAGGAGGGAGCTCCTGTAATTGTTGACGTGCGATAGCTTGTACCAAGGCCACAATCATTCTTATCAGGCTTTTAGGATGTTGCAACACCTGTTGTTATGACTATACATGAGGCTGCTATAGAGGGTCTTGCTGGAATTGCTCATGAGACCCAATTGATATCTTCTTACCATGTGGGTCAGTACCTTCAGAGACACGATACTAGTAGTGGAGGTGCTAGTAGCAGTAGTGATGCATGTGACGAGGTATACACTCTTGCATATTTGATTTCCCCATATGAATTTGAGCTATTTATAGATCTCGCTTAGGCACGTTAGCTAGGACACATCATGGTTGCTGACTTGTTGCATGCATAAGAGGTGATTTCAGGACATTGCAACATTCCACTATTGAGGTTTTTAGATTTTATAGAGCAGAGTTGGAGTGTAGCTTCTATTCAGTGTACTACTGCCACTGCTACATATATACTTCTTGTTGCTAGGATCGTCACACCTGATGTTCACCACATTTCTGTTCTGGTGTGAAAATTAAACACCCAATAGTTAATTAAAATTTATTTTATTTCATCATTACTTTACAATTTATTAGTATTAAAATTAAACATGTACTTCTGTGTTTAGGCTTCTGCTCAAGTGTGTGGAGCTTCACAGCCCACACCATCTACCCATGTGACATACACACAGCTCTTGATAGAGCACAACATGTTTTGATGTTCTGGGCCTGAGTGAGCTTGGCTCACTTGGTGACAATTTGTTTGTGTTGAGGTCGTGGGTGGCAATCCCATACATTTGGAGACGCATTCTGTAGAGGTATAAAATCTTGTGTTTTAATAGAATTAATATTTAATCTAAATTGAAATGTTAGAAATTAATGAACTTTATTCAAAAAACTTATTTATCAACTTCTTACATTTTATTTATTTATTTTCATAGGGATCTATGGGACAGAGATCTACACATAGTGTAGATACTCCCAATATCCGCCCAGGGACAGATACTGAGGTAATCAATTGTACATATCTGTTATATGATGTATTGAATTAATCAAGAAATTGTTGTAGAATTTTGCTTATACATTTTAATATATGGTACATGCTATATATATTTTATGACGTGTATATTCCTTTTTTTAACATGCAAGGTGCAGAAGAGTGTAGTGAGGGGTCTGGCACTCACTCTAGTGCACGGAGGAGACTTCAATGATATTTTATAGATTTTAGACATTTTAGACATGTATATATGCATTAGACATAATTTTTGATATTTTAGACATACTTTTAGAGATTTTAGACATACTTTTTGACATTTTAGACATACTTTTAGAGATTTTAGACATGTATATAATCATTAGACATGATTTTTGATATTTTAGTAATACTTTATGTTACATTAAACCTTCCATGGCTTAGTGAATGCTTCTTTACTTATGCACTTGTCAAATATTTTCAAAATACATTGTTAGTATTAAACTATCTCTCTAAAACTCTATAGTAACTTAAAAGCTTGTCAAAATAATAGATTCCCTCTCTTTATCTATCCTCTCTCTTAAACTCGGTAAATATACACTCATGTGTTGTTACAGGTGTGTGAAATGATGGAAAATGAAGTAAATGTAATGCAATACATTTCCATGATTTATACTATTTTAATGTAATTGTAAATTTGAATTTATTTGGAGATTTGTACTATTAAAACACCTAACGTAAAACACCTCTCTATAAACCAAAGTATTTGGAGATACAACTCGTGTCATCCTACCTCATAAAGAGTAATAAGTCTTCATCTACATTTGTAATATGTTCTCTCACATTTCTACCACCATTTGTAATATTATTAACCTTGATTCATAATATCTTTCAATACAAGTAATAAATGTATTTTACATCTTTTATTATTAATTATATGTATGTGTTTTGAATGTTTAGTTTACACATTAATTTATATCAGAACTCTTTATTACTTTTAATATCAATCATATTATTTTTTTGGATTAGTTAAATTGAATTGATAATAATAAGTTAAGGTCCTTGCGAATTAGGTTTATCAAACCCTATGACAATGATGACAAAATACCTTATACCATATATGATAATGATGAATTATCTTTCTCAATGATGACAAAATACCATTTCTAATGGGAAAAATCATAATTATGTTTCAAATAAACCAAGGTCCATTAGCTATGATATCTCTACAATGGTCAACATTGTTATAGTTAGAACAAAAAGAAACACTTGATTAAGATTTTATTTCCATAAAGCTTGACACCGTGAGGCATAATCCATGCATCATGAACCCATGATTTGAAGTTTCTCTCAAAGGGGACTCAACTAAAATAATATGCAACTAAAGTAAGATGTTCCAAATAATTGCATAATTTATTGAATTTAAGGAAATGTAAAACATCAAGAATAATTATAGGGTTATGACCACGAGCTCATGAAAATATTTTGGAATGGACTTTTTTTGTCTCTTCGGTGCCTTTGAACTCCAAATTTTCATTAATTTCTCTTACAAAAAATGACTACAAGACTTGAGGAGGGAACATTATAAATGGCTTACCTTCCCAAAGGGTATTTGATTAATGCAAAACAATAATTAGCCAATATAATAAAATTTCTAATAAGTGTTAATGGCGGTGTGACATAGAACCTATTAGGTATGTTAATATTTAGTTTAATGATGTACATGTACCTGAGTTGTCTTAAGGTATGTGGACTCACATAACATCCAAATCATGCAAACAATTGTTAGCAGAATGTAGGACCCAAAATTTGGACCTAAGGAACATGGAAATAATTATTTCACATCTACCTCAACATATTCCCATTTACACATAAATTGACTCAATTGTAAAAATATCCCGTTCAATTCCTATGTTATGATTCCATCAAATCAACACTTTTCATTCAGTTTAGCACTTTAGGAACAAATTTACCTTATAATGAAATCTTTCACACAAGTTGTGTATATAAACACATACATGTTATTTATTAAGGGAATCTCTTAACTCCTTAGACATCTAAAGGATTTCATTCTAAATAACTCTAAGGACTTTAGGCCCTAATAATTAAAATATCACATAATCACATCCTTAGAGCACACCAACAAGTTACAAGTGTACATAATCATGCACTATAACTAAATTCAAGGATTGTTACCAAGTGTTGGAGGCCTTATTGGGGTCTTATCATAACCATTATTTATGCATATATGCACACACATCTAGTGGGAGGGATAACCGCATAGGTGTGAGGAATTTTCATATTATAGATATGTAGGCGATGCTTGTCTCATAGGGGGTTGAGGAATCTTAAGCCAATTGGACTAAAATATTTTTTAGGTTATAACCTAGTAAGGATCTAGGGTTTTGTAATATCCAAAGTAGAATTTTATTCTACTTAAGATATATATTATGTGAAAAGATGATATATGCATCATAATTGATATAAAGATATTATAAACATGTAATGATTATATTTGGATAAACACAAGCTCTAGATCTTTTATTAATACAAGAGTCATGTAGGTCTTTATTTTCTATATCAAAATTTAATTGTCTATCATTTTGGTCACATGAAATTTTAAATAATTCAAGTTAGATTTATTGACACTAAGAGATCTTGTTTCAAATTGTTATAAAAGATGCTGGAAAAGAGAAACTAAAACGAGGAAAAAATAATACTAAGTTTTTAAAACTCATTTGTTATATATATATATATATATATAATTGGTAATAATATTATTGGAGACACTAAGGAACAAAATTACATCATTAATGAAACCATCCTTAACATCATAGCAAGAAAGTTGTCAAATATGTATGTCAAATGACAAATAAAATAGATAAAATATTTTAAATTCCTGGAAGACATGAATATATAATATTCCATATCCTTCTATATAATACCAAGTGGCTCTGCTCATTGTTCAATTACCTATAAATTTTTTTCATGGTCTTCTACATCTAGTCTCCATTTTTTGCATTGACTAGTTTTAGTCTTCACCTACTGCAATTGTAACCATGTACCAATTATGTGATGGGTGTAATGATACACCTTGTTTTCTAGTTTGTAATAAAAAAATTGAATCCCAGTTTGGAGGGCTTTCAATTGGTGTAAGTATGTTTCCTGCACTACAACTGAGCCAGTATAAAATGTTGTCTCTTCACTTGTTATTTCACATGTTAGCTTTGTTCTCTCTTATGTGAAACGCAACAAGTAGTACTCAACTTTCTCAACATTGTATTCTTTAGCAATGACTTCAAATACATCACCTAAAACAAAATGCAAATAAACATTCAATGATCCACATATAGTATAAATATATATTTAATTATCAAATTATACAATCCTTTTAAATAAAACATACCTTGTTTAACTAGTCCAGATATGTGGTCATAATCAGTTGAAATTAATGGCACATGTTAAAAACTATCATAATGATCTGATCCATATGTTTCATCCACAACTAAAGGAACTTTCTTCCACTCACCTACATACCCATGTTTTTGAATATTGCACTCTGAATATGATTTTTTCATGAATTCATAACAAAAACAAGAATAATCTATCTTGTACAGATTTTCCATTTATTACTATCCATAGTCATCAAAGTGTGCAAAGACCTAGAATTGGGAATCCTTTCACATCCATAATTTTTCCTTCGATCAATACCTTCATTTAATCATGCTCAAAAGATCAATAAAGTTTAAAAAAAACATCAAAATTCAGAATAAAAATTTTTTAAGTTAGTAACTTGTAGTTCACTTAATAAATCGCATCAAGATCTACATATATATGTTTTAAATGTACCTGTACTTTTTATCTCCCAAAAAACTCTATGTGGGGTTGAATCCTGTGGGGTTGAAGCGTGTGATGTTGAAGCCTATGACGTTGAAACCTGAACTGTAAAATGTTTCTTACACCATTCAACAATGGTGTTGGCATCAATCAATCTATCTCCCTCATAATCAAAGATTTGTTTCTTTAGAGGATGTTTGATGCATGCACCTCGCACCATCATGTTCTCCCTTCCCATGACCACTCTCAAAAAAAACTCCATAAATGAGGAATTTTGTAGATGACGATGATAACGACTGAGTGAAAAGAAAGAACGAGAGGATTTGAATTGTGATGTGCAACCATCTGACCAAACAAAATGTTGATCTATTTGTATTCCTTGTTGATGAAGATATTGAAAGAACAAACCAAAACAATGTTGCTTAAAGTGGGTGTCATGTTCCTTGTCATCACTTATATAGAAGTGATACTCCTTCTTGATCATTCACTTCACATATGTACTTTCAACCCCATCCAAATACAATTGTGCATGCCTATAAAATACTTGAACCATGATAGTAACCTGGTCAGTATGGTAATACTGTGTCTAAATTTCTATTTGATGAGAAAATGAGTAATTCTCAACAAAATCAACCACGGAAAATATGGAACCAATAGGGAATGTGTCTCTATTAGTCTTGAATTATGTAGCCTGCCACTTTAAATAGTGAGAATGTTTGATGTACAAACTAATTAAACTTTGGAAACTTTGTATGAATGTAGCAATGGGGATTTCCTCTTCTACTAAATCTAACCTGGTTGCATCTTTTCCAAGCCTTGTTGAATTTTTTATGTATTTGAACCTACAAAATCAATTTATAACATGGAAAAATTGTCATGTATTCATTTTTAGTAAACATAAAAATCAAAATAAAATCTAACATCCAAATTTAAAAACATATTTATATATATCACCTCTTGCAAACAACCATTTTAACTGTGTCCAAATCTTCATTTGTTTTTGGAAATAATTTCAAGTTCCCACACTTGTCATAGACACCTTTGATGCAAGTCATATGATCATCGACATGATCATTGGATATCATGCAAAGAATTGTAGTTATGAATTCACTGACACGTGTAGGTGGGGTATTTTCTTCCTGTAAATTTCTATACACTTGAAAAAAACATAGATTTTGAAATACATTAATTTTAAATCACATCTCAAAAAATTATATTTAAACAAATTTCAAATATATAGATATAAATGAAAGCAAACCTCAAAATATATATACATGATCTATAATTTTTTTTGTACCTGATAGTGATAATCAAACTCAACGTGATAGTGACAACAACATGTGTGAAGGACTTTATCAGCTCGCACATACCAAGGCTTCAAATTTTCAAACATTCGTTGTCCAATCTTATAATCTGTATTTTCTTCTGTAAACTTTATGTACATCTCATGTTGAGTTATTTCAAGCCAATGTTTTATATGTTCATCATAGTTATTGTGAGTTATCCTATGTGTTAAAACATCCCTCACATTCAGAGAAGGACGAGTCCTCTCAATCCAAAAATCAGAAACTATCTTCACAATATTATCCTCTATTTTATCAGAACGTGGATTTCTACACATTAGTGCCCAATTTCCTTCCATAGTAGAGTCATCCATTGTCTTCCTCCTCTTTGCATACCTGCTGACCGTCTTTCTAGATAAACCCAATGCCTTGGCAATGGAGGTAACATGAAGATTCTTTTTTGTATCTTCACTTACAACTGAAGTTAATATTGCTCTATGAGAAATACTCTTATCAGCATACCTAGTTTTTGTACCCAAAGAACTTATTCCTTTAAAAACATTCCCAAAAAATTCTTCTTCTACACGTTTTGAATTTTTCCATCCAAAATCAACACCCAACAATTCTAATGTTTCCCTGATATCAACATGATTGAAGAATGTAACCAACAAATGTACTCTAGCAACTGTAATCAAATTTACAAATTTACCATATATTATCTCTAAACTTTTTGCTGTTTTCTTTCGTGATAGTGATTCTTGTTGGCAAAATTCTTTAAATTTTTGTAAATTCATCTTCACCAAGTGTTTCACATTTTTCTTGGGAAGTAATTCCATAACTTTTGTTATCACTTCAGCATAATGTTGTGCATCATGATCTATGTCCATAAACATACACATGTGAGTACACCAAAATTTGCAAAAAAACATAACATACAAATGTGATTACACCATTAATGAACAAGCTAGTAAACACTTTAATATCTAAAAAATTAGCTTACTATCTAGTAAACACTAATATTAAGTTGACCAAGCTAAAATTTTATTTAGATAGCTTCATGAGGTCCTTCTTGAAATCTACTATATATATATATATATATATATATATATATATAGTAGATTCAAGGAGGACCTCAATATATATATATATATATATATATATATATATATATATATATATATATATCTATGGTGTTAGAGCTATCTAATTTTCAAATCAAACCTAGACCAAAAACATTCAACACATTAAACCCAAAAGTCTTGTACTATATTTAAAATATTGAGTAAACATCACTAATAATTTAATTACGAGCTCAATAGGGAAGAGAGAGCGTAGAAGAATACATAAGTTGCATTGTCCAATTTAAAATGATGTCCTCTTTAGAATGCTACCAAGATCTACCGCAACCTTTATACCTAATAAGTTTTATAACAAAAATTATTTTCAAATTTCATATTATGTACAACAGGTTATATTTAATTTTTGTCAATTTACATCTATATATGAGATCATTATTAATCCAATACATGACATATAAATTATATAAACTAAAAAAATGACCCTCGAAATTCAAAATATACTATCACGTGAAGGTCAATATTAGAGAGTAAATCGTAACAATTTTTTAATGAAAGGTATGGTAGACCATCAAATATATCCCCTAGATTAATCACTTGGGGGGTTAACCTTGTTTTTTATGACTCATACCATGTGCAATTGTATAGCTCTGTAATTTTTATGTATAGCTTTTGTATTATAGTATTGGTAGAAAAATAAGACTTAGTGGTCAATCGTAAAATAAGGGGTAATATTTGAAATCCCATGATAACAAATGTTTTAAACATTTATTACCAAGTGATCCACGCACGACATTAATGCACTTCAATCCAATTTCAAATATTTCTACTCAAGGGCAAGTTCAAGAAACTTAGATAAGTAAGGAAAATTGGTTTTAAGTAGAATCACTATATAATATACCATATATTGGTACTTAGGGTTAAAATCAAAGAAGAAAAACGAAATACATGTAAGGTTTATTGTTGTTTTGTTGATCATTGTTGGAAGGAATTTAACAATATGAATTCCCAAATAGATTCTAATCCAACATCTTTGAGATCTACATAGTCCAAGGCATTTGAGTATTCTTCTGATGACACTTGATGAGAAGGTGGATGGATAGGTCTGAACTCATACTATTTTTACACTAGATATCAATATCATCATTAGTATTAAACATGGTTTTCTAATTTCTCCTACTTTGTTTATTCTCTACATAGACAAATTAGAGGATGCCATTATAACTTTAAAGGAAAAATATGATGATTGCACGTTCTCTATGATATAACCATTGCTATTTTTTTAGTTGTTTTTGACGTCATTCTTATGTCAAATGATTTTATTTTCACTTGTATTATTTCTATTGTTTTAGGTTATGCGATCCTATCAAAACCCTTGCCTTTACCAAATCTAAAAAACATATTATCATATTTAAACCTTAGAACTTAAAAAAATTACAATCTATCAAGGGTTTCTATACATATGTACCATTTTTTTCAGCCTTATCTTTCACTTGTTGTGTCTTCTCTCTCTCTCTCTTTGTGCCTTCCTACGAACAAATCTTCTAGCATTCTTCTCTGCATTCTCTTCTTCGGTATATTTTTGTTTCTCGTTCTTTGCATTTCCCATGATTCATCCACTTCAATAATTTTCACCTGCACACATAAATCAAGATAGATCTGAATGTCTAAGAGTAAAATCGATACAAAACTATATGTGCATGCAACTCTATTTATATACAAATCTCAATAGAAATTAGGTTATTTTTAATTTTAGTTTTTTATAACTTTAAAACAACTTTTTAAATTTTAATAGAATTTATATTTAATATGTAAAACAACTTTTCTAATTTAATACTACATATTTTTGGTTTAAAACAATTAAAAAACAAACTTAGTTTAAAACAAAAAAATATGTAAAAAACTAAATTTAAAACATTAAAAACAAACAATATTAAATAAGTAACTTGTAAAACTTTAAATTTAGAAGGGAAGACGTAATTGTAAAACATTAAATTTAGAAGGAGACATTTCCCAGCGCTTTGGCGGTGCAGGAGGAGTTCTCGCGAATGGGGGTTCGCGCGAACCCACATTCGTGTGAACCCCTTTGAGTGGCACTCACATGGCACCTGGGTGGCACATTTTGGCTCCAAATCCTTTTGGGGGATAATTGTGACCCAAAATATGCCACTTAGGTGCCACGTAATTAGGGTAAACGAACTAGTTAAATTACAAAATTTTGACACAAAATTCATATTTTTATTAGCTTTCTAAAAATGTAATTTTCATTTTTTTTAAATTTGTTTTGTTATTTATATTTTAATTTTTACTAACATATGGTATTTTAGGACAATCAATAGTACACAATCAACCAAATTTGAAAAATAGTAGAATATATCAAAAAAATTTGGAAAAAATAAAATTACTATTTATTGAAGTCTTCTTCGTACCTGTGAAAAAAAACCTCAATTTTGATATAAATCTAAAAGTTTATTGGCATAGACATATGTACACTATTTATTTGAAAATATTTTTACTAAATAATTAATTAAAAAAATATAAGTCAAAAAAATATGAAAATTTGACATAATCTCAAAATTAAAATCTTAAAAATACATCTAAAATTTCATGGTCAAAAAATAAATTTTCATATAAATAAACCACCTAAGGACAGTCATTACTCTTTTATAACATAAGAAACAATGTATGAAAAAAATTAAGAAAAAGACCATATTTTTTACCAATTTTATTTTTTTTAAATAAATATGTATTCTAAACTCTAAACACAACATTTTGTTAGTTTTTGAAATTTCATGAATGTGTACGGTTTTGTGGCTATTACCTTTAGAAAATCAATGAAATTGAAAATTCATGTTTATAAAGGTACAAAACATACCAAAAAGTGGGACATTTTATTGTTCTTTGACCCAAATACACTGTTGTTTTAGCTATTTCAGCCTAAAATGTTTTTGATAAACCTGCATCATCAATCATACATCACACCATAGCCATGATAGTATGATTTCTCCTTTCAACAACACCATTTTTTTGCTGTGTGTGAGGAGGAGCCATTTGACGACGAATGCCATGTGTTATCAAAAAATCATTGAACTCATTGTTGGTGTATTCTCCCCCTTGATCTGAGCAGACTGTTTTTATTTTCCTACCAGACTCTATTTCAACAAGGGCTTTAAACTTCTTGAAAGTTTCAAAAACTTGGTCTTTTGTAGAAAGACAATATATCCACATTTTTCTTAAAAAATCCTCAACAAAGAGCATGAAATATTGAAACCCAAAGTGGCTAGGTCTCATTGGTCTGCACAAATCGGTATGCACCAATTTACTAAACAGTGTTCCCACTACATCTCTTGATAGAGTAACACCACAGGAAGCATGATCAGGGTATAAGTCATCTATTTCACACCTAAGAGTTTTTGGATGTAAAGAAAGTATGCACATTCCTAAGAAACAAAGAACTAAGCTTGATATGAAATCAGAAAAAACTTATCTTCTTGGGACACAGTGATGAAGCACTTGGCTATAGACTTATGAATCCAAGAACAAGAAGGTTATACACTAGTCAAGATGTTGAGTTCTTTGAGAAGAAATAAGAAGATTCTCCTTCCATACACTCACATGATGAAAAAATCATCCCTATAGTAAAAATAGAGGATGGTAATCACTTTGATGACGACAGTGATGACGGGGAAGATAATGAAATTTAACCTCCCACAGGAACCACAAAAAGTATGCCTAAATGGTATACAAGTATGATTAGATATGTGAAATTGGATAGTGTCCCTGACACATCTACCACTAGAATGAGGACTCGCAATATGGCTCGAAATGAGGTCAATTTGGCCTTAATGAGTAAATTTGTTAAAATTATTAAGCCATCCTCAGTTTCAGAAGCCTTACAGTCTAAACCTTGGAGAGATACTATGGATGCAAAATATAAGTCACTTATGAAAAATAATACATGACAACTTACAGATATTCCACCACATAAAAATCCAATTAGATGTAGATGGATCTTCAAAACAAAGTACAAAGTAGACAAAAAATTTGATAAACATAAGGCTAGACTAGTTGTTAAGGGATATGCTCAAAAATAAGGCATTGATTATAAGGAGACTTTTGCTCCCACAACTAAGATAAAAACTTTCAGGTTAATATTCACTCTAGCTACACAATTTGGTTGGAAAATACACAAAATGAATGTGAAAAGTTCATTTCTTAATGGTGATTTACAGGAAGAAGTTTACATGACTCAACTAGAAGGTTTTTTCATACGAGGTAAAGAGGAAAAGGTATGTAAAATAATAAAATCACTATATGGTCTAAAGCAGTCTCCCAGGGCATGGTACATAAAAATCAACGAGCATCTCATTCAACAGGAGTCCATACGATCCTAATCTCTATCTCAAAAATCAAGGGGGGAAGATAGTGATCATTGTAGTATATGTCGATGATCTAGTCATCACTGGAGGATCAGTGAGGATCATTGAGTCAACAAAGAAAGATCTAACACGATCATTCAACATGACCGATCTCGGGCTTCTACATTATTGTCTTGGACTTGAACTTTGGCAAAGAGAAAATCATATCTTTGTGTCACAATTGAAATACGCCAAGACAACGCTCGAGAAATTCAATATGATGGATTGTAAGCCATTTTCCACACCTATGGAGACAAGACTTGAACTATCTCGAATAGATCCATCACCACAAGTAAATGCAACTCTCTATCGACAGTTGATCGGGAGTCTCATCTACTTGACTTACACTAGGCTAGATATCAGCTATGCAGTCAGCTATCTTTCATGGTTCATGCAAGAACAAATGGTTTCTCACTGGAAAGAAACAAAGTAGATACTGAGGTACATCAGAGGAACTATGGACTATGGCCTAGAATACAAGAAGAATAATATCTTCTTCTTGATAGAATATTCAGATTTAGATCATGTAGGAAACATAGATGATAGGAAATCCACTTCAGGATTTGTATTCTTTTTGGGATCAGGACCGATATCATGGGGGAGTGAGAAACAGACTTGTGTTTCAAGATCCTCCACAGTATAAGAATATTGTGCAGTAGGTGGAGCTGTCTGTGAAGCGATATGGCTCCTATGTATACTTGAAGGATTGGGAATACCACAAAAAGATCCAACTATCCTACATGTTGATAATGAAGGAGTAGTAAAACTTGTTCGGAATCCAATTTGTCATGAGTGAACCAAACACATTGAGGTATAGGTACATTTCATTCACGAACATGTTCAGATCAACAACATCCAACTCCAATATTGCCCAACAGATATGCAATGTGCAGATGTCTTCACAAAGTCACTTTCTCAAGGTAAATTGGAGGGTTTTAGAGAATTTCTCTCCTGTTCACTTGAGACCATGCTGAATTAAGGGGGGGAATGTTATGAATAAAACTTAGCTTAATTCACCATTATTTGATATTTGAATAAATGTAATAAGTTAAAGAATTCACTTAAATACTTTAAACTTAAGTCAATACATTTTAGTTTTCCTTAGTTGTTAGTTAACTAAGTGAGATAGTGGTCTCGTACTCTATGTTTGTGGGATCATGTTCTATAAATTAGGGGCATATCTAGTTACCGGCTAATTTCCATGAGGGGCAATAGTTGCAGTTAGAGGCAATATGTTATTCAATCTGCATATTTGCTCATGGATTTGATAAAAATTGTTCAATGCGCCCATACCATTGTGGATAGCCCCAGACCTAGAATCCTTGTTTTGCAAGAACTATAAAGATTTACAGCTCTTTCAAATTGTAGGAACAAGCTTGAATTTGATATTCAGTTGAAGAGCGCAATCACAGGCTTAGCTCCATTAAAATGCTTAAGGTGACAATTGTTGTTTGTATAAAAATAATTCATTTGTCAAGATTAATAGTGTTAGTTTCTACCCTCTATATTTTGAAAATGGTCTAATTAGTAATCCATACTGTAACTTAATTTTCCACTTAATTTAGCCAGGATCTGCGTAATATAATCATTCAATCCGCTCTTCATTATAATAATATGGTGTGGGGGCCCGAGCTTTTAAAGCTCCCCACTTCCAAGTATTTTATCAATTCTTCAAATGGTCTGTGTATGAAAAACATAACACAAAACTCTGCATTGAAGACTAATAGTTAAATTGTAACTATAGAGATAAGCGATTTGGAATCAAGGTCTGGGCGAGGTAGACATACAAAGTTGAAAATGAGTTGGTGAGATCAAGCCACCACTAGAGAATGCGGGACGTGAGAAATACCGAGCCATACCTCCAGAGTTGAATTATATTGGTCGAGCTCCTAGACGACCCATTGTAACTAGTTAGAGTCTATTTTGAGTAACACCTCTACCACTACTTTACTCAACACTACTTGTATCCAAAGCAGAGAGATCATGCATTCATGTTAGGTGTAAATAGAAATTGTCCATAAAGTCTACCAATCATGCTATAAAATTTACAATTGTACGGAAGTCTTTATGTATCCATGTTTAGTGTAAATAAAATGTCCACACAAAGAGCTACTAGTCATGATATACGATACTTGCAAGATTGTATATGTATGAATGTTGTAACAAATTTGAAATGTACATATATAACCTTTCATAGTACGATCAATGTTCAAATCTATATACAATACTACTTCCAGATATCAAATCACACCTCTGTGATCAACAGTACATATTATAGGCTCCCTTTATATTTCAAACAACTTTTACCGTTCGACGATTCACATTGCACTGTACACATGTGATGGTGCCTAGTAATTATGTGGTATTATAGAGGAGATTTTGAAGGATCTATCTGGCATACGAGGAGTGACTGTGGTGGTGCCAATGATTATTTGAGATTTTAGATCCACTTGTTGGTTCTTGCCACTCTTATATTATCCAAACATCAATTTCTACCGTTCGATCGTTCACAGGATGCAGGAACTGATACACATGTTGATTGCTAGTAATTATGTGGTATCTAATAGAGGAGTTAGGATCTTCTGGCATATGAAGCTAGTGAAATTGTGGTGGTGCAAAATTTTATATTGAGTATTTTAGATATTCCTGAGACTTGCCACTCCTTCTTGAAGAATAACTGGTTACGGAGGCTTAAATTTATGTCCAAATTGGGATTAAGATGCAAAATTCATTGGCAACTTTAGCTAACTGTGATGATCTCAAATAGTTTCCTCGATAAAGTTCTTGATATGCGTTGACTATTGATCTTTTCAATAAAATACAGAGTATTTATTTTGGGTATAGTTGTGACTTTAACTTTTGAACATCAAGTATTGAAAACAACCATATTTATTTTGGTAGGTTATAGTCACGAATTATTTTTGATTGTTAAAAGAGTGCAACTTCTTGCCAAGTTAGTCGAAAGATAAATAGTGTACAATCATGTGGAAGCACGAGATTGGTGTTGAAGACTGAACATGTAATCTCCTGTAAGAGGGAAGATTAAGATTGCAAGGTGCTATTGTCCTACTTGCTTTGTAAGGGAATACAACCTTGTACTAAAAAGAATAATTGAATGGTACACATGAACATTACTGTGAGAGACATTGAGAGAAAGATTGGAAAGACAGATTGCAAGTGAGAGTGAGAGCGATAGAGTGTGTGAGAGAACTGATAGATAGAAAGAGAGAGTCCTGATCATTATATAAGTTCAGTCAGATGTAGGTTATGTCTATGCATTCATTAACTTCAAGTTTTTCCTTAGCTTAATAATACTACTATCTATTGAGAATGGTGCTTTAGCTTGTCTTAATACCATAAATGAGGATGATGAAGCATTGGATAAACTGTTACAACCTCTTTATAGAGGTAATAAACCCCTAATCATCATCTTTATTTGACAAGGTATAATAAAGTTGGTACAAATGTCACATGTTGTAAGTAATTCGATGCCATAGTTATAGAGGAGTTGGTGTATCTTGTGGTATGCTACACGTGCTTTATCAAATCATGAAGCTAAAGTTGTAGGTGAAGTCAAATCATCCAACAATCGAACAATGTTGTGGTGATTTACAATTATTTGAGGTTTCATGATCTTATTTTACTCTGATTTAGGCCCTATTTTTGTTAGCAGCCTTATAGTTAATCAAAGTCAATTTTGAGATTGTGATCTAATAATTGACTCACGGATAACAGATTTTGTTGTGTAAACCAGGGAAATACGTAACATCTGTAGTAGCACAAGTTATGTTGCCCAATTGGTAGACTGAGATGTGATCCTATGCCTTCAACAGTGGAAGATGTAAGCATGACCCAAAGATGTTATTTCCTGACTTGTTTGGTGGGTGATATACTCATTGTGCAGAACAAACATTTTCTTTCCATATCCTCTGTCGAGTTGCACCGTGTAGTCGACATAGCTAAGAGTTTCATTTGTCGAATTAGATACTTCAAATGACTTTGGTGTTTTAGTCATGAAGTCTTCCGTGTTTCTATTTGAATCTTCCTGTAGGGCGACATTTCCAAAGCTTGATGTTGCATTAGTCTTGGAGTTGTAGATAATATAGTCCCTATTTAGCTCCTATCCTTGACCAAAATCATGGGCCTTTCATGATGTCATTAGTATCCTTTATCACTCTGATGATCCTTGGTTGAATCTGTTGTACCAACTATTTTTCAACTCATGTCCATCTGTCCAACCAAAAATAAGACATTGTTTGAGGTTAGGAGAAAAATAGAGCACGAGCCTTGATGAAGTTACCTTCATCATATATGCCTTAAACTTTAAAAAGTTACTAAATTCTTTCACACATGATTAAGTTCATTCAAAACTTACTAAAAAAAGAAGCAAGTGCCTGCTCTTCAGTTTCAATAGTTGAGAAAATTAGGGTCTTCATCAAGCAACATAAGACATGCCAACTAAGATTCACCAGAGAAAAATAATTGTTTGACCAGCTAAGATCCAATAGGGTCACAGAAAATCCTATCAAAGAGGACCAGCTATCAAGTATCTATTGGCACAAGTGATGTGTCAGGTACTTCTTCTAATCCAAAGCTTGAAGTGAATGCACGCAATTTTTAGGACACTAACACATACCTAGAGGTGTCAACTGATGCTCAAATGGGAGACAAATGCAGGATTTTAAGAGTCTGGCTTTAGTAGATTGGAGTATTGTGTACTTGTATTGTGACATGTTAGGAGAATTGTTTAATACTTGTATTATAGGATTGAATTACTGTTGTGGAATCATGAATATGAGGATTGTACCTCATCTGAAACACTAGAATCAAGGGTTGTGTGTAGGACTTTTGGTTTTGCTTTTGCACGATCAAATGTGGATTGTTGTGTAGATTTCATGTGTATAGATCTTGTTAGAAATACCGAAATTAGCATACGGTCATCATTAGATCTAAAGGCCAAAGTCTAAAAATGTGAAAAAAAAATCATCGGGATAGTCCTGTCTTTGCATGTCTGAGCATAACCTTCATTCAAATCACGCATAACTTTTTTTCTGTCCAGAGAATATGGCAAAACGTCAATTTTTTTTGCCGTAATTGCTAGCCATTGTGAATACTAGAACTAATGAGAATGGTTTATGGAGATTATGGTAGATAGATTTCCCCCCTGTAAAGCATACACACCCCCCCCAAAGTTGATATTATTTTGTGTATTTTTGAAGGCTAATTTTTCAGCAAATGTCCCAATGAATTTGTAGCACTATTGGCTCGATAGTGCCAAATATTGCTAAATGGCCGATTTGCAAAAATGAGCCCAAAATCAATAAAATATTGGACTCTTTGGTCTCTTTTCAAATGGGGGGGGGGGTTGGGCGTGTGTCCAATGTTTTACAGGTTGGAAAAGTGTTCCAATTTTTATTAAAAACTATACCAAGATGTAGAGCTTGCAAAAACACACACTGGCAAATAAAACGACACCTCAATACGAGGTACCAGATGAAAGTTATGCCTTTTGCTCGATTGCTTAACTTTAATATCAGTTCTGGGATAATTATCCAAAGGTGGAAAACAAAAAATTTCCTTCACTATGTCCAAAAAAGGAAATTTTTTTAAAAATGATTTTTTAAAAACCAAACATAGCTAACGAATTACATGCATGTGTACTGCGTTTTAGGGTGCAACTGCAGTTCATCTGCGTTGCATATGCATTATAATAACCCTTGGCCACACTTTTATTTATTGTTTCTCTTTGTATGCAAGTATTTCTTTTTCTTATAGGCAGCGTCTTCTTCCTTCTTACAAC
This sequence comes from Taxus chinensis, assembly GCA_019776745.2. NCBI lineage: Eukaryota > Viridiplantae > Streptophyta > Pinopsida > Cupressales > Taxaceae > Taxus > Taxus chinensis. Next base: position 768,340,013 of record CM034152.1, read on the forward strand.
ACAGCTCTTTTATTATAGGTTACAAATCTTCTCCCCGTTTAATTTGTAGTCTTCATTTTGGATGCAGGCACATTACAGATCATTCAAATATGCGGTCCTCTACTCCTCTAGTAGATGTAGGTTCACAGAGGAGCTTCCACGTTTGATTGGATCTCCTTTTTTAAAATGCTCGAATACAAAGAAGAGGAAGAACAAGTAATGTGGGGAGCTTGAAAATATTGGGTATCCAAAAATCAAAAATATTATATATATATATATATATATATATATATATATATATATATATATATATTTAAATGCTTCTATTTTTAAAAAAATCACGTACAGGTAATTTACAAAAAAATACCAGAGAATGAAAAAATGTCACCTTTTACAATAGATTAGCATCCAAATCTATAAAGGCCTATGATTGTGCTCCATGTGTTCTTCAACTGCAAATTAACCATGATTTAGGGTGTGGAGTTGGGTAGGGGCTGTGAAATGGCTGGGGGCATCTATGGCTCCTCCTAGCTTTGTAATTTCTCCATATCTCCCTAAACTTCCCTAAGACTTCCTACACTCCTCTCTAGATCAGGATACTGCTCTGATACCAAATCTTGACAAAGAATACTTGAAAACAATATTTGACACAGAAGCTTTGCACAGAAACAAGACGATGCTTGTATATTTTATTAATATCAAATTCAAGCATTATAGACAAATGAGAGATCTGCAATATTTATAGATATTGGACATTCTTCGTAATGCTGATGCACCCTTCTCCAAGTGTTGCAAATTTTGTATTTTGAGTTACAGGCCTCAATATTTGGACACATTGCATATGGCGACTAACTTGCCCCTATTGATCCTTCAATGTAATGGATTGTGCATATTTGAAGCAATCAAAATACTTGTAAAAGGTAGAACTATTGATTTATCCATAAGCATTGTGGATCTATTACACTATTTCTTAGCCTTTCACTTGCATTTGTAGGACAACTAAAATCTATGTGACATAAGTTGTAACTCTCTTTACAGGCTCTAAATACTTTAACTTGTGCTCCATGAAAATGGTAGTTTGAATGATGCAAATGGACTGATGGCACTCAATCTTACCCTCTCTTATTCAGAACATTTATCTTCCATATTAAAATCTACCATACATGATGAGTGTCATATTCCACCCTCCTCTTAGTGTTATCACCTCTTTTAGCTTATGATTTCCCATTCCCCACGCATTCTATTCTCTTCAAACTAGTCCCTTGGATATCATAGAAAATAGGATCAAGATAAATGTATTAACAAAGCCATGTAGGAATATTTTAGTATTAGGATATAGGTAGACAAAACATGACCCTATCTAAAGGTTTGTCTTAACTAGCCAATATCCCATGAAGGAAGACCCCAAAATCCATATTGATCTAAACTCATGGGACACTATAATCATGAATAAATCAGAGGGTGTTGTTCTTTTTGTGATAACTTGAGGATTGAATCAATGGCACATCGGTGCAAATGAGATGTGACTATAAATAGACTCAAAGCTCTTCAAATTTGATTTGATGTTAACTATAGATCAATCTATTAAGTGGAAGTATTCAACTAGTTGTAACTGGTTCATGTGATATCAAGCTCATTAATGACATAAAGTGAAATGACACTGGATTTTAAATTAGATGAATTCTTACTGCATATTTGATTTATAGCACTATCAATCATGAGTTGTCTTCTTATTGATTATCAACATCTTTACCAGATGCATGAACTAGAGTAATAAGCATTCTACTATGGCAACCATGATGATGAAAATCTTAGCTTATGTACACATCCTGAATGTAACTAAATAATAATAGAACCAATGTTATTGAATACAATCAATGTCATCTGATATAGAGTAACTTTATTTAACAGGAACCATATCTCCTATGTAAGCTAGGGATGACATAAGTTATGTAGATTTTACATAAAGCTGATGATCTGATGACTTGGTGACCATCTCATATAGGAGCACTATAATGATGTGAAGTTTACTAAAATAATGAATATAACTTGCATTAGTAAATTCATATGTTAGAGTCAATTTCATGTTCTCTTCATGTGTATGATTAGAGTAAATAATAAAACATACTTTAGTCGGTCTGCCAATATAAATATTTTGATGACCAAAAGTTGACGATTTTTCTTCACAATATAAAGTCAAGGTCATACTGGACGTATACTTTAACACTGTAATTCTCTATAAAAAGTTAGCTTTAACTTAAATTTTCACTCACAATTGATTAACATTGTTAATCTTATCCATGTCCTTCCTGCACACCAATATACACTCAATTTCAACATAATTTCATGAAAGCATATACTTTATTGATCAATAGCAAATTCTAAAATCAGTATAGAATTTGTGATGAAAATATGAATTTACAACACAGAATCTACAATATGCAATCTTCGAATCGGGAACCTTGTTCAACCTATGTAGTCTTCCTAGATCAGGTTTTGAGAGTCTTTGAATAATTAGGTTGTGGATTTTTCTAGTGAGGTTGTGGAAATGTATCACTTTGATTGTAACATCTTCAACTTCAACCTACAGATGTTCCTATGCTCCCACAAGTTTCAAGTGGGTCACTCATTTATGTAAAAAAAGTAGGGGTGATGTTATGGTCATAACACCTTAGAATGACCATCTACCAGTTCAATTTTATCTTTGAGTGCATCTTGTTCACAATTGATGATTGTGTCAATCATATAATGGATTAGAGGCCCATTGAAACTTGTATTGGATCTCCTTAGCACTAACAGAAGGGACTTGAAACATGACTAACTAATTAGGCATGTGTGAAGTAGAGGTTATAGTGGCAATGACATAGACTATATTGATACATTCTAATGTGCCCCCATCATATCCATGAAGGAGATAGCAATATGGCCTCTACCCTAGGTATCTGTAATGGTCATCACCATGAGTGTTAGGTATCACAGTTGATGGTTATTACACCATATGCAAAGTATGAATATACTTGAGGAAATATAGGTGAGCACCTAAAAAAGGATTGGGAGATGTGGTTGACCATGGGAGAAAGTCATCCCACATGCCTATCAAAAAATCAACCTGAATCCCCTTGTTACTACAGGCCAATGTATGGGGAATCATTAAGTAATCCAACCATAGATGGATGTATTAGTTGTTAGGATTTGTATTTACCAATGGAAAATGCAGACAATATGTCCTTTGTGATTCTGGTTAACTGACTTCACACTTATCTGACCTAAATACCATTATCAAATTGATTCTGCCACTATCTTATGTGTTAATTTGTCTTACCACATAAAATAAACTGTGATAAGCACATCTATCCTTATCGATAAAAAGCAAGGAATATTAAAACTTTCAATAATCGTGGCATTAGGGTTGTTTAACACTTCTATTAAACCATGAATTTACAATTTGTGGAATGTAATTTCCCCCAAAATGCTATTATTGGGAGTTAGGAAGATGTCTGACTATAGAAGAGTCTGTTCTAAGGATGTTTTATATAATCCTATTAACTTAGAGATCATATGATTTAACATCCAATTCCATGGAGGTATAGAAACTTCTTAAATTGAAAATTAATGACAAATCCCCACTTATGCTAAACAAATTTACAAAGTAAGTTATGGTCATAAATCAATATTAGACAAACATTCCACGATCTCTGGACATCTTCGAGTGCCTAGGTTTTTTTGATGTCGATGGACGCAAACTTTATCTAAAAAACAAGCATGTGAGTGTCCTTGTTCGTGTTGTCACTTGATGTAAAAGGCTCATTAATGTTTTTACAAAGGAGAATAGATCTTAGGAGTTTCGATTTTATTTAATTTGAATTAAATCGTCAAATATTTCAGAATCACCACTAGATTCCAAATGATGTGTAAATATTAAAATAACAGAAATGATGCAAGAAATCCATAGTGATGTAATATGGTAAAACCATAAGAAAATAATAAGGAGAGAGAAATTAGATGATTGTACACTTGATCTAGCCCCCCCATATTTGTGCATAAGCCAAAATGGACTATGAGTGTCACAAATGTTTTCAGGATATATTTTTGAACTGCACAGAATAATGATCGAACATGGGTGCACCCATAGAAGGACATGGGTGCGCTTAGGTGCTAGATACCGTCTATCTGGGCATCTGTGACTATGTAAACACTCAAAAATCTGATTTCTCATAGTGTTGTAAGATTATTGTTGTTGCAAAAAAATTCCTCTTTTGACCTGCCTGATGAGTTCACACAATGATTACTAAAGGTACCTGTAACCTACAAAATATAAGTATCACCTATAAAAACCCACAATACCACATCAAATCCTAAAAAATAAAAGATCTGATATGGGGAGTCGAACTAGACACTTGTTGATCATCCTGAGAGTAAACATATGACCAAGTGCTTCTACTACATCTCAAACTCCATATAGTTCTGGTGAGTAAGTGAGTAATAATTGTGCCCTAGGATTCCCTTGTGCAAGTTGCACTTGATAGCGATGTTGTCGACTAAATGTATCAATGTAAATAGAATGTGTGAATGGAAAAAAATGAACTTCTCCTTCCTATGTCATGTATGCACAAGTTACAATCCATTATCCCTTGAATGAGTTTCTATAAGGATGGCTTAAGAGTGCTTTAGGTGCCTTTTGAATGGAAGCTTAGGTGATGATAGTATATGCTTAGTGCTTGATCCTTGATTTTTAACACATAACTATGTATTTATATGATTCCCTTGTTTGAATTTTGTAATTGAAAATTGGAAGGTTGACCCATACAGTGATAAAGATATACCCAAAATATAAAATAGATACCCAAAAGAAGTGAGCATTTAGGTGGACAAAGGGTCTAGTGGTGCCTAGAGAGGGACACATGTGCCTAGTGTACTTCTATCTTGGCTGGGTGCTAGTGTCTAAAGCCATAAAAGATAAATCAATAAAATTTTGACTAGGTTGCAAGGTGTGTAAGACAAAATAGAAAACAAAAGACAAAGAAAATAGGCCAAAGATGTCAAATACTAATTTTATTTCTTAGGAATCATGTAAATGATAGCATGATTTTAGGACCTAGAAATGTACTTAAGTGTGTGATTTTATGTCTGCAATTACTAGCAACAAAGAATAAATAAAATCTATTTGACTATTCTGGTGTAACAATGATGGATGGAATGTGATCAATAATAAAAAAAATATAAATAACTATTTATGTACATAATAACCTCTCCAAATTTCAGCAACATGACAACTCTAAAAACTATAACTCACCAACGCATGAAACAATCAAATGTGAAGTATTTATAAGTTATTGGGGAAGAAGAAATATAGTAAGACATGTTAATTAGCATAAGATGACTTATATAATGGAGAAAAAATCAACTAGATATTTTTTAGAAACAAATAATTCCAACAAGAATATTCTTAGAATATTTGACCCAGAAAACATGGAGAAAATGTAATCAAAATGAAAACATGCATTCAAAAACACGTTATTTTGTATTTTTATTAGTGGTGAAAAAAATATCATTGATGTCAAACTAGCAGTTGCATAACTTCCTATATTTCTTTAGGGGTGGATGCAAAATTTCTTCTATATCTACATGACCACCTCTAAAAATTAGGAGTTTTTGTGTCACAGAGTGTCTAGTTGATGGTTCTAGAACCTCATGAACAATGTAAACATGTTTTCCTATGTTAGGGTTTATGTGGAAGAGAAACATGAGGCACCTATATTTTGTTCTTGTAAAGGAAGAAATTTTTTAATCATTAGACATATTCCATCGATTATTGCACAGTCTAATTTATTGTTGCATACATATTTCCCCCCTTAAACTAAAATTTTAGTGATTACTGGGTGAAATTATGATTTCTGAGTATGGCATGTCCCAAAATGGAGGGATTTAAACAATTTCTTGGTCCATTTGTACAGCAGGGAAATTCTATTCAAGAATTTTTGCCACCTACAAATAAAAGAAGGGATTCAAGTGTAGTAAAAAAAATATTAACAAGATAATTTGAAGGAAAAGCCAAAATAACTTACCATTGACACTACGAGAAGAATACTACATGCTCCAGCATCGGTGGTATTGCACAACTTGTCAAAAGGTCCTAAGAAAATCAAATAACACTATATATATGTTATAATAATTAATTAAATTCCTAATTAATTATTATAATCTTGATGGTGAGGATATATGGATATTATAAGATGGGTGAATTATTTGTTAAATGGTTATGTCAACATTTTACATATCCTCTCCATCTATTTTACCTTTACATACATACATATTTGACTACTCGATCATTTTCTCCTTGCAGGTCCGACCGTATGAGAAAAAAGTAGTAAAATGGGGGCAAAAACAAGAAACAACTACAACAACATTATGTGACAACACACTTGCTTTACTAACCATGCAAGTATACTACAAAAAAAAATGGTATACTAAGCATGCAGGTATTATAAGTTTGATGGTGAGGATATATGGATATTATAAGATGGCTGAATTATTTATTAAATGGATATTTCAACATTTTACATATCCTCTCCATCTATTTTACATTTACATACACACAACATTTGACTACTCGATCGTTTTCTCCTTGTAGGTCTGATCGTATGAGAAATAATCAGACAAATGATGGAAATAACAAGTGAAAAAAAAAACAACATTCTGTGACAACACACTTGATTTAATAACCATTAGGAAATCAACCAAATAATGGAGTTCCCAGTACAAAGCCCAAAGAGGCCAGATATAGATGTGATGGAGGTAGATGATATGAAAATACCACTACAGAAAATGCTTCCTATGCATACATATATGGAAGGTCCTTCAGATGCTAGCAGATCAGGGGTGAGAGGAGATGGAGTAGGAGGAGGAGATGTAGTAGGTGATGGAGTAGGAGGAGGAGATTGAGTAAGATGAGGAGATGGAGAGGGTGAGGATTTGTATAGGTGGATAGAGATGTTGGAGAGAGAGGTGCAGGCATGAACAATAGAGATAGCCGGACTACAAGCACAATATGTCATGAGGATGAGAGGCATTCATAGATTTATAGTAATGGTGGGAGAGAGAGAGAGAGAGAGAGAGAGAGAGAGAGAGAGAGAGAGAGAGAGAGATATTGCATGGATGGAGTCAAAGATAGCCCTATTGTAGCAGGAACGAAGTATTCTTATGACTTTACTACATATTCTCACATATTGATAGATATGAATACTTCTGCTGATTTTTTAGTTTCTATTGAATTGATTGTGGAGGACCGTATTTGGAATTAAAATCAAGATTATGAAGGTTTACCCTTTAGATGTAGGACTTGTATTTATCTTTGTCATTTAGCATTGGATTATGAGAAAGGGGAGTAAACATGTCAAAATTTGAACATCTTGGTGGAAGAATTCATAGTCTTGTCACCTGGTTGTTGATAGTCAGTAGGATAACGTTTTAGAGGTGATTAACTAAAAATGGACTATGTAGTAAGGGGGGTAGTTAATTTAAGCTATGAAAAGTTGTAATAAAGTAAATAAATGTAGTAAAATGAAGTATGTAAATGATTTAAGTAACTATGCAAAAGGAAATGCTAACCCTAATATACAAGAAGGAAGAGGAAAGAACTCAGTTGATTTGATAAAGTGATGAGACTGTGTTGCAGGTGTGATTGGAAAATTAGGGAGCATGAATTACTATGTAGAAGCCTTGAGAAGAGTAGATCTGGACTATTCCTCTAGAATGGGGAGCTTAGAGGAGGACTGGGGTGCTGGAGGGCACCTTGGTCTGCAATCTAGGTGCCATGGTCTTTGTAAAATCTCTGAAACTGATCTCTGTAGGGCCGGAAGATGATATGGAAACTTCCCTATGTGTCGTATAAGATTCGTCATGCTCCTTAAAATATTGCCAATAATATGAAATGAAAGAAATACTTGCAAGACCCCAAAACAAACATCAAACCCTAAAAAATAATTATGCATATGAAGGGGATAGATTGACCTCAACTATCATAATGGTGGGCTTACTAACTGAGTGTTGCACTACATCTCAGACCCAATATAGTTCTATGTACAAGTGTGTGTGAACATGCCCTAGGTTTCTCTTGTGTCAGGTGCACTTTGTGTGGTAGAGATAAATAACTATGTGTTGAAAACGTAATTAATGTGTGCATGGATTATACTAGAATCTCCCCTATGAAGTGTGATGCATATGTACTAGCCTTGTGCGTTTATGATGGAGTTATGCAGATGCAAGTGATCTCTAATGCAATATATGGATGTAACTCTAGATGGAGTGCAATATATGGATGTAACTCTAGATGGAGTGATAGAAGTTAGTGATGTTAGGTCCCTCATTATGGTCTCATAATTTCATATTTATAGGTTTCTCTTGATCTAATTTCATAATTAACCCTGAAAAGGTCGACCACAAGAAATATTAAGATCTCACATGAATAGAAAGAACCCAAAAAGTGGTGGGAAAATGCAAAAAGGACCGGGGTGCCCCTGGTGGGACCAATGAACCCATGGGTACCCCAGTACTAATCTTGGCACCCCAGTCAAGGCTGAAAATAATACGGGATGATAGAAGTTGACTGGGCATATGGGTGCAAGAGGTCTGTAATGGACAAAATAAAATATAACAAAATGGCCAAAAGATGAGTGTTAATTAGTACTTTCTTCACTGAAGAACCTTATAAATAGTAGTATGAGATCATGATAAATAATGTCTAAAGTGCATGATTTTGTGACTACATTTTTCTCCCACTTTAGGTTGGTGAGTGGAAAGCTCAGTAAAATCAAGTAGATAGAGATGCCTAGCTAATGCCGATCTAGAGTGATGAAGAAGTTGTGCTGAAGGACTTTTCTAGAGAAAAAGTGTGAAATAAAAAAAAATGATGGAGGATCATGGAAACTAAGATGAAAAAAGTGAAAAGAAAAAGTGATGAGAGTGTAACTAAGGGTGGAATGCATGTGTAGATTTTGCGGTGTGTGATGTACCTACATGGTTAATAAAGCGTGTGTTGTCACGAAGTATTATTGTTGCTATATTTGATGCATGATGTGTTGAGTATTGTTTTGAATTGGTTTGCAATGGGTAGTTGTTGATATTGAATAATGTGATTAAAGATAGGTAAATGATGATAGAAATTATATGATGATAGATGATATATGTAATGTGATTGCGAAAAAGTGTATTGTATGTATGCAAAACGTTGTGATGAATGATAAAGTAAAAATGAATAATGTGTAAAAGTATAAGATGGTCATAATAGTGTAGTGAAGCACATGTTAGTATGATTAATATTTGTGGAGTAGAATAGTGATTACCCCTAGTGCATAAATGATAAGGTTCATTTATATAAGACTTAAGGTTGTAGATCAAGACCCCTCAACATTCAAGAATGAACCATAAAGCAAGAGTGCATCATCAGGAAGTGATATAATAGTGTGCACAAGATTAAATTATCGATAAGGCATGTAGCACAAGAGTGGAGAGAGGTTATTATTGTAACAAATACCTCAATAGTCATGTAATAATGAACACAAATGTGTCATCGGGGGGTCAATCGATAGAAAGAACCTAGTAAATACCAAGCTTATGTGTAACGGTGGGAGCATGTGGAATGAAAATAACATGAGTGTATGATCCGAATTGAATTTCATGTGGAATGGTGTCAATGATGGGTGATGCAACAGTGTGAAGTTGAGATGTTGAGGGCTATAAAATCCAATGTGTAGTAGTAACATACCGTAGTGGATGAGATGGAGAGCGTGCATGAGAAAAAACTTGTGGTGGTGGACGGATAATAACCTTAGAACTAGGCGAAGGAGATAAATCAACCATAGTAACAACATATATTCATGTGAGTGGAGAGATAGACTTCTCACAAGAGTGATAGCCAAAGAGCCAAAGCAAATGACACCCTTATCTTCTAATTTTTGCACCTGATAATTATGGGCACAAAATTCATTCTTACGATGACCATTGATATGATGATAGTTGCAGTAAGGTCTATCAAGATGATGCTGCAAGAAATGAGGTGGATGATGTTAATCAGAGGGTGAATGAATCAAACATTTATTAAGAAGGGTACACAACACATCAAGAGCTATACCATGATGAGAAAATTTTTATGGATCTTGTTTTCATGTGGATTGTGAACCCGTTGAATCTCTGAGTGATCATGTGCAACGTTGGAATATCCCGAATGGTGTGGGACCTTGTTGCCTTAGGATGAACATCTGAACAAGGAAAACTTCCTTTGAAACTTGGAGCACTTGATTTAAGATCAATATGAAAGGCCAAAGCACTTTGAAAATAACTCTAATCTACTCAATTCATGAGATTTAAGGTTAGAAATAAACAAATGAAATGTAAGTTGATGCATGAAGAAAGAGTATTACTAGAAAATCCAAATTCACCTCATACTACTTAGACAAGGTAGACAAGACACCATAGACCTAAAGAGCATGCATTTCCTTGTTAAACACCAAGTATACTTAACAGATAGATCAAGCCTACTCAAATAGACAATCAACACCTCCTTACAATTATGATATGAACACGTCATACAAACTTTCCTATCTATGATTCTTGGTAATAATGAATACTTATAGTAGAAGGGATATAACATTTCCACAACTGTTATTCAAAGTAACCACATCATTCTTCATGCAGATTGCAATAAGATAACTGAGATAAAGGTAGATAAACCACTCACATTAAGCAATTAGAAATTCACAAAGTATGAATTGATCAACAACTAAGATGATAAATAATACATTTCATAGCAAAATATTGTTCTGAATATAATTGAAAGGCTCAAAAGTATTTAAAACACCCTTCTCAATCTTGAAGAGTAACTTCTACAATAATTTAAAAGTCTCTCCTAAAGTTAATGCATTTAACTATTTATAATTTCTAGAGGTTGAGCCATTACAGCTGATCCTTAATTAACAAGTTACTAAAAATAGAGTATAATTAAGTCCAAGGAAACATGCTCTCATAAAAATAGTAAAGTTGTTGCAAAGGTTTGACTAAGTCAACCTTGCAAGTTTGACTGATCCAGAATTTAACAACTGTGTTGGGTAGATTTGTACTTGGAATGAAACAACAGTCATGGGACAATCAATTCCCTCCTCTTTAATGGGAGAGGTTACCTTATTCAAAGCAGGGGAAAAACCTACGTAAAAATGCATAGTCTTTCATTCAATGGTGGTTTCCCGATATCTTGAAATGTGTTTTAATCCTGGAAAGTTATCAATACATGAGGATAGAAGAATTTGAAGAGAGGAGGGAGGTAGAAGAAGATAATAATTTTAGGGAAAAGAGATGGCAGAGAAAACACTTATATGTATTGTGCAAATAAGATGCATAATAGAACCATCCACATTTATAACAGACACAATTCATAGACTTAAAGTTCTGGAGATTGTTCAAAGTAGAGCACAAAGTTTCCAAGCACGCAAGGATTAGATGATTCTCAATCAGAACCAGAAGGAAAGAGAAAGCATAAGAAAAAGGGAAAAACCTTTGTATTGATTTCTTCTAATTCGAAATTACAGTTCCCAGAATAATAAAAAAATCCAACCCTTTACAATGGCTTTGAAAGCTCATGATATATCTCACAAGAGATGGTTACAAATTCCTCAAGCAAGAAAGAAACAATTAATACTTATTCCAATCATCCACGCCATTTCAAATTCTTGATTTGCAAAGAAACGTTAATGGCGGAAAAAAAAAAATTAATATACGGTCGTTACATTATTTTACTAGTTAAAACATGGGCCATTCGATTTGCTTTTACAACTTCAAATTTGGGCCACCCACGTGGGAGAATTAATTAGAGTGAGCCTAGAGTGAGCCTGCGGATGCCTTCTACATTTTTCACCTTTGAAGCTATGTCAAGATGACACGTGGAGAGCTCTATTGGTTCCTTCATACTTTCCAATTTGGGTCTATTTCTTACTTGACGTATGTTGAACCCTATACACGTGGAGGGCTGGTGCTCATTTGAGTTTCCGTTTTGGAAATGCCTCTTAAAATTGTGTTGAGCTGACGCATGTCTCCTTCCACCGGTCTTGGACTTCTCAATGGCCAACTCTATCCCCTCATTACCTTTAACCACGTGGCAAGCTGGCGCTACTTGGAGACTGATCCTTTTATTTCACTTCTGAAAGAGCGTCGTTAAGGCACGTGGAGACTTCTGCCAACCCACCCATACTTAGTCAATTTTAACAATTGACTTTGTCCCTTTTTGGACCTAGGACACATGGAGGACTGGTGCAAGTTTGAGAACTGCCCCCATCTTTGACTCTTGAAGATGTGCCAATGAGGCACTTGGCATCATTTGTTGAGCCTTCCATACTTAGCCGATTTTAGCTTGTTTTGTCTTCATTTTGTTCCTGGGACACACAAAAATATTGTACTTATTTGAGGACTATCCCTTGGACCCTACCCCTGGAGTTGTGTCATTTGGACATGTGGAGGCTTCTGTTAAACCTTGAAATATGGCCAAACCGCATATAATCAAAGATATTCACATATTACCCACAGATGCAGGGGGAAAAATTTAATGGGGAAAATATGCCTGTCATTCCCGACTGTGGGAAGAAAATAAAAATGAAAGGAAAGGAACTTTACCATATGCCTAAATTTTAAATTACTCTCCATGAACAGGAAAAATGTAAACAATGACAAGCTTGACGTGCAATTCGATATTCCAAGGTATAGACTCAAAAATTTTGAAACTTGAATTCAAAAGGGGGAATTTTGAGGCCGACAAGAGATGGCTCTTTCTGGGGATGACTTGGCTTGGAACAAAGACACAAGGAAATATCAAGAACTGTAGATAACTCTGGGGAAAAGAGGACCAATGCTTTATCCATTGGGAAAAGGATTTGAAGGAAAAACCAATACAATGCAACACACACAAGACGGAAAAAAAAAATAAACCAAAAGGGAAGAACATTACGAAAAATAAAGGAATGACCCAAAACCAAAACACTGTACATAATATACATAAGGACCACCTCGTCACCTAAGACTTGAAAAAATTCAGATACTTCCCACTATAAGGAAGTGGGAGAGGAGAACCGTCCATGTAATCCAGATAAAAAGAGTTCTCTCCAGCAAAATGTCTGATTCTAAAAGGACCAAGCCAAAGAGAATCAAAATTACCATGGCTTCCTCGTGGCTCATGTCTTTTGTCCCAAAGCAGCACAATGTCTCCCACTTGGAAGACTCTGGGTTTGGATTTCTTATCAAACAAAGCCTTCACTTTCAACTGATGACTTTTTATTCTCTCAACCACTTGCAATATGTCCTCATCAAGCTTTGAAGGTCCAAAATTCTTTTATCCAAAGATCTATTGAAACTTGAATCTTCAATGGCTTTCATCATATACAAGGCTGAAAATTCCATCGTGACTGGCAGTTGAGCTTCCACACCATACACCACTTGGAAAGGAGACATTCCAATTGCTCTCTTGGGTGTAATTCTATTAGCCCAAAGTGCATCATATAGCTTTTTATGCCAATTCCTTTGAGAATCATTTACAAGCTTTCTAACTATTCTCACCAAGTTCTTGTTTTTTTATTATGCCTATCCATTCCCTTGGGGGTAGTAATCTTAAGAATGAGCAAGTGAGATCCCATACCCATAGTAGAATTCCATCATCTCAGTAGAATAAAATTTGGAAGTATTATCAGTCACAATTTTGTTTGGGATCCCAAACCTAATCAATATGTTCTCCTTAATGAAGTTGCAAACTACATCAGAAGTAGTGCTCTTGACTAGGATGGCTTCCACCCACTTGGTGAAGTAATATGTGGTAGTCAACACATGGGTATGTCTAGCACTGGAAGGTGGGATAAGATTTCCAATGAAGTCTAAACCCCATTGTTGAAATGGCTCTTCAATCACTACAGCCTTGAGAGGAAAAGCAACCAACTTAGGTCTTCCAACAGACGTTTGGCATGCTTCACATTTACCAACCCATTTTGATGCATCTCTGAATAGATTGGGCCAATAATAATCAACACGAATTATTTTATGAGTTGTTATAGTAAGATAAATGACCTCCACAAGTCTAGTCATAAAAAGGAAAGAACAACTTCTTTTGTTGCTCCCTGTCTACACACTTCAAAAACCTTCCATCTATGCCTCATTTGAATAAAGCATTCTCCCTTAGCACATATTATGTAGACCTAAGTTTGATAGCTCTCTTCTCTTTGGCAATCAAGTGAGAAGGACACTCTCTATAGGTCATAAAGTGAGAAATGTCAACATACCATACATCTATTGAGCTGAGGAACAAAACAACAAGGACGTCAACTTCATATTTGGACAACTCCTTGGAAGCTCCTTCAGCAATGAGTTCACACAGGCCCTTACCCCGAACTAGCTTGGTTGGCCTGATATCAAGATCATACTCTTGCACCTTTGCTACCCAATTACCTCTCTTGGTTCCAAATTCTTGCTGAGTAAGAATGGATTTGATTGTTGTATCAGGCACCAAGTGGGCACCACAGAATGAGAATTAAGAATGTAAAACCTAAACTACTTGACAACTTTGACAACTGCAAAAGCATGTTTCTCCATCATGGTGTACTTCATCTCATGATTTTTCAAGACATAACTCATGAATGCAATTGGGAGCTCATGATCTTCAAGCATTCTTCTGGGCTAACACATAGCATTTAGGGTATTTTCAGTGGCATAACAATAGATAATGAAATATTTGTCTAAAGTCATGGCACGGCAAGATTGGAGTCTTTGCAATAGCCTTGTTTAATGTCCTCAAATGATTTCTTCCCTTCAGAGGACCATCCAAAAAATTTCTTCCCTTGCATCATGTGAGCAATGCTTATTGTAAGTTCTGCAAAATAGCGGATGAATCTCCTTAGGAAATTGATCTTACCAAAGAAAGAATGGACACCTTTCTTACTTGATGGGAGAGGAATTTTCTGGATAGCCTGAACTCTCTCTGGATCAATCTTGATCCCTTCATTTAAAACAATGTCCCAACACTATTTCCATGTGACACTATACGTACTCCAAACCTGCAAGTATTTTTCCATAAGGATGTTACAGAATGCCCCAATGAACTATAGGTTGCCTGCAAGGTGTTCAGAATCCAAGCAAATGCTCGAGAAAGGATGGACATGTTATGCATCCCAAGATGCTTATTGATTCACGTTCCTGCTTAGAATTTTATTCCTTTACCCATCATTGGGTTTGGCCAATATTTTCCCTTTAGCACAAAACCACATTCCTGGGCAAAGGGCAAGGAGGTCCTCCTTTAACTCAGAGGTTCCCTACTTGAGAAGTAGGTGGAAAAATCTTTGTACAAATGAGTCAGTCCTGCTCAGTTCATTCAATGAACTTCACGTTTTCCTGTTTTCCTAAATGACTTTCCATAGCCAAGATCTTTTGCTCCTTTACCACTTTTTTCCGCATGGGAAGAGCTTGTGAAGGAGAAATGAGCTGATGTCCCTAAGGAAAACGTGTTTGAGCTCCATTGTTTAAAAGAATAGATTAGAATGAAAATCAAATCTGGCATGTGAATGGATGTTACATCTATGAACCATACCCATCTTGTTTGTCAACAAATGGCCCCACAAAACTCCTCAGACTCAAATTCTAGACATCATTGCATTAACTAGAACACATTCTTGCTTGAAAGTTCACTTTTGGCCATTATCATGTTTCATCTTAGAAGCTGCTTTGATTTTCTCCTATTTTAAAAGCCTCAACCTTTTAAAATCAAGTCCAATGTTCAGGAATCATGTTCAGAATTTCATAAGCTTTCTAGTTTATAGTAAAGTATGTGGCTTTGATCCCATGTAGCTCCAGAGACGGTTACATGGAGGTCTGAAGTTCTTCAGGGCAAGAAAGAAACATTCTGCGAACTCTCAGTTCTTACGTTGTTTTACCCATACTTCAAATTTCACCAAGAATTGCCATTGAGAAGTGGCTGCTATCTGATTGGTCATGATTCTCTCTCCTGCTCACATTTCGAATATCGGTCTTTTAGGAAACTTTTTGACTAGCACTATGAGAACATTGATGGAGACTTCCACTGCTTTTCCTGAACTTCAAAATTTGGATGACACCCTCATGGGCAATCATTGACTGGAGGATAGGGGACTACAGTCATAAGCCTTGACTTTTCCATTGGTCTTTAATTTGGGGAACATCTGCCGAAGAGCTCTGTTACCATGAGGACACGTGGCAGGCTACCTCCCGCTCATTTGCATTTTACCTTATATTTCATTCTCTGAAAAAAGGTTATTGCCTAGGCTTGACACCTGGTACCCTTATAGAAACTTATGGATTCTTCAAACTTCCGAGGTAGGACACGTCGTCTCCTGGTTTGCTCAAGTTCAACCCTATCACGGCTTATTTGGATAAACTCGCCTCACAGGTTGATTTGATTGTTTTGACATCGTGGCCCCTTGAAAAGTTTCATTTTGGGACGTTAGACTAGTTTGATCATCTTTCCGAGGTTAACTTTTAATTAGCCAACTTGTTCCTCTATTTCCTCATAAAATTGGTTAAAATTATGACACTCATGTCTGGAAACCGGCCTGATGGTTTTACAGTGAATGCTCCTTGCATCCATTGTCAACGCGGAGGCCTCCACCGACCTGTCCCATAGTTAGTTAATATTGAACTATCTTTTGCTCCCTTTCACGGGACCTAGGCCGATGTTAACCCAGGCATTTGTCTCCAGCAATGTCACACTTTGCTTATCCAACTGCCTCAACCATTTTGCAGAAGTTGTCGCTGATAGGCCAAAATGCTCAAAATCTAGGTCTTGCTGTCAAATTTCGGATCTTACTTAGGTGGTTGCAAGTGATTTCAGCATTTTACAAGTTAAGAGCCGATTGCCTTTTGGAAGACTTGTCGACGAACCGCTACATAACATTAGTGATCAAACTTGAAGTCGAATTATGGTTAACCTTCGCGCCCTAGTACTTTATTTCATCTTTGAATGCCTAAGTGGAAGAAACATTCTATGTTGATGGCCTTGCAATATTGTCCCATAGACCGGATCCAATCAAGAGACCTCATGTATTCATTGATGATAGTCTACCAGCATTATGTAATCCAATTGCTCAAAAAACACCTGCCATTAGGGACTGCGGAGATAAATCGAGGGAAAAGACTCACAATTTTTGATTTTGTTGATCAACCTATTCTCTGTAATGGCCGCCTTCTGCATATACCTCCATTGGATGTGACTTTCTCTAAAGACTTGTTCCTTGATTGGGTTTCATGACCATGGGGAGGTCCACAAAAACCACGAATCGGGGCCAACAGATTGCTGATGAAAGGTGATGATCTTGGCTCTCCAACGAAACACATATTCAAGATCAGGAACTAATTTGACGTTTCTGATGGCATTAGTGTTTAGATTGACCATCCCTTATCCATTATCACACAACTATCATCAAAATTAGTGAATCAAGCTACATATTTCTGGACTCCAACCAAGGAATTCCATTTAACAACAACCAAAAAGATCCACTAAACATGCAATTTTGAGCTTATGTATACCCACACTAGAAACATGACCTTGTACAAAGGTATACAAAACAGATTCCTACGGTTTCCATAGGACTTTATAACTTACAGATTCCTATGTTGCTGATAAGGGCACATCCATAATCTGGATCTTTGAAAGAGTTCTTAGAGTCATTTATTGTGTGTTGATAATATTTCTTCCCCAGAGGAACAACCAAAAATTTTCTTCCCTTTCATTCATGTGAGAAATGCTCATAGTAAGTTCTTGCAAAATTACAGATGAATCTCCTCAAGAAATTGATCTTACCAAAGAAAGAATGGACAACCTAACTACCTTATCTTGATGGAAGATTCAAATTTTTTGAGATGTCTCGGCAACTCTCTCACAGATCAAGTCTTAATCAGCTTGTATTTTGAAACAACATGTCCCAACAGCTTTGATCTATCTATCTGTGACCAAAACATAGAATTCTTAGGGTTTAAAGAAATACCATGCTCTCTACACTTCTGCAATACTATTTCAAGGTGTTGGAAGTGATCTTTTCTTGCTTTAGAAAACACTGTCAAGTCATCCAAATACACAACAATGCATTTCCCTTTCAAACTACCGAAAGCCAAGTCCATGGCCCTCTGGAAAGTAGCACCAACATTGATGAGACCAAATGGCATCCTCTTGTATGCAAAGGTGCCCCAAGGAGTAGTAAAGGTAGTCTTATGTTGATCAACAGTATTCACCTCTACTTGATTGTACCCTGAGAATCCATCTAACATAGATAGCATCTCTGAGCCTGTGACAACTTGTAATACTTGGTCCATCATGGGGAGAGGGTAGTTGTCCTTCAAAGAACCCTGATTTAGATTTCTGAAGTCCACATAGATCCAGATCTCACCATTCTTCTTCCTAACAGGCACTATATTAGCAATCCACATTGAATGGTGGATGGGGAAGATAATCCTAGCCTTTAGAAGCTTTTGTATTTCTTGGAAAATTGTATCAGCTATCTTTGGATTATATTTCCTTTTTTCTGTTTGAAGGGTTTGATCCCAGGATTAAGAGGAATGAAATGTTGTCATTTCTTTAGGCTAAAAATCCTTAAGATCATCATAAGAGTAAGCCAGAACATCAACATACCTCTTCAACAAATTCACCACCTTCTTTTTCTCTTCTTGAGTGCAACATTTTCCAATATTGACCATTTTAGGATCATCAAGACTCCCAATATTCACTTTCTTAGTCTCAGCAGATTTTCGGGCTCCTTGGGAAACTTTAGACTTCATATATCTATCATGTTTATCAAAAATATCCTCCAAACTCACCATCCCTTTAGGGATTTTTTTGCCTTTTAGTTTGATGCATCCATCTTGATCCATCTCTTCTTTGACACCCTCTTCATTTGATGACACACACACTCTCTAGGAAGATTGTCACTTCCTTCAAAGTACAACTGATCAAAGTTATTCTCTGAGCTCTAAGAAAGAAATAAAATGCTGGTCATCATTAAAAACTTTTCCAATTATTTGCATTTTCAGGCACACTGGGTCTATAGATCATCTCAATGGTGAATTTTTCTTGAGGAAAATCAGGATGAGTAATCAACAAGGACCCCCAGAAACAGCTAGAGATTCAGCCCTAGTGTTCCTTTCCCTTGGCACAACTTCAATGGAAAAAGCATCAAGGAATTCAATGGAATCCCAGACAAAATTCCTATAGTGTTTCAACCTTCTGTTCTTTACCTGATAAAGGTCTCTAACTTGTTTTACAATTAGCTCTGCATCTCCATGAGCAAGAAGGTTCTTCACTCCCATCTCCTTCGCCATGATCAACCCAAGAATAAGGGCCTCAATACTCAACAGTATTGTTGGTATTTTCAAACTAAAACTTGAAGGAGAAAGGATGAACCTTACCCTCAGGAGAAATGAGCACTACACCAGCTCCAGAACCAACTGAAGAGCATCTCCCATCAAATTCCAAAGTTCCACACACCATTAGGATCAAACAACACTCCCTTTGGTAGACTTGTCTCCTCTTGTGACATGATCATGTAGTTCCCATGCCCAATGTCTACATACAGTTATTTGTGCTTTAGGATCATTTGTCTTTTGCACAATATACTCTGCTTGTTTCTCAGGCAACATCTTCTTCATCTTCCCATTGACAGGGATTAAGGCATGTGACCAATCCATTTGTATTTCCCCCCTACCTCCTACCTCCTTGCAGAAATTTATACTCAGCAAAAACCCATATGAAGGAGGGAATATTTCCTTACAAAAATGGTGATCTAAGACCCTTTTCTATGGAAAAGAATCAAAATCTACTTGTGCATCTTTAATTCTTCAAACCAAAGAGCACTTTCTTACTCTCCATGGAATAACAAGATCCCATAAGAGCAGGTTAGGGTTAGAACTACCAACAGCATTGTGGCCTATGATTCTTTTCTCTAGAATTACATTATCTGCTACTTGTGCATCCTACCCACCAAAGGTACTTTCTTACTCTCCATGGAATAACCAGAGCCAAAGGCACGTGTTAGGGCCAGACCCAAAGCATACCATTGTAGGTATTACATTATCTGATGCTCCTGAATCTATGACATAATTATTGAGTTTGTGGCCAGCTATGAGAAGGGTCACATAGAATGGTTCAATTTTCTCATTAGGGGACAGTGATTGTAGCCACAAGGCTTGATTGAGGTGAGGAAGAGGGAGTGGGTAAAAGGACTTTTGGAAGAATGGGCTGGGGTTCTATATTTGGAATTTACAAAGTTAACCATTTTGGCAAAGGCTTTAGGATGGGTTTGATAGAATTCTATACCTCAGAAATCTGAATCTTGGTCTTCTTAAGATGGTCTGATAATATCAAAAGTTCTAGATGTGGATGGGGAATCACTACTAGGAGTAGGAGGAGCTTTTGATCTATCAACTTTATCATTTGTTGGACATAGAATCCTTAGAAATAGAAGTAGAGGAAGAAGGACTAGCAGAGCTTACCTTTTGAGTGGAAGTAGTAGGAATAGGAGCTCCTCTTTTTGCAACCACCAGGATGGTAATGGGGTACTCCTTGGATCTTTTAGAAGGTTACACCACTTTTTCCTTTTTGTTGGTCTTCTTCCGGGTCACCTGCAACTATGAAGGCTGCATAGTGTTCATCAGGATGCACTTTGCCATCGCCTTTAAATTTTGGGAAGTTCTTCCAGTTACCTCTGGGTAACTCATGTAAAGGCTGAGTAAGAGCCAGGGGCCCAACACGTTGACCCCATGGTAATTGTGCCGCCATTCTTGGAAATACGGCTTGGAGGGGAACTGTAACACCAGCAAGGATCAAAGCTCGCAGATTGGGACTAGCAGGCTCTGAAGGAATACCGCCCGTAGGAGTTCTATCTTGAACAGGTGGAGTGCTCGTCGAACGAGTTCTTCTACTTCTTGAAGTTGAAGGGAAAGAAAAACCTTGTTGCTCTAAAAGCTGAAACTGAGAATCTTCGATAATAAGGGCCCTTCTCCCTCGAGTGAAACGCGGAGTCGCCAGATCAAAGGATGATCGAAAAATTGCAAGTACTGGAATGCGATTTTCCCCAACGGAGTCGCCAAAAACTGTTGGTTTTCAAATAGGACTTTTTAGAAGAGCAACAGTCAGGTGACAAGAAGTCCCTCCTCTTTAATGGGAGAGGTTCCCTTATTCAGAAACGAACTTATTTACAAATGTACAGAACATTATTTTATGGTTGAACTTGGATATTACGAAAGTGTTTTTCACAAGGATTATCAGTTACAAAAGGACTGAGGAAATGGAATAAGAAGATGAGCAGAATAGCAACATTCAGAATTATAGATAGCAGAATAATTCTTCATGTATGAAAAGTTTCAAAGAATTTAAGACAAGATCATTTGCATCGGCTGAATGAGATTAAATTTAAAGACACAAAGTTCCATAAATAACCTTCTTCAGATTCATTCATCAAGGACGCAAAGTTCCTTCTTGGTTGTGCAAGATCACTGTATTTGCAAAACTGAACAGTATGCAATCAGAGAGACTAACGAATCAGGAACAAAATGATCTTCACAATATTAAATGGAAAACACAGAAATAGTAGAGATCAGATAGAAAATGAATGGAAAGCCCTTTGGTATTGATTTCTTTAAGATCTATTTACACTTTCAGTGAATATCCAAGTTATTCCTCCTCCGTAAAATGGCGTGGAAAGGCCATTATATAGCTTACAAGTTAGTTACTCTTCGTAACCGTTTCTTTTAACTAGAGAATAGTTAAGGAATGCTAATTGCAATACCTTAACTAATTACAAGGAATACGAAAGGAATAGGAAGAAGAGAAAAGAATGGGGAGGGAGACAGGTGTCCAGTTCTGAGAAGGACCCATTGTCTTCAGAAACCGCCGCTTGAGTTTTCCTCCACGTCTCAGCCATGTCTTTGCCACGAGGGACACACTTGGAATTTCATCTTGAGGATGACAACGAATATCTTTGAAAACTGATGTAACCGGCGTCTTGAAAGCTTCGTCTTTCTGCCAGCTGTCCTTGGAATTTGATCTTCGGATTGATAGTATCAGAGCCGCAACTTAAATTCATATTTTAGCATATTCGGGTCAAGCGGGAAAAACTAAGTATGGATGACCGTTGGTTCGCTTGGGACAAGTGAGACACGAATGCATGAAACACGTGGCTCGGCCGATTCAAGCAAATCAGGGAGAGGACGCACAAATGCATTTTGGGACAATTGGGATGGAAATGTGTGAAGGACGCGACTCGGGAATTTCGGCCGATCATGGAACCATTTGCATTTTTGGCTTCGGGGCACCTGGAACAAAAATGAGTGAAGTGCGCGACTCGGGCGGTTTCGGCTGAAAATGGAACAGAGCACACCTTTTAACTTGGGACAGATGGGACAGGAAAGCGCGAAGTGCGCGACTCGGGAGTTTCAGCCAAAAATGGGACAACTTGCACTTTTTAACTTTGGGACATTCGGGACAAAAACTTCCGAAGTACGCGGTTCGGGCAGTTCGGCCGAAATTGGAACATCTCGCACAGTAACTTCGGGACACTTGGGACAAAAAATTTCGACGGGCCCGAAAATGGGACAAATTCGGAGGTTTCGGCCGATCGGAGAACAGGAGACCCGTTTGCACTTGGGACAGACGAGACAAAATGTCTGACAAGCCCGAAATACTTACAGAATCACCCAGAACTTAGATTTTTTCGACTTCAAGACTTTTTTCATACCACCAGCTCGACAGAAAAACACTCATAACTCAAAATTTTGAAATTTTACTTTTATCAGAGTAGGGAATTTTGAGGGGACAACACGAGTCATAGCAACATATGACTCACTATTCTTCTTAGCCACTACATCATCATAGTCATCTTCATCATCTACACCTTTAGTGGTGATGAAATGAACCAAAGAATCACAAGGCTCCTCCAAATATTCATTAGCTTCCTCTTCTTGTTCATCATAGAGTCCATTTTCTTCCTTTTCATCAGGCTCAAGAACCTCACAAGTAGCATTGATAGGAACCTTGAGGGGTGGACCTTCAATGGCCAATTTAGTCCGAGGAGAAGGCAGGAGGCTCCTAGGCTGAATAATTCTTCCTTAGGACATCTTGATATGGAGCATGCTAAGCCAATTGTTTCTTGATGTCAATAAGGTCATTAGCAAGCTTTTACACCAACTGATCTACATTACCTCCAAGATAAGGAGAAGAAGAGGATGCTTTGGATTTGAAATACTCCCTTTTCAGCTTGCCAGACATGATCAAATCATCTTACACACTGACATCCAATCTCTGATCAACATCCAAAGTTGCAAGATTTTCTCTCCTCAGGGCATATCTTACTTTCGGAAAGTGAGCAATCAAGAAGAAACACTTCTAAATATGATCAACAGGTCTAGTATTTTTTGGAATCATGCTAATCAACTTGTTTAACTTGGCCACAAATTCTCTCATAGGCTCATGTGACTCCTTCTTGATTTGAGAAATATGAGCTAACAAAGAATGCACATCTTCAACAGGTTGGAAACATTGCTCAAACTAAGTTTTCATGGTATCCCAATCAGTGATGGTCCCAACAAGAAGATGGTAAAACCAATCTGCAACATTTTCTTGCAAGGTCTCCATAAACAACCTAATAGAGACATCTTCATGTTTAACTCTCAGGACCCCACATGAAACAGTGAAGGCTGCAATGTGTTCATTAGGGTGCACTTTTCCATCACCTCTAAATTTGGGGGAAAAAATTCCTATTACCCCTAGGTAACTCATGAAATGGTTGAGTAAGAGCTAGAGACCCAACTCTTTATCCCCAAGGCCAAGGTGCTACCATCCTTAGAAAGATTGCTTGAAGTGGAACTGAGACACAAGCAAGAATTAGGGCTAAGTTTTGCTTGAGGAATGCTACTACCAGAAGATCTGTCTTCAACAGGAGGTGTGCTTTTCGAATGAGATCTTCTATTTATTCTTGTTAGAGGAAGTTGAAAACCTCTTTGATCCAAGAGTTGAAATTGGGGATCTTCAATTCCAAGAGCCCTTATACCATGAGTATATCTTAGAGTCGCCAGATCAAAGAAATGATCAAATTAGTTTTTCTTTTTAAAAAAAAAATTTGTTGAACAAATTCCCCAGTAGAGTGGCAAGCTATTTCAGGGTAAGGGCCTATGTGAACTAATTACTAAGGGAGCTTCTAAGGATTTATCTGAAGATGATGTTGATGGCCCTATTTTTTTGTTCCTCAGCACGACAGATGTATGGTATGCTGACATTGCTCACTTTCTAACATATAGAGAATTTCCATCTCACTTGATTGCCAAAGAGAAGAGAGCCATCAAACTAAGGTCTACACAATATGTGCTATGGGAAACTATGTTGTTCAAAGGAGGCATAGATGGAAGGTTTTTGAAGTGTGTAGACAAGGAACAACAAAACAAGTTGACTAATTTTCATGACCAAGATTGTGGATGTCATTTCTCCTCTAGGGTAACAGCTCATAAAATACTTTGTGCTGGTTATTTTCGACCCACACTATTCAGAGATGCATCAAAATGGGTTGGTAAATGTGAAGCATGAATTTTTTTTGTTGAAATTCCTACCTTGGTTGTTTTTCCTCTCAAGCCTGTAGTGATTGAAGAGCCATTTCAACAATGGGGTTTAGAATTCATTAGAGCACTCAATCCATCTTCTAGTGCTGGATGAACTCATGTGTTGACTACCTCAAATTACTTCACCAATTGGGTGGTAGCCATCCCAATCAAGAGCACTACATCTGCGGTAGTTTGCAACTTCATTAAGGAAAGCATATTGATCAGGTTTGGGATCCCAAATAAAATTGTAACAGAAAATGATTCTAACTTTTCTTCTATTGAGATGATGGAATTCTGCTATGGATATGGGATCTCCCTTTCTCACTCTTCATATTACTTTCCCCAAAGGAATGGACAGGAAGAATCGAAAAACAATAATATGGAAACCATAGTTAGAAAGCTTGTAAATGATTCTTAGAGGAATTGGCATAAGAGGCTATATGATGCACTTTGGGATGATAGAATTACACCTAAGAGAGCAATTGGAATGTCCCCTTTCCAAGTGGTGTATGGTGTAGAAGCTCAACTACCAATCACGGTGGAATTTCCAGCATTGCATCTGATGAAAACCATTGAAGATTCAAGTTTCAGTAGCTCTTTGGATAAGATAATTTTGTACCTTCATAAGCTTGATGAAGACAAATTGCATGTAGTGGATAGGATAGAAGCTCATCAGTTGAAATTGAAGGCTTTGTTTGACAAGAAAGCCAAACTCACAGTCTTCAAAGTGGGATACATTATGCTACTTTGGTACAAAATACATGAGCCATTAGGAAGCCATGGCAAGTTTGATTCTCTTTGGCTTGGTCCTTTTAGAATCGAACATTTTGGTAGAGAAAACTCTTTTTATCTGGATTACATGGATGGTTTTCCTCTCCCACTTCCTTATAGTGGGTAGTATCTTAAGTTTTTCAAGTCATAGGTGACTAGGAAGTCCTTTTTTATATTAAGTATAGTGTTTTGGCTTCAGCCGTTCTTTCATGTTTTGTTTTGGGTCTTTCCTATTTTTGGCTTGTTTTCTTTCTTGTTCCTTGTTGTGTGTGTTTTCCTGTATTGGTTTTGCTTTCAAATCCTTTTCCCAATGGATAAGGCATTGGTCCTCTTACCCTATAAGTTATCTACAATTCTTGATCTTGCCTTGTGTCTCCGTTCCAAGCCAAGTCATCCCCAGAAAGAGCCAGTTGTTGTTGGGCCCAAAATCCCCCTGTTTTGGTGTCAGTTTTCAAAAAATTTGAGTCTTTTCCTTGGAGTATTGAGTTGCATCAGGCCTAGTATTCTTTGTAATTTTCTAGTTCATGGAGAATAGTTTAAATCAGGTATAGAAATGGAGTCTTTTCCCTTATTTTTATTTTCTTCCCGCAGTTAGGAATGGCAGGAATATTTTCCCCGTTAATTTTTATCCCAGACTCCACGGGTAATACGTGTATATCTTTGATTGGATGTGGTCTGGCCATATTTCAAGGTTTAATGGAAGTCTCCATGTGTCCAAACGGTGCAACTCTAGGGGCAGTGCTCAAGGAACAGTCCTTAAATAGGCGTCAACTCACCGCATGTCTCAGTTTCAAAATGAAGACAAAATAAGCTAAAATCAGCTAAGTATTGAAGTTGTAGCAGATGGTGCCACATGCCTCATCGACGCAGCTGCAAGATTCAAATATTGGGGTAGTTCTCAAACTTGCGTCGGTCCTCCATGTGTCCTACGTCCAAAAAGGGACAAAGCCAATAGTTAAAATTAACTAAGTATGGGCTGGTCGGTGGAGGCCTCCACATGCCTCAAGGACACAATTTCAGAAGTAAAACCAAACGGATGGTTTCTAAATGAGCACCAAATCACCACGTGTCTAATTTCAATAGAGAAACAAATTTGGTCATTGGAAATTCTAACTCCAGAGGAAGGAGACACGCGTCAGCTCAGCACAATTTTAAGGATCGCTTCTAAAATAGAAACTCAAATGAGCATCAGCCCTCCACGTCTCTTAGGGTTAGCATAATTCAAGCACGGAACAATCCTGAATAGGCTAAGTATAAAGGAATCGGTGGAGGCCTCCACATGTCATCCTGGCGTAACTTCAAAGAAAAAATCTAGAGGCAGGTTCTAAATGAGTGTTGGCCCGCCACATGTCTAGGGTAAAATATATAGCCCCTTCAAATAGAAGGTAGACATTCAAGGCATCTGCAGGCTCACTCCAATCAATTCCTTCCACATTAACGACCCGGATTTGAAGTTGTAAAAGCAAATAAAAAAACCCATGTTTTAACTAGCAAAATAATGTAATGGCCGTATATTTTTGAACCTGTTCTTCTGCCATTAACCTTTCTCTGCGAATCAATAATTTGAAGGGGTGCGAATGATTAGAATAAGTTGTAACAGTTTCTTACTTTTTTAAGGAATTTGTAACCGTCTCTTGCAAGCTATATCATGGGATTTCAAAGCCATTGTACAGGTTTGAATTTTGATTATTCTGGAACTGTAATTTTGAATTGGAAGAAATCAATACAAAGTTTTTTCCCCTTTTCTTCTACTTTCTCTTTCTTTCTAGTTTTGATCTGTGAATCATCTAATCCTTGCGTGTTGGAAACTTTGTGTTGTAGTTTGTACAATTTCTAGAACTTTGAGTCTACGAATTGTGTCGGTTATAAACATGGATGGTTCTATTATGTATCTCATTTTCAGAATACATATAAGGGTTTTCTCTACCGTCTCTTTTCCCTGAAAGTAGTGTCTTCTTCTTCCTCCCTCCTCTCTTAAAAGTCTTCTATCCTCATGTATTGATAACTTTCTAGGCTTGTTGTCTCCCGAAAACCACTTTTTCATTTTCCAAGTTAAATTCAAAATTTCAAGCTCCGCCCTCCTAAAGTATTTAAGAAAAGTTGAAAGTTCAAAGAAATAGCAAAATCCGTGCCCTAATGTTGTTTAAATCTCTGTTTTTCTCGTTTTGAGAAATTTTCCATCTCCCAGTTTGTGCACGTAATATCCTCTTTACAATCTCTTTTTTATAAATCAAAATTGTTCTCTTTTTCTATAGCCTGGGTCGTCAAATCATTGTTTTTCCTCCATGCATCTGGCTCATGAAGGAAATTCAAAAATTGGACTCAAAATGATGAAGTTCTCTTCCTGTGTGTATTTTTCCCATAGTCGGGAACAATGGATGTTTTCTTCCCCGTCAAATTTTGGCCCCATCATCTATGGTTACGTGGACATACCTAATTGGAAGTGGGTCAGTGGAGAAATTTGTGTTTTTGAGCCTCTTTGTAAAAAAGGTGAAAAGCTAAAAAGTGACCCGCAGCCCCGATTAGGCTATAAAGGTAAAAGTCAAAGTTGAAGCCCGCAGGGAAAAAGTCAAAGTTAAAGCCCGCAAAGAAAAAGTCAAAGGTGAAGTCCACCGTTGAAAAGTCAAAGAGGACGAGTGGGCCATCGGGGCACTTTTGGAAATTTAACCAAATTCCCAAAAGTGAAGTAAAAGTTCTAGAATGCTCCGCGGCTCCACCAAGGTCTCAGGCTTGCCATTGAAAAGTCAAAGTAGGAGAGTGGAACGACAGAGAAATTTGAGTTTTTTGCGCCTTTTTCCAAAAAAGGTTAAAATGTTGAGAAAAGGGCCACGACCCCATTTCCAATAAAAGCAGTGGGTTGGCAGAGGAATTTGAGTTTTTGAGCCTTTTTCCAAAAAAGGTTAAAATGTTGACAAAAGGGCCGTGACCACATTTCCAATCAAAATGTGACACGTGCCTAAGTTAAAAATTTGAAGTGGGGGTACGGGGAAATTTGTTCCAAATTTCCAAATATCTAAAAAATCATAACACAAAAACGACTTTCCCCTATACCCACTCCAATCTCTTCCTACCACGTGGACAACCCGATTTCAAAGTTATAAGAGAAAATCAAACTATCTGTATTCAAACTGGCAAATCAAATGTAATATTCGCATTGCAAGATTTGGTTTTTAACCTAGCATGAGCATTTTATTCACAATGGAGGAATTTGAAGAGGTGTAAATGAGTTGTAAGGTTGTAACCATTTCAGAAAAGTATATAATGGCTCCTTAAAGCCATTCCAGGGGGTTGACGATTGATTTCAAAAAGACTAGAGTGCTCTGTACCTGGAAAAGACAAAAAATGCCATATTTCTTCTATTTTCCCTTCTCCTTAGATTTTCCTCTATTCTCAAAGCTCTATACAAACTCTTCTTTATCTTCAATAATAAAAGAAGGAATTTTTTCCTCTTTGATTGAGGGATTGATTGGTACCTTGCGACCAATGAATTTCATTCGGTCTTGTAGCTTCTCCTATGGATTTTTTCTCTTCTAACTATAAATTCATGTAAAAGAAATCTCTAATTAATGCGTGTGGGAATTTGATATTCTACTCACAACATTATTTTTCTCCTACCTCCAATTCCACTCCCCTTCCCCTTTCCAAGACAAATTTTCTTCTCTAGTGAGACATTGATAGCTTTGCCACAGCGTCAGTGGAGTGCCCCTATTGGATCTCTAGTCGATAGGCCACCATTGAAACCCATCTTTTATGCATGCACCTATAGAAGTTGCGCCGTTCAAGTAAAGGGACTTAGATTCCCATAGAGTTGGATTGAAACCCACCAATTTTTCCACAAGAAAATTTTTCTCACCAACAGTTTTTGGCGCCCACCGTGGGGTATATTTTGTAACATCTGTACCTAAAAACGACTTCAGGGTCATAAAATACAAAAAAAAAGATTATAGAAGAAAATTTTCTGGAGATTGAATAATCACACAAACTACATAGATGTAAATCATGGTTCTAGGAAATCCTCCTGTTGAGAGACTTTATTTACTCTTTCACATCCAAGAAGACATTGCTTCTGATATGAGAGAATCTATTTGGCATAATAGAAAAAGTGTCAATCAATACTTCATTTCCATAAGGATTCTGGACCTGGAAGACGAACGTGCAGTCAAATTGGAAAGGAAGAGACAAATTCCAACACCCCAAAGAAGAGCATAAACTTTCAAGCTGGCTGATAGAGGATACACCCGCAACTGAGGCAAGGAGGACAAATTAATCCCACATTTGAAGAGCTCAAAAGAGAGGCAAGAGTTGAAGATGAGATAAGGGCTCAATGATCAGGGGATAATTTTTGAAAAAATTCCCTAAACATCACTAAATGGTGTCATTTCATAAGATCATCTCGAGATCTTTCCAACGACTATGAGAACGTGATAAACGGACATCGGGAGCTCTAGTTATGTCCGGTCAAAGTTTGGATAGCGAGAAAGTCAACTCTGGTCAACTAGTCAATATTAGACCAATGGCACTGCGACACGTGGCGAAAAGGAAAAAGGGATTTATTTGTTGGTTTTCGATCGTAAAAATGGTGCTCGGGAACAAGAGGCTCAACTTTTATTACGGAGGGGAGTCCGACCGCTGTGTGGACTATGGTATTATCGCCAACGTGGTGGGTCCATAAGCCACCACGTGGCTTACCACCACTCGTCGAATTCGATCGAATTTTCCATTGGGAGATGACAAGTGGAATATATATTATTGACTAAGTTAATTATTTCCATACCACATTACATGGGTCAAAATTATATGTACTTGGTAAGTCCACTTTCCATATTCCACGCATTTAATCCAAATACATATTACATTTCCCACGCATTTCATGTATTTTCCACGCCTTATATGATAAGTGCCATGCATTTAATTCAAACATTATCCTTGGTATTATATACGGTCAAACAACATTGTCCAACCAAACCCACATTGCGCAGCATAAGGTGGCTCAAAAGCCATTCCAAGACCCGCAACTTTAGCATTATTAAATGCTTTCCTCTTTGAGTGTGCCCACAATGTGGGATTAACAAATGCAAATCCACCAAAAGAATAGCACCGCTAGGATTTGAACACCTGACCTCTCAGCTCCCAAACACATCACGCCAACCAACGCACTGCATATCTCGGATGGGATGAAACGAGCTCGCCTATATAAATAGAGCTCTGTACTCTGTGTAAAGGGAAAGAGGAGGCAGTTTCAGAAAATGCCATTTTCGAAGGCCTTACACTCAAATTGGGCACTTAGAGTAAAAATATGAAATGAAGGAAATTCTGAGAAAATTCCAACGATGTAAAATTTGATATTTTTTGTTGAGTTTTAACCTGTTTTTGGAAGCTTTGAATGCATTTTTTAACAGGGATCTACAAGACAGCTAGTTGGAAAACACGAATTTCAATGCACTTTTGGTTCGAATTATGACTTGGTGTAAACATGAAAAGTGTTTATAATTCAGAGATGATCTCAGATATATGATTTTTTTTCATATAATTTTTTAAAATATCCATTTGTAGGTGTTTTCCTAACACAGTTACAGCAAGATCACATTGTGAAAACATTGTAGGAGCCACATATCGTTCTTGGGATAGTTTCTGCTATTTTTTAGAGTTCTTGGGACATTTATCAGCTCATTTGCAGGTTTTGATTCATTATTGGTTGTTTTTAAGAGTTATTGTACTTGTATTTCAATATTATTAATGGATCGGTTCAATTTGAACCCGGGGACGTAGGAATTTCCGAACCCCGTAAATAATCTTGTTTGTTATCTGAATGTTTTCAGTTTTTCTGATTATTTATTTTCTACAAAAAAAATTTGAACTTCTATGGATGCATAATAATCATAATTTAATCAATTTGTGGAGTTTAGAATACTTAAAATTGGTTAAGAAAATCACGATCTTTGGAAACTTTTAAAAGTGATAAAAATACAACACACATTTCAGATCAAGTTTGGTATCAAAGCAGTTAGATTGCCGGATTAGCTTCTAATTGTGTTTGAAATTTTGGCTTCAGTTTCAGTATTGATTTCACTTTTCAGTGTGCAGACATTTTGGGGCTTGTTAATCTTCTTTCGTAGTGTGTAGTTTTGGAAGTACGGGTTGTGTTTGCAAGAACGAGGAATCATGGGAAAGTCATCCAAACAGGAGCAACTGGATGAGCTTGAAGCCATAAACCACCAACTCCAAGAAGAAAACTCTTTCTTGAGATATAATTTTTATTCCTTGGAAGAGGAAATAGTGCGGTTAAAATCTGAGCCATAATCCTCTATAACCAAGAAAGAGGAGTATGTCAACAAGATGCTTGAAGAGAGAAAGAAGTTGATGGGCTTTATTAAAGAGTTGCAGGAAGAAATACAGACGAAGGATGCCCTCTTGGAAAAGTTGCAACAAGGTTAACATAAGAAGGAAATGCCTTCCAAATCAGATGCAGGTACTATGACAGAATGCACTGTAGAGGATCAGCCTCGGTTTGTAGGTTTGGGTTATTCTAGTGGGAAAATGGAAATCGGAGAAAGTTCCAAAGCAGCTGAAGGAAGACAAGCTTCCAACAGCCAAGGATCTACACCACTAGAATTGTAGGATTCCGCCATCAGGAGGAATAATGAAAGGTGTAAGAAAATAGGTAAAAGAGGTAATCAGATTCCACCTCCTTCCACTTACACTAAAAATAGCACTAAGGGAAAATAAAATCCTAAAACTTCTAATACACTCTTTTAGTTGGAACAATATAGCTTTGGTAGGCAGAAATATGCTTTCCCTTGCACATTTTGTGAAGGTAGTAATCATTCTGTTGCATATTGTTGGCAGAGGAAAAATTTGATTAAGAAGTTAATGCCTTTTGTGAATGATAAGGTAGGTGCTAAAGACCAATCTCACCAAGGAAAGGCGAGAAAGGGAAAGAATGTTACCTCTCCTAAACAGGGGAATCATTCTCGTAGACAGATTTTTGAGAATGGTAAAATGGGTAAGACTCCTAAAAACAGGGAAGTTAAATTTTGTTCCCATTGTAATAGGAATGGTCATGATGTTAAGGTTTGTTGGTTTGTTTCTAAACAACAAAATTGGAAAGTTGTTAAAAGGAACAATATTTTAAAACCAACAGTGCTAAACCTAACTAAAACTCATTTTGGTATTGAGAAGGTAAAGCAACCAAAATGGAAAAACCCAAGTGATTGGTTGGGAAAAACACTCCTCAACTTTATATTTGCACTACAATAAATTGTTGATAGTAGGCAAGCAAAATATTTTTCAGAGCTATATTTTAGGGATTCTTGTTGATTGATAAGGATTTGTTCCTAAGTTGATATTTAAGCTTTGAAAATGAATGGAAACAACTGAAGAGAAGATTTGAGTGATAGGTTCATCATACTCATGTTTTTTTTTCTCATATTGGTTAGTAGTTCCATTGTTGAAAATAATATGCAAGGATAGGCATCAGTAGAATGTCTAAATTTGAAACTTGTAGTTGTAATCAGCATAATCACAAAGTGTGAGTTGAACACTAGCTTCCGTTATAGATGGGTGTTATTATCTAAGTTATTATTTGTGATGGCAATACAATGTTTTGGCAGCTTCACGTGGGTTCATTTGTTGACTATAGCTATTTTTGGGCGTTGATAGTCTATTATATTCTGATAGTGAATACTTTCAGTTGTTACAGTTTCAGATGGGCAGTGGGCACTAGCCTAATTGTGGGCAATTTCGATGTCTTGTATACTGATCTGTGTTATGGAATTGTAATTTTTGGTAATCGGCCATATCACAAAGTGACAGTTGAACACTATATTTCCATAATAGAATGGGTGTTATTATATAGTCAGTTAATTGTGATGGCATTACAGTGGGGTATGACAGTTCATAGTTGTGCGTAGAGTTGACAGGGTTGCAACGTTTCAGTTGAACACTAGCTTAATTGGGTGTTATTATCTGATCGGTTATGTGACTAGCTAATCAACTATTTGCATTTTATTTAACCTATAATGTTATTTTGGGTTCTTGTATGTGTTTGTGAAATGCAGGAAGAGATAGCATATTTTTGTGGGTTGATACACAACTTTTTGTGGACAAAAAGCCTTTCTCAGTGGGGAGGTGTGATCAGGGGATCATTTTTGAAAAAATTCCCTAAACATACCTAAATGGTGTCATTGCATAAGATCATCTCGAGATCTTTCCAACGACTATGAGAACGCGATAAACGGACATCGGGAGCTCTAGTTATGTCCAGTCAAAGTTCAGACAGTGAGAAAGTCAACTCTGGTCAATTGGTCAATATTGGACCAATGGCACTGCGACACGTGGCGAAAAGGCAAAAGGGAGTTGATTGTTGGTTTTTGATCACCGGTCTTCGATGAGCGTAAAAATGGTGCTCGGGAACAAGAGGCTCAACTTTTATTACGGAGGGGAGCCCGACCGCCATGTGGACTATGGTATTATCGCCAACGTGGTGGGTCCACAAGCCACCACGTGGCTTGCCACCACTTGTCGAATTCGATCGAATTACCTATTGGGAGACGACAAGTGGAATATATATTATTGACCGAGTTAATTATTTCCATACCACATTACATGGGTTGAAATTATATTTACTTGGTAAGTCCACTTTCCATATTCCACGCATTTAATCCAAATCCATATTACATTTCCCACGCATTTCATGTATTTGCCACGCCTTATATGATAAGTGCCACACATTTAATTCAAACATTATCCTTGGTATTATATACGGTCAAACAACATTGGCCAACCAAACCCACAATGCGTAGCATAAGGTGGCTCAAAAGCCAATCCAAGACCCGCAACTTTAGCATTATTAAATGCTTTCCTCTTTGAGCGTGCCAACAATGTGGGATTAACAAATGCAAATCCACAAAAAGAATAGCACCACTGGGATTTGAACACTTGACCTCTCAGCTCCCAAACACATCACGCCAACCAACCCACCTCCTATCTCGGATGGGATAGAAACGAGCTCGCCTATAAAAAAGGAGCTTTGTACTCTGTGTAAAGGGAAAGAGGAGGCAGTTTCAGAAAACGCCATTTTTGAAGGCCTTTCACTTAGATTAGGCACTTGGAGTAAAAATATGAAATGAATTATATTCTGACACGATTCCAACAATGTAATATTTGATATTTTCTATTGAGTTTTATCCTTTTTTTGGAAGCTTTGAATGCAGTTTTTAACAGGGATCTACAAGACAGCTAGTTGGAAAACACGAATTTCAATGCACTCCTAGTCCGAATTGTGACTTGGTGTAAACATGAAAATTGTTCATAATCTAGAGATGATCTCAGATATATGATTTTTTTTTCATAGAATGTTTTTAAATATCTAGTTGTAGGTGTTTTTCTAACACAGTTGCAGTGAGATCACATTGTGAAAACACTGTAGGAGCCACAGATCGTTCTTGGGACAATTTCTCCTATTTTTCAGAGTTCTTGGGACATTGATCAGCTCATTTGCAGGTTTTGATTCATTATTGGTTGTTTTTAAGAGTTATTGTACTTGAATTTCAATATTATTAATGGATCAATTCAATTTGAACCCGGGGACATAGGAATTTCTGAACCCCGTAAACAATCTTGTTTGTTATCTAAATGTTTTCAGTTTTTCTGATTATTTATTTGCTACACAAGTTTTCAACACTTCTATGGATGCATAATAATCAGAATTTAATCAATTTGTGGAGTTTAGAATACTTAAAATTGGTTAAGAAAATCATGATCTTTGGAAACTTTTAAAAGTGATAAAAATACAACACACGTTTCAGATCACTCAACTTGAAGAAATAGAAAGAATCCAAATTGAAGCAGAAGAAAGAGTAGCAACAAAAGAAGCCTTAGCAACATTGGAGGCTAGAAATAGGAATAGAATCGGTGATCATGAGAATGAAGTGCGTAGGCCTAACATACCATGGCGAAGAAATACTGGTCCACTTTCTCTTCTATAACCACTTCATGAGCTCCCAAGAGGATCAAGAAAGAACTTCCCAAAATTCAAAGGGGATGGTTCTCAGCTCCCTGAAGAACATGTAGCAGCATTCATCACTGATTGTGGAGTGTTGGGATTTGAAAATGAAGATGTTTTAGTTGTTAGGATTAATATTATTGTTTAACATTATTAATCATTATTATTAATTGTTAGGTTTGTTATTATATTTGTTTATATGTGAAGTTGTTAATAAACAACTTACGTATATAGGAAATGTGATATATTTGTGGGTTGGGTAGTTTAAGCAGTTTCCTATATTCTAGGGATGTAAAATCCTATTTATATGGGTTAAATAATATATTGAATATACTGTGAGAAGATTGTTTTTGTGTTTAATTAATTGCATATTGCTTGAACCTTTCATTTGGTATCAGAGCGACTGTGATTCTTGTAGGTTTTCAGTATGGGCTGTTAATGTGTTAGGGGCACCGTTCAAAGAAATTTCCCCTTTGGATGAGAATATCTTGATTTGTAAATGATTTCTTGAGTGCCCTCTGACTTCTAATTGCACAGTTCATATTCCATCGATTAAACGTTCCAATAGATATTATGTGTTTTCACAATTGGAGTTTATTTTATTGAGATCATATTCTTACCTGTGAAACGTGCCTCGCCAGTCACTATTTATGCGGGATGTCTCTGCAAGATCAGTATTAAACACATATTTATAAGATTTGCAAGCTTGGACTAGGTATATCTTTCACATACTACGTGATCACAAGGAGATTCGTGTCAAGATCGTGTTATTTCCAGCATCAATCTCTTCAAATTGTTTTAAGTGACGTTGAGAAAGGAAATGTGGTGCATTTGAAATAATATCCCGAACTTGTTGATCAACTCAGTTCCTTTTTCAATCTGTGTGGCGATAGAGTCCAACAGGCTCTCAATCCTTTAGCGTGAGTTCCTCTAAGCATGTATTGACATCTCCTCTCATCCTGTGCATGGTTGATCAAGTATTTAGCTTCAGTTGGCTCACATGAATCTGCGTATTTTCTGCACCAATATTTTTAGGATCTACTATGCAAATATCACGCGGATATTGTCAAAATTTAAATTAGTCACGACATCAGTTATTCATTTCCAGCTGACTTCAAGTTGTCATCGACTCCATTGACATTTACTCCACAGGGTGTCACTGATGCTGTGCATACACAATTTAGCGAATCCTTGTTTGCAAGTTCATCCACATTGGATTTGATTGTATGTCTCAAGGCTCGATCCATTCAGCGTTGCCATGTAGATTCATTTCATTTTTTTTTCACCTTGGAGAAATAATCGTGACAAGTTTAGTGAAGGGTCTTCACGACATTGACATTTGGTATTTCATGTCATTTATATATTTATAGTGATTTTCATGCCATGTATGTTTATTTATATGTTTAATGGCATGTCAATGAAGAGAAATAATAGTGGCATAGTGTCTTTTATGTGAAGTAGTGTTTTTGTTAAAAGTTGTGGTTGTATAGTACAAGTCAAATGTCATTTGTGAATCACTATCAAAAAGTTGTCAAAGTTTATATTGTCAATCAATGTTCATCGTCCAAAGTTTGAAAAATAAAATAAAAAATTGCCCACATTTCAATTTTGGACGCATTTTCGCTTGTACGCGACGTCCAAATTATTGAAGGTATTTTGAGCTTCATGATCACATCCAGCTGAACTAGCAGCATGAAACTGGAGGATGGAGGCACAAGAGGATGGAGGACAAGCAATCAGTCCTCTCGTCAGTCACCAACGACGGGGCCGCATAGATGATCTGGTGACATGCGTGCAGTATGGTTTTTCATTTTCAGTGTTCTTGTTTTGCAGAGTGATGGTTTTCTGAATAAACCCTTTTCAGAAACTTTTTGGAGGAGTCATGTTTTTCAGAATACTCATTTTTGGGGAGCAGGAGAAGATTTCGAGGTAGACTCAAGGGATGGTTATCCAGCTAGTGTGAAGCTTGTGGATCTTGGAGATTCAGAATTCGGGCGCCCAGAGAGGAAGGGAAAGTCCCACAGGAACCCAAAGAGGAAGGGAGCATTCCTGCATAATTCAGCTCGACACTACGCCTTTACGAGGGTAAAGAGATAATCTATGGAGTCTGTACCTGGTCTAAGAAGTGCTTTCAGGAGGTGGTTCAATTTCTTCGAATATGGTTCTTCGTCGTGTTCACATTAAGGGGGTGAAGATTAGTGATTAATAATGTTCACACTAAGGGGGTGAATGTTAGGATTAATATTATTGTTTAACATTATTAATCATTATTATTAATTGTTAGGTTTGTTATTATATTTGTTTATATGTGAAGTTGTTAATAAATAACTTACGTATATAGGAAATGTGAGATATTTGTGGGTTGGGTAGTTTAAGCAGTTTCCTATATTCTAGGGATGTAAAATCCTATTTATATGGGTTAAATAATATATTGAATATACTGTGAGAAGATTGTTTTTGTGTTTAATTAATTACATATTGCTTGAACCTTTCATTAGTTAGGCTCTTTGTGGATTCCCTTCAAGAAAGAGCTACTTAATGGTTCTACATGTTGCCCCCAAGATTTTTCACATGCTGGGAAGAGATAAGAAGTGCATTTGAACATAGGTTTAAGAGCACAGAAGATTGTCAGGATCTACTGATCTAATTGGTTTAGATGAAGAATGAGACCTCCGAATCAATGAGAGATTTTGTAGCAATGTATGATAGGTTGACAAGAACAATCCCAGAAGATGTGGTACCTCCTGAAAACAACTTGAAAAGGTTCTTCATCAGTGCTTTGCCATCAGAAGTTGGTTTCTTCCTCAGAAGAGCCAAACCAAGAACATTGAGGGAAGCTCAAGAATTTGCAATATAGATTGATGATGATCTAATTCTTTCTATAAAATTAAAAAGGACCAAATGAGAAGCAAAAAGGTCAGAGTTTAAATTCAGCCACCACCGATCTGATGCTCCAAAAAATGGAAAATTACTTAGTTTCTTTAAAGAAGTAGCTGTCACAAATAACAATGATGAATGCTCCAAGGAGACAAAATCCTCTTGATAGACAAATAATTTCTCCACCTCCTCATAGGATTTCCCTTGAAGCACCACCACTCAATGCCATCTATGAAAATAGGGAATTAGAAGGAGCATACATTGAGGAAACTGAAGAAGAAAGCATGGATGACTATGAAAACTATCTTGAAATTGAAGAGGTTGGCATGCACAATGGCTTGATTGAATACGTTGTTGAAGAGGAGCAAGGCGATGAAGAAGCTCTAAGTTTTTCATGTGTTGTTTTCACTCGTTCAAAATCCAAGAATGGTGTTTCATCCTCAGCAGTTGCAACTGAGAGTAGGAAGAACAAATAATATATCTCTCCAAAACCTCCAATAAACAAGATCATCAGCAGGGGATCACCATTACCACCTTCCATGATATAATC
The DNA here is from genome assembly GCA_019776745.2 of Taxus chinensis. Classification (NCBI taxonomy): domain Eukaryota; kingdom Viridiplantae; phylum Streptophyta; class Pinopsida; order Cupressales; family Taxaceae; genus Taxus; species Taxus chinensis. The sequence continues at coordinate 768,378,823 of CM034152.1, forward strand.
TAGAGATAAATCAGATTCACCAGTTTTCAAGGATCACACTACTGTGCCAAGTAAGTTATCTAATTCTTCTCCCAACTCAAAAGTTGTTAAGAGAAATTCTCTTCTAAATGATGGCTATGCAAGAACATCTAAATTTCAATCAAAGGCTACAGCCCCATCTCCTTCCAAGTCAATTACTACATTTGAAAAGGAGAACCCAAAACCAAAAGTAACAACGCATCTTCCATTCAAGTCCTCATCCACTGCTAGAACCTCTTTCTCATCTACCATAACTTCATTTGAATTTTTAGAGCATGCTAGCAAAACAAAAGTTCAGCTCTCTGAAATTGAATACCTACAAACACATCCTTCCCAATTTGATATATTCATCAAGGCATTCCGGGGTGGTAACTCTACATCCCCAATCTCTAATTCTAAAGGATTTCTTCCCACACCATCCACACCATATTCTCAAAACATGCTATCCCTCAGTGCCTCCACCACCAACAGAGTTGAGCCTTTTTCCCTGTCACTTCTTATCAAAGGTTTCCAGCTGAATAGTTACATTATAGATTCTGGAGCCTCAGATAATGTGATGCCAGCAAAAGTTTCAAATGCTATTTGCCTCACTTTGACCCAGGTAAATTACACATACTACTCAATGGAATCAAAGAAATATCCATTGGTATGAAATATTAAGGATGCTCAGGTTACACTGGTTGATTACCCTGACAAGAAGATACTCCTGACCATTTTTGTGGCAGACATCCCAACATATTTTGGTATGTTGTTGAGTAGAATTTTTTGTAGAGATCTAGGTGGAGAAATAAAAATGGATTGGTCATCTACAACTATCCCAGTGAAAGGAGAAATGAAGAATTTGCTGCCAGTTAGAAAAATGAAGTTCACAGTAAAGAAGTATGATGATCCAAAAGCCGATATCCTTTTTCAATATTATGGGCTTGGAAATTACCTCCTTACATCATAGAAGGAAGAGGACTTGCCACTTCTCATGGAGGATAAAGAAGACCAAATATGGACAATGGAGTTTGATGGCAGTCATTCCAGAGCAGGTTCAGGAGCTGGTGTAGTATTATACTCTCCCTCCAATGAGGTATATCCTTTTGTCTACAAGTTACAATTTGACAATAAAAATAATACATCAGAGTATGAAGCATTACTCTTAGGCATGAATATAGAAGAGGACATGGGAATCAAGAAGTTGAGATGCAAAGGTGATGTAGAGGTTATGGTAAAGCAGGTCCGTAAGCAATATCAAGTGAAAAACCCCAGACTCAAGCACTATAGAAACAAAGTGTGGGATTGCATTGAATCCTTTTATGCATTCTCCATTAAAGCTTTCCCTAGGGAGTAGAATGAAAATTTTGATTCTCTAGCAGTGTCAACTTCCTTAGTGACACCTCATCCTTCTTTTGGCAAGGATAAAGTGACCATTGAGATGGTGTTAAGACCCAGCGTACCAGATAATGCAAATCACTGGGAGGTCTTCAATGATGAAAATCAGATCCTAGCCTTCTTAGAACAAAGGGATAACTTTAATAATATTTTATTTGAAGGAAGTGAAAACCCACACCATGAATCGGTCCCCAAAGAAGAGAAGGAAGGAATTGAGGGAATTGATGGAGAGGGAGTAATCAAACTGAAAGGAAAAAAAAATCCCCAAAGGCCTAGTTTCTTTGGAAGACCTATTTGACAAGAATGACAGGTTCATCCAAGAGAAAAAAAAGTCTTCTCGGTGTCCATCTGATTTTGATCAAGAAAACATTGGCACCTAAGAGAATCCAAGGATGGTTAACATTGGTAAATGCTTCTCACCAAAAGAGAAGAGAAAGTTGGTTTCTCTGCTAAAAAATTACTCAGATGTCCTGGCCTATTCCTATGATGAACTCAAATCTTATCAACCAAAGGAAATGCATCACTCCATTCCTTTGAAGCAAGGAGCTAAGCCCTTCAGACAAAAACAAAGCCCCTACAATCCAAATATTTCTGATGTTATCAAATAAGAGGTGACAAAGACGCTCAATTCTAGAATCATCTTCTCCATCCACCATTCCACATGGGTGGCTAACATTATGCCAGGAAGGAAGAAGAATTGGGAAATAAGGATTTGTGTAGACTTCTGAAATCTGAATCAGGCATCTCTCGAGGACAACTACTCTCTTCCAATCATGGATCATATTTTGCAAGTAGTCACTAGATCTGAAATGCTCACTTTGATTGATGGATTCTCAGGGTACAACCAAATCAAGGTGGCAAAAGAGGATTTCAACAAAATAGCCTTCACAACACCTTGGGGCACTTTTGCCTACAACAGAATTCCTTTTGGCTTGATCAATGTTGGAGCCTCTTTCCAGAGAGAAATGGACTTGGCCTTCAAATAATTGAAACATTGCATTGTGATTTACCTTGATGACCTCACAGTTTTTTGAAAGAGGAGGGGAGATCATATCAGTAATTTGGAGAAAGTCCTTGCAAGGTGTAAAAAACATGATATTTCTCTAAATCCAAAGAAGTGCATTTTTGGAATCACAGAAGGTAATTTGTTGGGACACATTGTGAACAAACTTGGAGCACACATTGATCCTGAGAGGATCAGAGCTATCCAAGCACTAGCCTTACCAACTAGTAAGAATGGAGTTCATTCATTATTTGGAAAGGTAAACTTCCTTCTTCATTTTGTGCCTAAGTTTTCTAAATTGAATAAGCATATAACTTCCATGATGAAGCCTTAATCAGGTTTCCAGTGGAATAAGGAAGGAAAAGCAACATTTGAGGAGATCAAGAAATCCATTGCCAAAGCTCTAAATTATGTATCTCCAGATTTCAACAAGGATTTCATCATGTATTGCTATGCATTAGAACATACACTATTTGTTGTCCTTGTTCAAAAAAAATGATGAAGGTTTGGAAGCACCCATTGCTTTCATGAGCTATCCTTTGAAAAATCATGAGCTAAAGTACAACCAATTAGAGAAACATGCCTATGTAGTGGTCAAAGCTGTTAAAAGTTTCAGATTCTACATTCTCAATTCCCATACAATGGTGATGGTCCCTAGAAGTGTAATCAAGTCCATTTTTACTCAACAAGATCCTGGGGCTAAAAAGAGGAAGTTAGATTACAATGACCCAAGAGTATGACTTGGAGATTATACCCTCTAATCTGGTAAGAGGAAATGTTTTGTGTAATTTGATTTCTGAAGATGAATCTCTTAAGGCTCAGCAAGGACAAAAAGATGGTGTTTTCTTAACCTATTCAGAAGATAGTCCACAAGCGCTCTTTGTCACCACTACTGCTGAGTGGTATGATGACATTGATTACTACCTCACTTATGGAGAATTCCCTCCTCATCTTGATTACAAAAAAATAAGGACACTCAAGCTAAAGGAAACCAAGTTTGTGATCTGGAATCATGCACTTTACGAGAGAGGCCTAGATGGTTGTTTCCTCGCGTGTGTAGATAAGGAGCAGCAAGAAAAGTTTCTCAAGGCATATCATGATCAAGCTTGTGGTGGACATTTCTCAGCAATGGTCACCGCACATAAGATCCTCAGAGGGAGATATTATTGGCCCTCAATCTTTGTAGACACTCAGGATTAGGTTTCCAAATGTAAAGCATGCCAAAAATTTGTTGGAAAGCCACAACTAGCTACTTTTCCACTCAGGCCTGTGGTGATTGAAGAACCATTTCAGGAATGGGGGCTAGATTTTATTGGTGTTCTGAATCATCATTCTAGTGAAGGGCATACTTATTTACTCACTGCAACTGATTACTTCACTAGATGGGTGGAAGCCATCCCAACCAAGCAAGCCAGCTCTGAAATAGTCTACAACTTCATCAAGGAGAATATCATTGTTTGTTTTGGAATACCACAGAAAATTGTTGCAGACAATGCCACCTATTTCTCTTCCAAGGAGCTCACGCAGTTTTTTATGGCTTTAGAACCTCCCTATCTCACTCTTCTCACTACTATCCATGGGGAAATGGGCAAGATGACTAAATCAGCAAGAACATTGTGACCATTTTTCTCAAGATGGTAGATGAGAATCAAAGGAACTGGCAAAAGAAGTTATATGATGCATTGTGGGCCGATAGGATTGCTCCTATGGAGTTGAGGAAGAGATTCCCCTCACAATTGAGATGCCAGCTCTCAAGTTGATGCAAGAAATAGAAGATGGTCAATACAAAGACTCCATTGACAAGAGAATCCTCTTCTTGGAGAAGCTGGAAGAAAGCATATGACAAGTGGTGGATAGAATTAAGGAGCATATGTTGAAAGTGAAGAATTTTTTTGACAAGAAGAGCAAAGTAAGGAATTTCAAAGTTAGAGATTTTGTTCTGCTATGGGACAAGAGAAGAGAACCAAAGGGCAGCCATGGAAAGTTTGATTCATTGTGGCTGGGCCCACTCAAAATTCATGGAGCTTGTGGTGAGAATTTTTTTATCCTCTCATACTTGGATGGAACGCCATTGGAATTTCCTTGAAGCGAGCAATAATTGAAATGGTATCATCAATGAAAGTGGGTTGTCCCTCGCCTTGTACCAAAGGTGATTTCCTAGTGTGTTTCCCTTTTCATTGTGTGGTTTTTTTTTCCCTTCTATTGTGTGTCGTGTTTCTCCTTCATTTTGTGAGCTTGTGTGTTTCCTTCTTCTGATATTTCTTTGTTAGAATTATACATGAATATGCAAATTCCAATGGATAAGGCACTGGGTCAATGTTATATGGTTTAAAATTTGAGATTCTGGATCCTCATACAATGTCTTTATCATGCTTAGTCCATGTCATGTCCCTAAGAAAGAGCCAGATGTTGTCTCCCGAAAAACACTTTTCGTTTTGCAAGTTAAATTCAAAATTTCAAGCTCTTGCCCTCCTAAAATATTTAAGCCAAGTTGACAGTTTGAACAAATAGCAAAATGTGTGCCCTAGTGTTGTTTAAAGCTCTATTTTACTTGTTTTGAGGAATTCTCCATCTCCCGGTCTGTGGACGTAATATCCTCTTTATAATATCCTTTTTTATCTTTATCTAAATTGTTCGCTTATTCTACGGCCTGGTTCATCAAATCATCATTTTGCCTCCATGCCTCTAGCTTGTGAAGGAAATTCAAAATTTGGACTCAAAATGATGAAGTTCTCTTCCTCTGTGTATTTTTCCCATAGTCAGGAATGATGGGAGTTTTCTTCCCCGTCAAATTTTGGCACCATCATCCGCGGGTATGTGGACATACCTAATTGGAAGTGGGTTGGCAGAGAAATTTGTGTTTTTGAGCCTCTTTGTAAAAAAGACTAAAATTTAAAAAGTTAACCGCAACCACGATTAGGGTATAAAGGTAAAATTCAAAGTTGAAGCCCACAGGGAAAAAGTCAAAGTTGAAGCCAGCAAGGAAAAAGTCAAAGGTGAAGCCCGCCATTGAAAATTCAAAGCAGATGAGAGGGCCATTGGGGCACTTTTGGAAATTTAACCAAATTCCCAAAAGTGAAGTAAAATTTTTAGAATGCTCCATGGCTCCACCAAGGTCTCATCTTGTCATTGAAAAGTTGAAGTAAGAGAGTAGAATGGCAAAGAAATTTGAGTTTTTGAGCCTTTTTCCAAAAAAGGTTAAAATGTTGTGAAAAGGGTCATGACCCCATTTCCAATCAGAGCAGTGGGTCGGCAGAGGAATTTGAGTTTTTGATCCTTTTTCCAAAAAATGTGAAAATGTTGAGAAAAGGGTTGTGACTCCATTTCCAATGAAAATGTGCCACGTGCCTAAGTTAAAAATTTGAAGCAGGGGTGTGGGAAAACTTTTTCCAAATTGCTAAATCTCTAAAAAATTGCAAAACGCAAAGGGATTTCCCCGTACCCACTCCAATCTCTTCCAACCACATGGACGGCCTGATTTCAAAGTTATAAGAGAAAATCAAATAGTCTGTATTCAAACTGGAAAATCAAATGTAACATTCGCATTGCAAGATCTGGTTTTTAACTTGCCATGAGTGTTTTCTTCGCAATGGAGATATTTGAAGAGGCGTAAATGATTTGTAAAGTTGTAACCATTTTGGAAAAGGATATAATGGCTCCTCAGAGCCATTCTAGGGGGATGACGATTGATTTCAAAACGACTAGACTACTCTATACCTGGAAAAGACAAAAAATGCCATCTTTTTCTATTTTACCTTCTCCTTAGATTTTCATCTATTCTCAAAGCTCTATACAAACTTTTCTTTAGCTTCAATAATACAAGAAGGAATTTTCACCTCTTTGATTAAGGGATTGATTGGTACCTTGTGACCAATGAATTTCATTCGGTCTTGTAGCTTCTCTTGCAGATTTTTTTTTCTTCTAATTATAAATGCATGTAAACAAAATTTCTAATTAATGTGTGTGGGCATCTGATATTCTACTCACAACATTAGTTTTCTTCTACCTCCATTTCTAATCATCTTCCCCTTTCTAAGACAAATTTTCTTCTCTAGCGAGACATTGATAGCTTTGCCACAAGGTCAGTGGAGTGCCCCTGTTGGATCTCTAGTTAAAAGGCCACCATTGAAACCCATATTTTATGCATGCACCTACGGAAGCTGCACCGTTCAAGTAGAGGGACTTAGATTCCCATAGGATTGGCTTGAAACCCACCAATTTGTCCACAAGACAAATTTTCGTGCCAACAAGGCTTAAAACACATTTCAGGATATCGGGAAAACACCATTGAATGAAATACTGTGCATTTGTACATAGGTTTTGTCCCTGCTTTCAATAAGGAAACCTCTCCCATTAAAGAGGAGGGACTTTCTTGTCCCCTAACTATGGTTTCATCCTAAGTGCTAATCTGAAACCCAACAGGGTGCAAAATTCTTAGAGTAATCAATACCTTCAACTTGTGAAAAACCCCTTTGGAACAAGACGAGCCTTATACTTGTCATTTGACCCATCACTCATGTACTTGGTTTGATATACCCAATTACACCTAGCCATCTTTCTTCCTTTAGCAAGAGATACCAAATCCCATGTATGACTCTTCATCAAAGAAGAATACTCAATTGCCATTACATAATCTCATTCGTTTATCCCATGATCCTTTGAAAAAGACTATGGATCCTCAAAAACTACCTGACACAAAAGTCCAGAACCTTTAGAATGTGTGTGATGATGCCTTGTAGGTGGAAGATCATGTATTAAAGGTGATGTCTCAAAAACTGTAGTATGAGCCCACTTAGGCATAGTGACAACATTAGTTGGACTAGGAACATCAATAACATCTATAACCTCCTCATCAACCTCCTCAAAGAAAGGATCCTCTAGATGAGATGAAGAAGGAGGAAGCATGGAAGAAGATTAAGAATCATGAGGATTGAAGTGCTCATCAAACTAAACATGTGTTCGATAAAGAACGGTTGATGCGTAATCACAGCACCCCTGAATGTCTATAACTCGATGGGTTGAGACTCTCAGTGTGATTACATAACATGGATCCTTTCCCAAAGTGTGGGACTTTTTAATCGAGAAATATCTCCAGATGAAGGTCGGTTCCTATTCCTCTATCCAAGCGCACACATACAATTTACAGAGGATCTACTCTAAAACCCGCTCTAACTTGCCAAGGAGACAGGGTTAAGAAGATGTAAGAAAATAAACCTAAATTAACAGAGGTGATGCACCAAAGGACTATTGAACACCTACTTTGCAATTTAAAGACAAACCATTAAAAGTGTAATACAACCACCATTCAGAGATAACCAAAATTGTAATGAGAGATTAGGAAGATGCAATGAACATAAGAGAGGGTTGAAATCATCCACAGACTTATTTTTATTGCTCCAAGAGTTTGATACAGTCAATTACAATGGCCAAGAGGCACAAACTTTCATTACAGTTTTAAATGGGAGGTTTGAACTCCATAAATTCACTTGTAGATCAGAGAAGTAGGGAGGATGCAAGGTAAAATTTTCCAACCTTTAGAAAAATTCCCCTCCTTACAATATATAGGAAGAATTATAGAAGGAGATGAGAAGAATTTGAATCCTACTCTAACCACCCAAGAAATACATTGAATTCACTTGCAAAAATGATGGGTTCTATGACAAAGCCCATTCCTACATGTACTTTTCCTTGTTGGGAAAGAAAGGAAGCCCATACTTCATTAACGGTGGTAGGTGAGAAGCCCGACAACCTCAAAAAATAGTGAACTGTATTTTTCATTTTTAATAACTTAGTCCTCTCTTGCTCATATTTGAGGCCCTAGTCAAAATTTATGGCCATCTGAAGGTCAAGATTCCATTCTACAAAAATGGTGGGCTGGGAGTTGTAAAACTCCAAACATCTTAAATGTATGCAACCTCCAAAATCCTGAAATTTAGAATTTTGGAAATTTTGGTTTTGGAGATTGAAACATTATTCATCGCTCGAAATGACCTTAGAGTTCTAAAAGTATGAAACCCAAAAACCGGAAAGTCTGAAAATTCAGACTTTCAGCCATTTCCTTGTGATTTTTGCGTTTTGGGGGTTTGAGACTTCTGAAACTCCAAATTCTGAAACCCTGAAAGTCTGAAAGACCAAAATTTTGGACTTTCAAAGTTTTGGGTTTCAGACTTTTTTACTTACTTTTCTGGCATGATTCCCAAGGTCTTCAAAACCCTGAAAGTCTGAAATTTTAGACTTCAAACATTCAGAACTTTTTCTTCCTTTTTCTAATTTTGTGCCTGAGATTTTTGAAACTCTGAAACCTAAACATCTGAAATTTTTGACTTTCAGACTTCGGAATTTTGGACTTTTGGGGCCAATTTTACAACTTTGTGCCTGAGAGCTCTGAAACCCTGAAATCTGAAAGTCTGAAATTTCAAACTTTCACGATTTTAGAATTTTAGACATTCTACTCCATTTCTCCTCTATAATATATTGTTTGATGATTTTTTCGCGAGGGGAAAAATTGGATAACAAGAACTTCATGAGTATTAGAATCTAGAATTCAATAATCTCTCATGTCCTCACAATACCCTACAAAGATGCCTAGTGGGTGGAAGATCCTCATAAACTACTTGACAAAAAATTCCAAAACCTATAGAATGTACGTCATGATGCCTAGTGGGTGGAAAATCCTGTATAGAAGGTGTTTCCTCAGAAACTGTAGTACAATCCCACTTAGGCATGGTGACAAAATTAGTGGGAATAGGATCCTCAACAACATCTATAAACTCCTCATAACCCTCCTCAAAGAAAGGATCCTCATGATGAGGTAAAGAAGGATGTGTGGAAGAAGATGAATAATTATGACGAGTGAAGTGCTCATCAAACTTAATAGGTGTTCGAAAAATAGCGTCATGATTATGAGTATCTAAAAGGTGATAAGCTCTCATGTCCTCACAATACCCTACAAATATCAAGGGTTTGATCTTCTTATCCAAGGCTTTCCTTTTCTTCTTTGTCACAAAGGCCCAAGAATGGCTCCCAAAGACTTGAAAAAATGAGACATTTGGCTTAGTGTTGGACCAAGCTTCCTCTGGAGAAAAATGCCCAAGTGTTCTATGTGGTGTGTGATTCTGAATGTAGTTAGCACAATTAAATTCTCTTTCCCAGTAGATAGGAGGTAAATCTATAGAATGCATCATACAGTTAGCCATTTACTTCAAAGTTATATTCTTCCATTTTGGTAAGTCATTATGTTATGGAGTATGAGGAACAAAATGTTGGTGAATAATGCCTTGATTTTCCAAAAATTTAGAAAACTCATTACTGAAGCACTCCCCCCATTATCAATGTGAATGTTATTTATGCAACTAGAAGATTATTTCTCGACAAAAGCCTTTAATACTTTGAAGTGTGAAAAAACATCACTTTTGTAGTTGAGAAAATAAACCCAAGTATTCTTCAAGAAATTATCAATAAAGGTAAGTGCATACTTAGCTCCGTTGAAAGAAGGGGTAGGAAAAACCATCAAGTCACTATGCACAAGCTCAAGTGGTGAAGAATATCTATAGGAAAAAATTCTTAGGAAATGGAACTTGGTTTTGTTTCCCTAATGCACAACCAGATAAAAATCCCTCAAGAAAAGAAACTCTTAGAATACCATCTACCATATCATGAGTGCTCAACTCCTTCAAATATCTATAATTGAGATGTCCAAATATTTCTTGCCAAAGGTTACTCTCTAAATCTGCATGAGAAACAAATCTTGTCCCTATAGAGAAAGTATCACCAAAACCCTTAAAGTGATATAGTCTAGAATTATGATCTACAATTCCTTGAGCAACAAGTGAATGAGGCTGCAACAAATTTCGTACCTTTGCCCCATGTGGTGTAAAAGTCAGTTTTTTTCCTTTACCAGAATGAAAAATTTGATATACAGTCTAAAAAAAATTTGTGGTAATGTTAGGAACATACAGTGCATCTTGGATTTGCCACCATCATGGTGTATATCATCTTTTCGCTCAACAGAAAGAAAGGAAGAATATCCAACCTCAATTTTTGAAGTAGAACTCAAACCTAGATAAACAAAAGACTCCTTGGAATAATTCATGTGATGAGAAGCATAAGAATCTATAACCCAATTGTTTGCAAATGGTGACTAAGACCTCTAAACAACATTAAGTTTTTTGGCATGTTGATTAGAATGAGGTGGAGTGGAGATAGAAATTTTATGTTTCTTAACTGCATCCTCTAAGGCTTGCATTCGCTTATAACCCCTATGTTCTTCATGACCACTACCCCCACAAAAAGAGCCTGAAAGGCTAGAATTATTCTTGGATTTAGAAGACTCCTTGGGTTTAGAGTTTTTTTCTTTGGGGTTAGGATCACTTCGAGATTGAGAAGGGGTGGATTTGGTTTTACTTATTATGTTTCCCTTTCCCTTAGGATTATATGTAGCTAATACCTTTTGACATGTGGAAGAATCAAGGTTAAAAATTTTGGATTCTTCCCTAGTAAGTATTTCATAAATTGTTTCTAATTTAGGCATTTTGAATGTGTCACCTAAGGCATCCATGCTAGAGAAAGAGGTGGAAGCAAAAATTTTGAATGGTCCTCTCAACTTGGATAGAATCAAGAAAAAAATCCTTCATCCTTATTATCTCTTTCAATTCCCTTCAACTGTTTCAGAAAATGCTTGAACTTGGTAACATACTCTATAATTGTTGGAAAATATTCAAGATTTAGAGAGGCGATCTCAATTTCGAGTGGCATGGCTCTCATATGATCCACCTTACTAAATAAATCCTCCAATTTCTCCCATATTTTGAAAGGAGAGTCATATTTTTCCAAATGAAACAAAATACTATCACTTACATAAATTCCTATCAAACCCATACACTCATCAAATTTGCATTGGTACTGAAATTTCTCATATTCTCTAGTGAACACTAGTTTTGAAGAAGTTAAAGCCCATAATCCATTCCGCTTAATTATTGTTTTCATGCATGGTGTGCATGTGTGTTAATTATGTGTTGTTAATGGCTCAACATGATCTAATGTAGAAGTAGACTCAATTCTCAAAAAATCACCAAAATAAATGCAAGAAGCAAGCAATGCAACAAGAGCCCCCCCCAGATTTTGGCACTTTATAAAGATTGTATGTTACAATATGGAACTTTATAATTATATAATTATAGTGCAATTCTCAAAATAAATATATCCAATGGAAAGAGCACAAAAAAAATTACACTTTTGTAAAAAAAAAACACTCAAATCCAAGTTTCCGATCAAAACATACAAGCTTTACAAGTTTATGCCCTGTTATTTATTTTTGTTGCCACTAAAACACACTAAAATGCTCTTGTTTTCACCACACAAATAAAATGAAAGGGGGATAGAGTTAAGCACCTACTAGTAGGAATCAAAAGCTTTAAGCTCTCATATGACCAAGGGCTAAGGATTTTAATGGGTGTCTCCTCGCCATCGCTAACACTCCCCCCAATCCGGTTAGGGTTAGGGCATGCGGACAAGATACACGAGTTCACGTTTTCCATCAATCACCTAGATTTCATGTCTAGGATTGAAAAAGAAAGAGACAAATCTGTACACAATTAAGAATGTAGATAAAGCCACAAAAATTGAGATGAATCCTCAAGAATTTGGCAACTGGGTCTAAGGGAAAGTGCAAGATTTTATGGAATATATTTTTTTTACAAATTAAGAAAACTTTTTAAATATGTATCAAAAGTTTCTAAAATACATAATTTCTTTAATACAAAAAATTCTAAAAAGAAAACGGAAGATTTTTTGGAATAATTTTTTTAAGAAATTAAGAAACCTTCTAAAATATATATCAAAAGTTTCAAGACTACATACATTCTGAAGTATAAAACATTCTAACTCTATGTAGATCTTGTGAACCAATGATATAAATGTAAAAGTTTCTTATTGGATATGTAAGTTGCATAGATTATTAGAGAATTATTAGAATTTTTTCTTTTTTCTTCTATAGGTCTTTTGTTTTTTTCATTATCGTCATTCTTTCATTACATATATCTTAATTACAATTGATTTTTTAATATATTTTATTATTATTATTATTACATTTCACATCATTATCACTGTACAATTTCTTTGATTATAAATATATAAATATGTGTGTGTGTGTGTGTGTGTGTGTGTGTGTATGTATAATTATAAAAAAACATAAAAGATACGATTTCCATATCATTACGCCGAAGGCATTCTCCCTATGGGAAAGGCCCTTCTGGACGTTTTGACATCTATGTTAAATTTGACTTTTGTTTGGACGTTTTTTCACATGCAATTAATTTCAATGGTTGTATTGACGTTTTAAATAGGTGTTGTGACATTTTTGCATATTCTATGTAATTTTGCACTAAAGCATGAAAAAAATTACAGTTTGATTTGCAAGGTTAGTTTTCTTGATCAAAATAGTGTGTCTGTGATCACATTTGGTGAGACGGAGGATACATTCAGGAAGAAAGATGAGAGCCTTAACTTATTCAAATAGTGATCGTCTCATGAAAATGATCATTACAATATTGAATCAGATCTCTAATTGGTATCTTTACTCTTTCTCTTTCTAAAAGGAAATTTGTGCATTTTGTGAAAATGAACTGGTAAGTTTCAGTGCAACCCACCTGGGTATTGCGGTAATGTGGGAGAGGGGTGCCCCAGATTCGATCCAATGATTTTTTCCTTTCAATTCAATCACCCTTTGTATATCAATTAGAGATCTCAATAGATATTAGATTTCATCTAGCAGAGATCCGATTCAATTCACTCGCACACATTTACAAACCCTATGCCCACATGTTTACAAAGCTCAATCATTTAACACATTCCATCAAACCTATACATGTAAATTGATTGTAGACGGAAACTGATAAAATTTTGTAACCATAGTGCACCTACTATCAGTCACATAGATTAATCAAAAAATGATATCTAATGAATCTATTCATTAATAAGGCAAGCCAATTATTGATCAGAGATAAAGTATGTAACCTGAGTGTGATGGGTTTCGTTGAATCGTGGGTTTTTTAAATAGTTGCAGTAGTTCACTATTTAATATGAACATGAGGTTCGATGGGAAGCTTATTACAAGAACAAGAAATATTGGAAATGTCTCCAATATGAAAAAAATATACTAGCAATCACACCCGAGTGGTAGAATGGAGACATTGAAAGGGAGGCATTAACGAAGTTAAAATTGAAGTAATGAAGGGGAAGTAGTACATGGAGATAAGGAGAGATGAAAAATGCTATAGAGACCCACATTATGAACCGAGGCCCCTACGTGAAATCTACCAATGTGGGCTTCGCTTGTAAGGAAAATAATTGCAAGGGGATAAGGGTCACCTGAATGACTTCCTCTAAACTAGTAGTCTCTCTCGGCATTCACCATGTCTACCATTGTCGTCCATGGCACTACATCTAAGGTTAGAGGCAATCCTCTTGCAACCAAGCATTGGACTTAGGTTTATATCTTGGAACCTATTTGATTTTCCTTATTTTTAATTTGTCCCCTTAATTTAGAAATTGCACTCATGTGAATAATGTGAACGATTTCAAGACGATAAAGTGAAGGAAACGTAGCATATATTATTTGGGTAGGAAAAATTTGAGCCATGGAATAGGTGTATGACATGTAGGTATTGAAATCCCAAATTTTTATCTCTACCTTCCATTCATGTCTTTGTCTTGTCTAACAAACAACAAATAAAATGTCGTCCAATCGAAAACATTTACACAATTAATTAATAAATAGCAAATTCGTGATGTTCTAAACAACAAAATAAAAGAAAGGGATGGAAATGGCATGGCACGCCTTCACATCAAATGGTTATATAGGTTACATTTATGTTTGTTTTCTTTTTCATTGCATATATTGAAAATTGGGTTTCCTTTCATTTCCCTGGACTTTATTGTATGTATTTATTTGGAGCACTCTAACTTTACAAGGAAGAGGATTGCAAAGATGGTCCATATGGAGGAAACACTAAATTATGCTCTAGACTTTATGTAGTTATTTTTATTTTCATAAATTTAATCGTTGTCATTTTTCCCTAACCATTGTTTTTCTCTATGTTAGTTGTCTCTATGTCCGTGTTTAGATCCAACATTCTTGAAGTTCCAAATTTTTTGATTTATATATGCCTACTACTACTTTTCTTCATAAATTTCATGACTAGAATAGACAGGAAATCCGTTGCTTTAGCCTAGAGTAAGTATATCATATCTTAAATTAAGAAAACAAGGAATCACTTTAAGACCTAAACATTACACAATACACTTTAATGGTTTTATTAGTAAAAAATCATCCTTGTAAATCAAAGAGATGTTTGCACTTGAACTTGTATCCAATTAATGATAATTTCGAATTGCTATTGGTTTACACAATATCGTTCAAATAATTCAGCTTCTTCGTTTCTATGCATGCCTTGTAGATTTGGAAGGTTTTCAAGAGTGTTTTGCTGTGGATTATCAAGCTTTTCTACATTCCTCCCATATTTCTTATAGAAAATGCTTCCATTAAGATACAATTATGAAAACTAAAATGGAAAGCACTTATTTTATATTTAAACAATCCTAATTTTATGTAAAACAACCAACTAACTAACTAGAATGAGTGAATCAACAACTATTGAAAAAGTAATGAAATTCTTCATACATGGCCACATTCAACCAAATTATATATCAAAAACAAAGATAACACCACTTCATTTGCAACCAAAGTGTATATACATTTTGTCTTTTACTTTGCATTGTCAGCCCTGCTTACACAAGGGTAGCTTGCCAACGATGTTTATTTTGTAAAAGATGAAATCATTGTTCACTATGTGTTGACCAGGTTTTATGTTAATTATGTTGATAGTCATTTTACAATAGGAGTGAGGGGTAAAGTGTTGTGTGGTGAGTTTTTTAATTTTTTGATTGACCTTAAATATGATGTCTGTTTGACCATCTTAGGGCAATTTCAAGTTTAAATTCAATATCTATTTTGTCATCACTAAGGAATTTTATTTTATTTTATTGCTTGGAGAAGTCGACAAATGGTGTACCATATTAGCCATATAGTGGATTTTGGAGCCCAATATTTTTGGAAGTCTTCATGTATTCATGTTTAGTTCAAATAAAATAGCCCGCAAAACGCTACCACTCACGATATAAGATTTTCAAATGTATATGTACGAATTTGCAACAAATTTGAAATGTAGAGATAAAACCTTTAAATGTAATGCTTCATCTATATTCCTACACTTACAAAATCAATCACACTTGTTATCAACATCAACTAAAAAAGTAATAACTATCCCTATAAATCAAATAGCATTTACCGTTCGGCATTCACATTGCATTGTACACATACGATTACTAGTAATTTAAAAAAAAAAGTAATTTATTTTGTCAGGGCTCTTGCTCAACGAATCAGAAGTACGCCAGTGATAACAGGCTGATGACTCCCAAGAGGTCTTATCTAGCTATGACGAGGCACAACACAATGTGGATTAAACGTTAATACTTTCGTTTTCAAAGTATTAATGGCAGAAGAGTTGATTATCGTCGTGGTGTTGCAGTTTGTTTTGGGAGTGCTCGAGAAACTTCACCATGTTAAAAAAAATCAACAAATTATCAATGTCACTTGCGTGGACCAGTTTATGAACATAGGTAATGAAGACAGCAACCTACTTAGAATTTATTCTGAAAAATGGCTGGTTGTGTATACAATAATATAGGTTTACTTAACCAAAATCAAACTTATTATTAATGGGATGCATACAAATTTTAAAAATATTTTCCAAAATGATACAACGTATATGATAGTTATACACAACCATATATGTGTACCGATTCCTTAGCAATTCAGGCACCTACAAGTAACTCAACATTCTTTTAAGGATGCTCTCTCTATCTTCTTCGGCCTTTTAGTTTGATTTGTCTGCAGCAACACTGTAGATCTTGAAACGAAGACATTCTATGTCCAGACATGATATATCCAAAACCTGAAACAAAACTCACTGGTATTTACACGAACCAATGAAAAGGTTGGTTTCTAAGTATCTATATAACTGTATAGCTCAACTTATCTTCATATTAATTAAGATAAAGTTTAGAAGGTCTCCTACCTTGACAAGGATTGTATGAAAAACTTTGCTCTGTAAGGAAATTGTCTGGACAGAACATACATCGAAATCATCTTGTTCGAGAACTAAAAGGATTGATGAAAGTAGACACCCATCTGCCCAAGTAAGAATTTGGATGAGCAAATTTGGGCCCATGCTGGTTACACAAACCCTAGGAAAACTTATCATCTTTTGGGAATCACTCTCTTCCAAACTGATTTTTGGTACATTCTCATTTGAGCATCGAATTCCCTTCAAATGTTGATCCTCATTAATTCTTTTGGTAATCTGATAGAGCCACAGATTTCAAAAATTGTCAGTTTGCAGAAATTATTGTTGCTAAGAGAGTTAGAAATAAAATTATAAAAGCAAGACAGAAACGGAACAGTATTAATAAAAATAAAACTATCAAAATCTGTTAATTAGAATTCTAAGCAGTAAAAGAAAGATATTGCGATTCGTTGGGAGATGGCAATCAATATTATAGTGAATACGAAAAAATTAATATAATTAAGTATCAAGTTATATAAGGGTTTTGTTTTGTAGATAAATTTCAATTTCTTTTAAGGAATAAAGTTAAAACAATCGGTCAGACATTACAAAAAAAATGGTTTGAAGTTACATAAAGCAGAACCGCAATAATGAGTGGCATCAATGCATGCGAATTCTAATTAATAAATTCTGATGTAAAAATTAAGAAACCCTAATTTCTGAATTAGTATATTTAAATACTAATGTTTAGTAGATGTGATCTATCATAGGATGCCTTAACATCTTAATGATAGACTCCATGTTTTGATCATCAACATGCTATATCTATCGTTAGGATGTCTTAACATCTTAATAATGGAATATAAATAAAAAACATCATCTATCAAGGTCTGCTATTACATAAGAATATGTATTACAGTGTATATAACTCTTGTTTGTTTATTTAACATTAAAGATCTATTAACTTTTTCTGCTGGTCTGTTTTTTTGTTTTTTTTTAAAATTAAAAATTACCTAATTTTTATTTGTAATGTAAAGGAAAGGATGATTAGAAGCTTTAAAGAGCAAGGCTGTAATATAAGGCAAGTACCATCAATCAACTTCTAAAACATCATATAGATTTAGAGAAAATTTTACTAATGGATTCAATACATATAAAATTTAATCAATATTCTTATGTAAAAATTTATAAATCTTAATCTCTGGATAATAATATTTAAACACTGATGTTTAGATCAGTACATGTGATCTGTCTCGTAATAAACATTGTGTTTTGATCATCAACACGTAATCTATTGTCAGGATGTCTTAACATCTTAATAATGGAATGGATGTTATAATCAGAAACATTAATGGTTAAAATATAACAACTCAATTTTTCCATATATCATTGAGAAAACTAAAACTTATTAATTGGATATACATAAAGCAAAAATTTTGAACTCCATCTTGTAAACAATGGAACGCATTCGATAAATCTTCAATTCTCTCCAACAATTCACGCATAAATAGTTATAATAATTTTGAAAAATATGGAAAACACTTATCTGCGTACCCCGCGGGATTTTAACAGTAGAACTCGCAGTCTTGCCACAGCATAACTCAAATTTCTCTTTCTTCGAAAACTTGCACTTCCAAATACTTTCCGATCTCCACTCTTAAATTTTTGACCCGAATGTTTGAAAACTTTCTTCATTTCAGATCTGATAACCTAAAGAAAAACATAAACACATAGATGCTCCTCCACCATATTTATTATTGTAGATGTAGAAAACTGTAGAAAGTGGGTATGGTATTGTGAGCTTTTTGGGTGTGCCGACTTTGTTTAAGTATGTTGTGGTATAGGCATATGCCATGGCAGACGAAGCCATGTGGAAAAAGGGATATTTCACGTGAAGAAGAATCATGGAAAACTCATGTACGGAATGATAATTACATCTCAGTTGGGAAAGGATTGGGACACTTTTCCTCTTTCTTGTTATTAATATTATTTTTGTCCGAATGCATCAATATGGCGAGTCATAGGAAGTGTGAAGTAAACTTACAAGAAATTCGACTTGGTTTTTTTTGGGTAAGGAATTCGTATTCAGTGGTTCGTTTTAATTTTGTTATCAAAGTATAGAGTAATTTACCCTAAAAAGAATTTTGAATATATGTATTCAAAGTATTCTATGTATGTTAGTGTCTAATGTGATGCTTTGGCTTTCAATAAGAAATTCCACTATTAGTGACCTTAAAATCTATTAGGATAATTATATAGTCCTCACATTATTGGGAAATAATTATGTATAGAAAATAATGTTAAGAGAATATTATTTTTATGGGTTGTATGGGAGCTTGTAGAGAGAATAGTGCTTAGAGTTATTGGACAAACCTCCATGAAAATAAGAGTTATATATATATATATATATATATATATATATATATATATATATATATATATATATATATATAAAATTGCATGTCTCCTATTTTGAGCTCAAACCAAATTTAGTAAAATCTTTTTTTTTTTAATTAAAATGTGTTTCATATCAGAGCTTGGTTTAACCAACTATGGTGTTTTGACTTAAAATGTGGGGCAACATCGTGTGTCTCTGTTTTCTCGATACATGGAGAGATCATTTTTTAACAGTTATTTATAGTTAATAGATTCATGTTGGAATATGCATGTAGCTTCTCCCCGCATGCAAATTCTATTTCTGGAAAGATAAGTTTAATTTTAGAATGCAGTCTGTAGCCATGTTTCGATAAGTCCAGTTCAGTCTCATTGTTAGGATAATGAAAAATTAAATAAAAGAATTTTGTTTGAATGCATGCAAAGCATGCATAGAATTTAGACTGCAGTTCTAATTCAAGGAAGCTTTGTTTAGAGTTGTTTGAAGCAGAAGTTAATTTTTATATAATGAGAAGGAATTGTAATTGATGTAGGTGAATAATAGTTGTTGGGTATGAATGTAGAAAGTATTGTAAATGCACATATTTGATTGTAAAGAGTTGAAGCTATGTGACAGTGAAGAAATAAATTAACTACACACAATAGTGTCGATTTCATTTAATACTTTATTTTATTTTTAATTCGTTTTGTTGTTTACTATATAAGATTGATTAATTTCTAAACATTAGTATCAGAGCATTGTTTTCGAGTAGATTATTAAATTGGTGTTATTTAGATCCCTAGATGTGTAGGATATTGTAGAGAATGGATACACATAGCCCAAAAATGCAACAGCATATACTGCACTTTCACATACAAAGAAAGATACTTTGAAGGAATTACATAGGAAAGACATAAATGCTATTTTCTATATTAATCAAGACATGTATGAAAGAATCCTTCATAGAGTGGCAGCAGCTAGTCAAGCAAAAACCATATGAGACACTCTCCAAGTTGTGTATCAGGGTAAGAAGAAAGTAAAAACCGCCAAGCTATAGTTACTTCGTAAATATTTTGAAAATATTTCAATTAAAGATCCAAATTTTGTACAATCATTCTTTACGTTTTTAGCTGACATAGTCAATCAAATTAAATCCTGCATAGTGAGACTATTGAAGACAAAAGGATTATTGGAAAATTGGTTAGAATTTTTCCTGCAAATTTGATCCCTTGGTTGTTGCTATTGAATAAACGAAAGATCTAAGTCAGTTTTCAATTGATGAGTTGCATAAATCACTAATAAACCATGAAAAGAGGTTGAATATATTATACACATTTGTATATCAATATTTTACATCTCAGACAGCATGAATTCGTGAGAGAGGAAAAGGAAGGTTTAGCCCTCGACGAAGAGGAAGAAGTTCAGCTAGAGGACATAGCAACAGTTCATCAAACTAATGTGGAAGAGGAAAGAGTCAAGAACACAATCGTAATCATTTTTTTTAATCAGAGATAGGATAAGTCTCATGTACAGTGTCACTATTGAAAGAAGTATGGAAATTATGCTTATGATTGCAGGAAAAAGTAATATGATCGCGATAGGTACAATCAAAATCGGGTTGGAAACTCTACTCCTAGATCCATGTTTATTGCATGCACAATTATTATTGGAGTAATACCTTCTTTATCGCCTATTGAGTGTAATCTATCACAAGATATTCCCTATGATGTATGGTATTTGGATTCCGGTTATAGTGATGACATGTCAGGTAACATAGATTCATTTTCCATTTTGGATTAATCAATAAAGATTGATGTTACTATTGGGAATAATAATACAGTCTCTATAAAGGAAAAAGGAACAATTGTTATTCTAACTAAAAAGGGGGAGCAAAGCATGTGTTGAGATATGTCAAAGGTATAGTTGACTTTGGTCTGGAGTATCAGAAGAACACTTAGTTCTTCTTACAAGGATATATAGACTCGGACTATGCAGGATCCGTTGATGACAGGAAATCCACTTTAGGGTATGTTTTTCATGTCAGATTTGGGCCTATCTCGTTTATTAGCAAGAAGCGAATTGTTGTTTTTCTCTCATCCACTGAGGTTGAATATTGCGCCGCATGAGGAGATGTGTGTGAAGCGATTTGGTTACGTCACATTCTTGCAGATATAGGGATTCTTGAAGAGAAACCTCCCATCATTCACTACGACAATCAAGGTATGTTGAAGCTTTGAAGAATCTTGTTTTCATGCATGAACAAAGCATATTGAGGTCGAATGTCACTACATTTATGAATAGGTCTTGAACCACCGAATTTAGCTCCAATATTGACCTAACTGATTTTCATGTTGCAAATATTCTCACCAATCCTCTCGGCAAAGTGAAGTTTGATTTACTTAGGGGGTCACATATGTAAGAGTAATGCATTAAGGGGGGGAATGTTAACACATTAGTTAAGTGCTTAATACATTGTTAGTTGTGAACAGTTATTTAACTGTTCCTCTCTTCTCCACAGCCTATATATGGCTCTCCTATTTTGTTTTAAAAAAGCAATGAATAAACATTGTTATTCGGTTCTCTGCCATCAAATGCAAATCAAACATGCGCTGAGTCTTGTGCTCAAGAAACTGAGTCTTGCGCTAGTGTAAATGATTCTTGCGCTAAGGTAAATAAGTCTTGCACTGAGTCTTGTGCCAATGAAAATGATTCTTGTGCTAATGTAAGTGAGTCATGTGCTAAGTCTTGTGATAATATCATTGAGTCCGTGCTCAAGGAATCCAATCAACTTTTCAATTAGTTATAAAATATGAGTCATTGCTATGGAATCTTTGGTTTGGAAATTTAAATTTTGGAAGTTTAAATTTATTACACAGGAAAAATATGGTAAAATATTTTCCCTCGATTCAGAAACCAGAAAGAGTATGTGAAGGGTGTATTTTGGGGAAGCAAGACCGAGATTATTTCCCACTTGGAAAAACAATAAGAGAAAGTCTACCACTTGAAATTATTCACTCTGATTTATGTAAAAATATTCTATTAGAGGTTGTTCATAGTTTATGACATTTATTTATGACTATACAAGGAATACATGGGTGTATTTTTTGAGAGAAACATCATATGCTTTTGATAAATTTTAGTCATTTAAGGTTTTAGTGGAGAAGCGGTGTGGATACTACATCAAAGTTATGAGGACAAATAGAGGAGGTGAGTATGTTTCCAATGATTTTATAATTTTTCGTAAATATCATGGTATACACAAGAATTTTACTACCAGGTATATACCAATTCAGAATGGTGTGGCAGAGAGGAAGAATAGAGCCATAATGGAAATAACAAGAAGTATGATGAAGGAACAACATCTTACAAATGAGTATTGGGTAGAAGCAAGTAGAAATTGGTGTTTACATTTTAAACATGTGTCCAACAAAAAATTTCAGGAACATGGTTCCTCAACAAGCTTAGACTAATAGAAAACACAATATTTATGATTTCATGACTTTTGGTTGTGTGGCATATACACGTGTCTGATGAGCTAAGGAATAAGTTACACCAAAAAGGATAAAAGTGCATATTTTCTGTTATTATGAGAATATGAAAGTATACAAGTTGTATAATCCAGTCACAAGAAAGGTTGTGATTAGAAGAGATGTACATTTTATTAATAACGAATCATGGGATGGAAGTATAGAGAGAACATACAACATACCAACAGCTATTCTTCATGATGATATGGCAGATGAAAATTTAGAACTACAAGGTATTGTATCTTCTTCGAATCTTGGACATGGATCTCAAGTTATAGTACAAGCTACACCTCCATCCACAATAAGGAGGTCTCCAAGATTTCAGTCATGAAAGAAACACCAAAAATAACACCAAAAGTAACTCCTTCACCACAAAACATTCCATCATCTGATAGCCCTTTGCAGCAGAAAACTAATTCAGGGGTCTTTTTGAGATTTTTAGTGCTGATACAACTAATGGATGATGAGATAGATTCTATAGAGAAGAATCAGACATAGGAGTTGGCGGATCTTCCAAAAGTAAAGGATGTGATAGGTGTGAAGTGGGTCTTTATGAATAAGTACAATGCTGATGAAAAAAGTATAGAAACATAAAGCAAGGTTGGTTGCATGATATTTTTCACAGTAATATGGAGTTAATTACAGTGAAACATTTGCAACACTAGCATGTTTAGACATGGTAAGAATGGTTTGAGCAATTTCTTCTCAAAACAAATGGTCTATCTTTCAGATGGTTGTAAAATTAGCATTCTTGAATGGTTTTCTTGAAGAGGATGTTTATGTGATACAACCAAAAGGTTATGATATTAAATTTCATGAAGGAAAGGTATACAGGTTGAAAAAATTTCTATATGATCTCAAGAAAGCACATAGAGCATGGTACATTAGAATTGATTCGTATTTGATACAAAATGGTTTCACTAGGAGGAGCAATTAGCCTACCTTATACATCAAGACAAATGAGAAAGGTAATATTTTGATTGTTTGTTTATATGTTGATGATTTAATCATTACTATAAATCTATATACATATTCATTTAAATAAGCCATGAAGAAAGAATTTTAGATGACATATTTAGCTCTTACACATTACTTTTTGGGCATTGAATTTCAACAATCAGCAGATGGAGTATTTATTTCATAAAAAACATATGCTAATGATATTTTTAAGAGATTTAACATGTTGAATTGTAAGCCAACACCAAAACTAGTTGTAGTAGGTTTGAAGTCTCATATATTGGTGGATTGAAAAGAGGATAGTGGATCATTGGTGGATCCAACATTGTTCAAAAGATTGGTTAGAAGTCTCATATATTTGACGGCCACAAGGCCTGATATTATGTATGGTGTGAGCCTCATATCAAGGTTCATGGAATCTCCATAAGATTCACATTGGCAAGCTGGAAAAAGGATTTTGAGGTATTTATGTGGAACTAAGGGGTCATGAAATTTTGTATTCAGCCTTAGATGAGTTCAAATTCATATGTTATAGAGACAGTGATAATGCGAGAAGTATAGATGATAGGAAAGGACATCCAAATATACGTTACACTTTCGAATAGGAGTGGTTTCATGGGCATCAAAGAAGCAAAACATTGTCACATTATCTTCACCAGAGGAAAAGTATGTAGCAACAACATGTCAAGTTGTGTGGATGAGAAGAGTATTGAAAGATTTGATGCAGAATTAAGAGGATGCTACACATTATTTTGTGACAACAACTCAGCAATAGCATTTTCCAAAAATCATTTTTTTCATAACAGGAGAAAACATAATGATGTCAGGAATCATTTTATCAAGGAGTTGATTAAAAAAAAGAAATGTTTCTTTAATTTTGCAAATCCGAAGACCTTTTTGCTGATATTTTTACAAAGGCTTTGGTGAAGGAAGTTTTTGAGTATTTATGAATTTGTTTGGGAGTTTTTGATATTGAATATGGCGGATTAGGAAATACAAACTCAGCTCCATAATAGTGAAATTTTGAAGGTTGGAGTGTTGAAATATGCATGTAATTTCTCCATGCATGCATAGTCTGTTTCAGGAAAGATAAGTTTAATTTTAAAATGCAGTCCATAGCCATGTTTAAATAAGTCTAGTTCAGTCTTACTGTTAGGATAAAGATAAATTAAATAAAAGAGTTTTTTTAATACATGCACAACATGCATTAAAAATTTAAATTGTAGTTCTAATTCTAGGAAGCTATTTTTAGAGCTATTAAGCATTGTTTGTAGGAGAAGTTGATTTTTATATAGTCAGAAGCAATTTTTAATTGTTGTAATGTGCATGTAATTTCTCCATTCATGCATTTTCTGTTTCAGGAAAGATAAGTTTAATTTTAAAATGCAGTACACAGCCATGTTTAAATAAGTCTAGTTCAGTCTTATTGTTAGGATGAAGACAAATAAAATAAAATAATTGTGTTTGAATGCATGCACAACATGCGTAGTATTTAAACTGTAGTTCTAATTCTAGTAATCTCTATTTAGAGATATTAAGTGTTGTTTGAAGGAGAAGTTCATTTTTATATAGTGAGAAGCAATTGTAATTGTTGTAGGTGAATAATAGAAGCTTGGTATAAATGTAGAAAATGTTTTATATGCACAAAGTTGATTGTAAATAGTCGAAGATCTGTGAAAGTGAAGAAAAAAATTAACTATGAACAATAATGTTGATTTCGTTGAATACTCTATTTTATTTATGTTTTCATTTTAATTTGTTTTGAAGCTCATTGTATAAGATTGCTTAATTTCTACAATTCATGTGTGTTGCCTTACATTTCTATGTTTTCCAATCACACCTACTATGAATGTGAATTGGAAATGGGAATTTTACATTTTTAATTTCTCTTAACACAACTATTGTCACATTATCTTTGGTGTTGGAGAGATACTAAAATGGGATCTATATAAAAGTTGTGCATCTCTAAATAATCGTTGTAGTCAAGTGTATTCAAACAACCTTGCATTTTTATAGTTAAAATTTTAGTGCATTGAAGAAAAGTTTCATGGATGTCTTATTACATATCTCTCAGAATGCACCTCTCAATCTACATTTTTCATTACTCGTACTTTAGTTATATATTTGTCCTAACATCAAAACTCTTTGGATTCTCCTTAAATGTAAGTTCGACACCTATACAAGTTTATATGGATATCCTTGCAGTAGCTCAATCTACTTCTGATCCATCTCCCAGTGCAACGCATTGGCCCTAGTCTAGATCAAATCTCAGAAAAAACATGACATGCAAAATTTCTCCTCTTAGATCTAGCTAGATATTTGACTTTTCTTTGAGGTGTTGGACATACCAAAAACATCGGCACCCTTATCATTCATCGTTGATTACTCTAAGATCATTTCCACCAAAAATACAATGAGTTTGGTGGTGAGATCCTTGAGATAAGCACCTATAATATTTCCATAAACTCCTCACTATAAATAAATCCTGCATTCTATGAATTAAAGAAAGTTTGTTACACTGTTCAATTAGTTTGATTGTTTTGTCCATCCTTAACATGGTCATTTCTTTGTCATTTATTATTTATTTAAATTTATTTACATTTATTATACTGAGTGGTATAAGTATTTTAATAAATGGTCAAAAGGCCATTTTGATAGTTTTTTAGACATTTAATTATTTAAGTTTCTAGGTTAATGTTATTATGTTCTTATCATAGCGAATACTTGTATGTTTGAGGAGTGTATTAGATGAAAGGGACGATAAGAAGATTGTTCCAAAACATGAAGATATCAAAATATAATAGCTCACCACATTATATTTGTAAACAAAAATCTAAAATATCATATATGGAAATCTATTATAATCCATAATTACTTCACACTGAATTACAATACATCACATTAGGTTAGTAAGAATGGTGTACATATAGGAGGAGGGAAGTGTAACTACTTCCTAGATCAGTGGTGAAGAAATCACACTAACTACTATTTGTAGTTAAGCTAACTCCATAAGACTAGCGAGATAACTCTACACAAATAGTAAGCTAGTTCCACATAACTAGTACATCTAAACAAGCTAACCCAAAATGTCTAGGGCTAACACAAGTGCAACAATTATCTTGATAAACAAATAAAAGGATAAATAATAATCTACACTAACACCCTCCGTAAGCATAGCTTAGGTCGGTGGAAAAGAAGGTGGGTCCTAATAACAAAGCCTAATGAGGTACCCACATATAATAATTGGGAAAAAGGAAGATCGCGTAGTACCCTAAACCAATAAAAATAAAGTAGATAGAGAAAAAACCTGCTATAAGGCATCCCAAGAAACTTGGATGAAAAAATTCGTACAATGATGAAGAATTTTTATGTGCACTATGGTATGAATCCACAACACGATCACAATACTCAAAAACAACTGACACTGGGATTCACTAGAATAGCTCCGTATAGAAGGAGACTATCAGTGGAGTGATGTTGAAAGTGAAAAAAAACACCAAACATATTCGATCAACTGCTACAAATAGGTGTGTCACGATCCAAGAATAATAACCAAGGCAACTAGGAAAGGACACAAGATCTAAAGAAATAGGAGTGCCACGATCCATGAAATACAAGGTAACAAGGCAAGGACATAAGAGCCAAATAAGCAAGATAAACTTTTACAAATAGGTGTGTGTATGCACCAAAAATTTCAATTGCTACATTGTTAGAAAATGGTTACAAAAGTCCCCAATGATGAATTCATGTCCTTTTAGAAGATGTTCAAGATCCTAAACCCATCTACAGTGTATATTTGTAGCCTAAACATCCTTACTTAGCCTTTCCATGCTTTCTTCTAGCTTCCCACCTCTTTTTGTGTAGGTTTTGGCCTTTAGTGATAGGAACGCCGCCCTGTCTATGCATTGGTTCTGAAATCCATGCCCAACAGGGTGATGGTCGTGCCCATTTTTTCCAGAATCCATCATGTGTTATTTTAATATGCGATTTTTCACTTAACTTCACTTTTAGGATGCGTTTGTAAACAAAATTACCTAAAAATTGTATGGATTGTTTAGTTTTCCTTCCTTCTTCTATTTTTAAATAGATTTAATTAGTTTGAACTACCTCTTCTTGCTTTGTGCATGAAGGCACATCCCAGGCAATACTTATATCTTCTATGCTTGTATTCAAGCAAAAGGGATGAGGAATTTTTGTGTATCTTGCATAGTATTGTTGCCACAATCCTGCTAGGAATTGTATATCCAAGATCATATCTCTTTTTCTATCTCTCTTCTATGTGCATTATAACCAAACTACCTTCAAGCTACCATTTCTCAAGCATATTATCTTCTTGTTGTTCTTGTATTCCCAATCCCTTGGGACTCATATGAACACACGGAGAAAGAAAGGAATAAAATGAGGGGAAGAAAACTATTGCACAACTGGATTTACCTCTGTTTTGTGAATTCCAAGTTGGATGTGTTGATTTATTTCCATCGTTCCTACAATTTATCATTGTTATATCATATCAAATAGAGTATAAATAAATTTCCTTTCATTTGCAAGTAATGAGTTTATTTCCAAGAGGGTTTTGATATTTCATAGAAATCCCCAGTGGCGGATCCTCTTCTTCCCATTCCTATGAATCTGATGGAGAGAATATATGTAGGAGGTTGTCTACACATCATAGATCATTTAGAAAAGTTCATGTTTTACATTTTTTTAGTTTCAATACACTCAACACATGTGAATAACCACACCGGGTTATCTCACTTGTTTAGTTTTAGTGTAGAAATATTATAATTATTTAGAATAAAAGAAAATTGTTGTTTTTTATTGTAATATTTCAGTTTTATGATTTGTTTAGATTAGTTTCCCTTTCAGCAGTATCATAGATTGTTGTTTTCCTCATAGTTAATTTGAACACTTCAAACTAGATCAACATTTAGATCTAAGTTAAGAAAACAAACCATAGGGAATTTACACTACCCGTTCATAGCCTCCAAATCTCCCCTTTTCCAACTCAGCTACCAGGAGATTACACTACCAGATCTTAGTCATTGACCCTCCTATAGTTAGTCATAAACATTCAACATCGGCTGCTCCGGCATGACCTGGGGGGGTTGAGTGCGAAAGAATGTCACGTGTTCATTTTCTTTCGTAAAAATTGGTGAACCCGACGTGAAGGATCAATTCCTTTTTGTTTATTTTCTTTCATTTCTAATACCTCATCTTTCAATTTCTTCCCCTGTATGGTAGGTATTTTATACTTTCTAAAATATGTATCAAAGAGAGTTTACTGGGCCATTTGGCTCTAATAGATGTTACACCAATGTGCAACCACAACAGTCCCCTTCTCTTTTGAGGTGGGGCGACAATTAAACAAGAAACGTTCAAACCTCCCCTACTTAAACTTAAAACCCCATTAGCTATGTAATGATGGAGGAGTTTGATCAATTGTTAAACATGTAATACGGTAAACCCAATGCAAACCACGTTGTTATCACAAATGGAATAGTTTCTTACCATAGAGTCTTATCGAGACCTCACATTACCATGCAATCAACGAAAGACGATACATTCACATGAATATAAAATCCTCTTCATCAGATAGATGAGTCTTTGGATAGAATGAAGGCTTACAACATCTGATACTTCAAATGCCTATCCTAAGATTCTTACTTCTGAGGAAGGCCAAAATTATGATACTAAATAATTCATGACGAGGTATCATGAGCCTGCTCAATCAAATCCTATGCCACATTCACCCCAACAAGGGACTCAGTCCTCTCCCAACGATCTCATTTCTACTTTAGTAGGGAGGATTATAAAACTAGAAAGTGCCCAGACTTCACAACCAACACATGTAGTAGGGAAGAACACAGGGTATCCAGTTGACAACAAAGGATACATCCCTCCCAATGAGTAACCAATGCAATATCCTGTACAACAAGGTTATCTGGTTCATTCAAATCTAGGTGATCTTCTCACAGGGTTAGACACACTAGGGATGGTTCCTCATCCTTTTCAAACTTATCCTATGCAAGGGCTAGCCAGAAGTGTGTTCTCAAATGCTGCCACAACAAGCAATGTGACGTTCCTTGGTTTTACGCCTGCTAGTCCATATCCTACGACTATTCCACCTTACATGCATATGTATTCAAAAAATCCCCAGATGGACCCATATACCATTCCCACTCCCTATGTGCCATATCAAGGGACCCCATACATTCCCATCAACACTTAAAATGTAGCTTATCCAACTCCTCCTCCTCCATCTCCTCATCAAGTATCTTCAATGGTGGAATCTTATGCAATGGATACATACGTTGATTACTTAAAGGAGCCTCTTGACTTCACCATACGTGGTTTCATGCTTCCACACCCATTGTTAGATCTTCCATAATATGAGGGAGAATGAGACCTGAACGCTCATATCAAGGCCTACACTACTTCTATCAGGGAATTTATTCCTTGGGATGTTGTAGTGGCTAAGATATTTCCAAAGACTCTCGAAGGAATCACATTGGATTTGTATTAGCACATTCTAGAATCTTCTATACATTCCTTTAAACAAATTGTTTCTGATTTCATTAAATAATTTTACATGAACAAGTTGTTACATACAGGGATTAGGGAGTTCATCCATATTAGATAGGAGAAAAATGAGTCTTCTACCCATTTCATCCAGAGATAGCGCCAAGTTCTTTATTCCTCTGCAAGTGTTCCCAACATGGACCTGTGAACACTAAATTTTCCTTCGTAGTTTCTATTTCATTAATGTATGTATTAGGAATAGGATTTTGTTGAGTATAATTAGTACTAGAATCCAATAAAAGATAACGGTGTTGCCGGTACGACGCTGCCAATAACGTATAGTATGGTAATAGTCAAAAGTACAATAGGAATGTTATGGTAAAAAGTAAATATTTGTCGTAAGTGGTCCGGTAATGTTAAAATGTCAAAGTTAGGTTAAGTAGAGAAGTAGGCTCTACATGATTAGGAATTAGAAATGTTATATTGATAATAAGGACAATGAGTGAGGTCATAAATATTTTGTGTATTTTATTTGCAAAAAGTCTCAAAAGGTGGAACCCATGTGAAATGATAGGGTTTATCTTATCTTAAAAGATAAGCTTACATGTATAGATAAGAGTTAAGGTATGGAATATGATTCTTCAAAGTGGATTTCTTATCCTATCTTAGAGATAAGATGGATTATCCTGGAAGCTCTATAAATAAAGAGGCCACCCCCCTCATTTAGCATGGAAGGAAGTAGTGAGAAATATTGTATGAGTAAGTGTGTAAAGGAAGCCATCATTTTGAAGGTGTGTTAAAGAAGCCATTAAGAGGTGTACTTGTGAAGTTTCTCCCATAGTATTGGTGGAAGGCAAGTGAAGTTAGTAACACTTGAAGTACCTCATGGGTGAGATTGTAACAATTTTATGTTAATATTATAATTTACTCTAATATTTTAGATTTATCATCATTCCTTCTTATCATAGTCTGTGGTATTCTTGTTTTATGTTTGTTATTGTGTTTCCAGATTACATCCACCAAACTAAAAGCTATGCATTAGTTAATAATCATAGCACAAGGAGTTCCCGGTGAAGAATTATCATAGTGCCAGATTGGTGATGACATTTTGGTTCCGTTGCCGGGACCATTCCTCGTTGGTGGATTTTCTGAAGAGATATTCCCACTTAGTCAAAAATCATTTGGAGGGTAACCTTGTTTTACTGTGCATAGTAGTTACCATGGTAAAGTAATTTTTTGCCATGAATAGTATTTACCGCAGTAACTTCACTTTTTACTATGAATAGTGTTTACCACAGTAAAGTCAGTTTTTACTGTAGTAAGTTAAGTTTTACCGTGGTCACTTCTATTTTCTATTATAGTGATTCCAATTATTTGTGCACATAAGTCTTGTTGATTGTACTTTTGGGTTGGTATTTCACTGTGGTTATGTTCGGAAATGGGGAAGATTCATGTTTTTTCAGCCCAATCTAATGAAGATGCTTCATCTTTCATTCAAGAGTTTAAATGATCATGTATTTGTAATGGCCTTATAAGAAGGGAACAATGGATTGAATTTTTTCCTACCTTTTTGGATGGTTCAGCCCTTAGGTGGTTTGAAACACTAGGTGATAATGTGAAAAACTCATGGGATTTATTAACTGAAAGTTTTCTTGAAGAATTTGGTGAACAATAGAAATATGCAGATCTCATGATCGATATCACAAAGCTATCCCAAGGAGAGAAGGATAAGATAAGGGATTATCATGCTCATGTTCTAGAGCTAAGGAGGAAGCTCGATGCCCAGATCTGGAAGGAAGGATTAGTGGATGGGTTGATGAATGGTGTGGATAATATCCTCTGTAAGAACTTCATTCTTGGGAAAGAAATTGTTGCTAAAGTAGAGCCTACACTAGCACCTTTGGTTCAGAATCCACAACCACTCTCAGTGAGCACAAATATTTCTCCTAGTACATATACTAAGTATGAATATCTGCTCAAGAAGATGGGTCAGTTAACTATTAATCTTCTTTAAGGAAAAAAATTTAGTTCTCAAGGAGGAGATAGAGGTTCAAAGATAAATATTTATGAAGTTATATGTTATGGTTGTTATAAAAAGGTTCATTATAAGTATAATTGTCTAGATAGAGCTTCTACATCTGGTACAAGAGATAATGATAAAGGAAAATCACCTTTGAATTCTTTTGATGTAGTAGATAAGAGCATAAATAATGAAGTAGATGTGCTTGTAACAAAAAGAAAGAAAAAAAAGGATAATCAAGATGGAAATGATCCTAAGAAGATGAAACAGGGTTCATTTTAAGAGACCTCTTGGAAATCGGAGGTGGAGAATACCTGGCGAATATCCCCGGAACCGGTTTCGTGGGAAGGTGAATTTTTTGGGGGTTGTATGAAAAAATTTCGCCTGATTGTCAAGTGCTGCGACAGAAGGCTGTAGACGCGCGACGGGAGATTTTACTATCGCACGTCAAAAAAAGCATTGACGTGCATCAAAAGACCTCAGTGACACGCATCAACAACCGTAATGACACGCGTTATTGAGGTCTTTTGACGCGCGTCTATCGCGCATCTGTAGCCTCCAACCTCTGCTTTCTCATCAAAATTTTTTTTTGACATGCGACAACAAAATCTCCTGTCGCGCATCTGTAGCCTCCAACCTCTGCTTTCTCATCAAAAAATAATTATGTCGCGCATCAACAAACTCTTTTTCGTGTGTCTGCTATACGTCAATATCTGTTTTACCTCCTTGTCATGCATCAACTATCCATCAAGATCACGTGTCAACAAATAACCCTCATTGACGCGCGTCAACAGACCTCAGTGACGCATGTCATTGCCGTTGTTGACACGCGTCACTTAGGTTTGTTGACGCGCATCACAGACCTCAATGATGGGTTTCATTACGGTCATAATGACGTGTGTCACTGAGGTCTATTGACGTGCGTCACAGACCTCAGTGACGCACGTCAAAAGACCTCAGTGACACACGTCAACAACTGTAATGAAACGTGTCACTGAGGTCTGTGATGTGAGTCAATAGACCTCAGTGACGCGTGTCATTACGATTGTTGACGCGCGTCACTGAGGTCTGTTGACGTGTGTCAATGCATTTTTTTGACATGTGATAGCAAATATCCTATCACGCGTCTGCAGCCTCTACCCTCTTCTTGCTCATCAAAAAAAACTCCATGTCGCTTGTCAAAAAACTCTTTGTCATGCGTCTACTATGCATCAATATCTGCAGTATCTCCTTGTCTGCAAACCCTCCTTGTCGTGCATCAATAACTTGCCCCCTTTTCACGCGTCTATAATACGGGATATATCATATTGTTGAAAAATGTGAAGTAGAAGTGTTCTACCTGGAAAATAATCTAGGTTTATATAGGGGATATTTTTCAAGGGTAGGCAAAGCTGACCCCTAAAAAAAATTAAAGTGTAATT
Organism: Taxus chinensis; assembly: GCA_019776745.2. NCBI lineage: Eukaryota > Viridiplantae > Streptophyta > Pinopsida > Cupressales > Taxaceae > Taxus > Taxus chinensis. Next base: position 768,412,162 of record CM034152.1, read on the forward strand.
TTTAGATGAACAGGTCACTGACCCGTGCCAAAAAATTCACCTTTTCAAAATTTTCAAAAATGGAATATTCGCCATATTATGAATATTCGCCACTAAAATTTTCCCTGAGATGAAAGGAGAAACTAGTAAGAAACATAGGAGAAGAAAGTTGGGCATGCAGGATTTTCTGATTTCACAGGGACAAGGACCATACTCCATCTTAGAAGATCTGTCCAAAAGGCATGCAAATATTACATATGGTCAAATCTTGACTATGTCTTCTGAGAAGAGGTGGGAGCTGCGAAGTGGACTCAATGCTTGATGAAGGAAGGAGGTTGAGGTCCCTATTTTACAGGTAGAGGTAGATCCCTACACTCCACAAGCTGAGGTATTATGTAATGGTATTTCAATTCATGATGTCTTAGTTGATGGAGGTGCTGCAGTTAATGTAATGACCGAGTCTGTAATGAATATGTTTCGTTTAAAAATTGATCACCCCTCAACACTTATGTCAAGGTCATTAAATAAGGGAAAAACTAAACCAGAAGGTGTAGTTTCAAATGTGGTAATATCTGTTATGGGTATTATATGTGTTGTAGAATTTTAGGTGATGAAAAATGGTACTGTTGCGTACCCAATGTTCTTAGGAAGGCCATGGCTAAGGAGAGTTCATGCAATAAACTATTGGAATGAAGGCTTCATGACACTTAGACATGGTAGAGAGAGGGTTAAGATAAACGTGATCCCTTGGCATCATAAGTCAGAACCTGTGGATTCAAGTGATGAAATTGATGATTGGACATCATCTGATTACTCTAGTACTGGTGAAGTGGACACAGAAGATGAAGAATGTGAGGTTGATGTTTCGGTCATGAATATCCTTCCAGTCACATTGACTCATGAACCCATAAAATTATCTGAAGAAGAAATTGATGATCGTCTGCAACAAATAAATATTGCTGATGTTGTGATGGAGAGTGAGAAGGAATGCTACCTCTAGCTCTTTCGAAGCTACATACACCTATTCACTTTTGGTTACAAGGAACTCTGTCAAGTAAGTTGGGTAGAACATTCTATTGAGCTGGTAGATGGTGCTAAGCCCATAAAGCAAATGCCATAAAGAGTGAATTCTGATTTTTCCAAGACTGTAAAAGAAGAAATAGATAAGTTGCTTGATGTAGGATTCATATTTGCTGCGGAGAATTCAGAATGGGTTTCTTCCATTGTGATCTCAATAAAAAAGAATGGGAAGTTATGCATTTGTGTTGATTATAGGAAGCTCAATAAGGAAACAAAGAAGGATCATTACCCTCTTCCATTCTCAGATCAGATCTTGGACGAAGTAGCTAGCCAGGAGTGCTATAGTTTTGCTAATGGATATAGTGGATACAACCAAGTTCATATAGCATAGAAAGATCAGCTGAATACCACATTCACCACTCCTTGGGGAACATTTTCTTATAGAGTTATACCTTTTGGGTTATGTAATGCTCCGGGAACGTTCCAACGTTTGATGAATAGGGTGTTCGAACCCTACATTGGGAACTTCATTAGAGTATTTCTGGATGTTTTTTGCATCTATGGGAGCAAGATGGACCACCTGTACCATATGGAGACAGCATTTCAAAGGTTAGATGAAGCACAAGCCTCACTAAACCCTACAAAGTGTGTCTTTGGATGTTCTAAAGGCATTTTGTTAGGGCAAGTTGTATCCAGAGATGGTATTGGTACTAATCCTGATAAATTTTCAAAAATCAAAGAGTTACCATTTCCTATTAATAGAAGTAAGTTGAGATCATTTTTAGGCCATGTGGGTTACTATAGAAGGTTCATCAATAATTTCTCAAAGATTACACAGCCACTAACCCAGTTCTTGAAGAAGAATGTTACTTATGAACCAGGAAATAAGGCATATGAAGCTTTTGAACAACTGAAGGAAGCCCTGGTGTCTTCACCTGTTCTAAAGAATCTAGATTGGAGCAAGCCATTCATTTTGTACATTGATGCCTCAGATACAACACTAGGAAGTACTTTGAGCCAAAAGGATGAAAATGGGAATGAACATCTAGTTTACTTTGGGAGCAGACAAATGAGTAGCGCTGAGGTAAATTATACTATAACTAAAAAAGAGGCTCTAGCTATCATTTTTGCTGTAGTGAATTTTAGGAATTACTTGCTAGGGAAAAAATTTATAGTTGTAACAGATCATCAGGCTCTAAAATATATTGTAAATAAGCCTAACCCATCAAGGAGGATAGCAAGATGGATAATTTTTCTACAATAATTTGAATTTGATATTATAGATAGGCTAGGAAAGAAGCATGTCAATGCATATTTACTTTCTTGAGCCTATGATGGTTTAGGTTCATCTTGTGATGATGATGATTTCCCAGATGCAACATTGTTATCCCTTGACACAATCCCTGGTGAATACATAGATATTTGGAATTATTTGAATGAATTCAAGTTTCGTGATGGTACCAATGCAAAGACTAAGAGGAAGATTACCCAAGCCAGTTGTCCATATTCTATTCTACATGGAGTATTATTTCGAATAGGACCTGATGGACAGTACAAGAGGGCAGTTGGATACGATCAAGGGAAGGAGCTGATAGAAAAATTCCACAATGGTACATGTGGAGGGAACTTCTCTGGACAACTTATAGCAAGAAGGATCTTGGATGCAGGTTATCACTGGCCCACTCTTTTTAAAAATTGTTATAATTATTGTAAGACATGTGATATTTGTCAAACACATGGTAACCGTAAGACTTCATCAGCTCCATTATGTCCTATTCTTCCACTTGGTGCCTTTAAAAAGTAGGGAATATACATCGTAGGTCCACTTCCAACTACCCCACACCAAAATAAGTATATTGTAGTTGCCACAGATTATTTAACCAACTGGGTTAAAGCTAGGCCATTGAAAACAACTTCTATGGATGATGTTGCAAGGTTCATTTATGAACGCATTGTCACCAGATTTGGTTGCCCATTAGAAATTGTAACAGATCAAGGAAGCCACTTCATTAATGAGGTGGTAGAAGCCATAGTTAATAAGTTTTCTAGTAAGCACAGGAAGGCAACAACATACAAGCCAAGCACAAATGGAAAGGTGGAATAAACAAATTTTGTGTTGTGTCAAATTCTAGCAAAAGATGTAGCCTTGCAGGTACATAAGTGGGATAAAAGGATTCATGCAACATTGTGGGCATATAGGGCAACATCAAAGTCAGCAACAGGATACTCCCCATTTCAGTTGGCTTATGGCATTGATCCAGTTCTTCCTATTGAGTTTGATATTCCAACTGTGAGAGTTATGAAAAATGAAAGGATGGATGAAAATGATTCATTAAAAGTAAGGTTGGTACATCTTCATTTGCTACAAGAAATGAGGGAAATAGTGAAGGATACAAGCTATAAGAAGAAAATGAAGCAGAAGGAATACTTTGATAAAAAGATCCATTGGTCTCCATTTCCTATGAATGACTTGGTTCTAGTATATGATTCCAGATACAAAAAAAGAAGACGGAGAAAATTTCTTCCAAAATGGATGGGGACCTACAAAATAGCAGCTGTGTATGAAAATGGTACGTATCGGCTGGAGGAATTGGATGGCACTCCCATTACGAAATGGGTCAACCACGACAAGTTGAAGATTTTCCAAGAACCAGAATAGTCTACTCCAAGGACGGAGTAGAAACTAGGAAGGGGGAATATGTCGACACTAAAATTTTCCTCTGTAATTTCTATTTCATTAATGTATGTATTAGGAATAAGATGTTGTTAGGTGTAATTAGTAGTAGTGTCTGATAAAAGATAACGACATTGCCAGTACGACGCCGCCAATAATGTATAGTATGGTAATAGTCAAAAGTACAATAGCAATGTTGTGGTAAAAAGTAAATATTTGTCGTAAGTGGTCTGGTAATGTTAAAATGTCAAAGTTAGGGTAAGTAGAGAAGTAGGTTCTACATGATTAGGGAATTAGAAATATTATATTGGTAATAAAGACAAGCAGTGAGGTCATAAATATTTTTTGTATTTTATTTGTAAAAAGTCTAAAAATGTGGAATCCATGTGAAATGATAAGGTTTATCTTATCTTAAAAGATAAGCTTACATGTACAGATAAGAGTTAAGGTATGGAATATGATTAGTCAGAGTGAATTTTTTATCCTATCTTAGAGATAAGATGGATAAGCCTATAAGCTCTATAAATAAAGAGGCCACCCCCCACATTTAGCATAGAAGGAAGTAGTGAGAAATATTGTATGAGTAAGTGTGTAAAGGAAGCCATCATTTTGAAGGTGTGTTAAATAAGCCATTAAGAGGTGTAATTGTGAAGTTTCTCCCATAGTACTGGTGGAAGGCAAGTGAAGTTAGTAACACTTGAAGTACCTCTCATGGGTGAGATTGTAACAATTTCATGTTGATATTATAATTTACACTTATATTTCAGATTTATCATCATTCCTTCTTATCATAGTCTATGGTATTCTTGTGTTTTGTTTGTTGTTGTGTTTCTAGATTACATCCACCAAACTAAAAGCTGTGCATTAGTAAATAATCATAGCATGAGGAGTTCCCGGTGAAGAATTATCATAGTGTTGGATTGGTGATGACAGACCAGATGGAACTTTATAGTATTTTCCTTCACTCACTCAATCGAGAGACTAGGGAAGGGGTCCAAAAGTTTTCTTTCCATAGTTATGAGGAATTATTGGAAGGTGCGCTTCGGATTGATCAACCCATTATAGATAGTGGGCATAAGATCTATGGTCCCAATGGGAAATTAGCATCCCCAAATCAAAATAATGCAAATTATCAAAACAGTGGTTCCAACAACTAAGGATCTAAGGGTGTGATTCATAATCATGGTGATACCACAAATAGTGTTACTGATCAAGCCAAGAACATTGGTTTTCCAAATAACAACAACAATAATAATAACAACTCAGGAAATCAAAGAGGCCGTAACACTATGTCTTCTATCAACATGGTCAATGTAAATCATCCATCGCAAAAATAAAATCAAACCCAAGGCCCAAACTAGTATCAAAACTCTGTCCAAGCGGTAGAGAATCATGGTTATAATAAACAATTTCAAAAATACAACTGAGGTTATAATCAACAACAACAAGACACTTATCAAATGAAAAGAGATTACAACCCTAACCTATATTTTGGTTTCCATAAGGTTCAAGGTCATAATGATAGGACTTTCCGTGATTGGAACAAGTTTCTGCAAAGACTTCCTGAAAACCAAATGCAATTCTTTGTAGACATGTTCCAAGAAAATCCTGAAACAAACCCACAGTCTAGTCATACCAGATCTATCACAACTCAAAATGCAAACCCTAAATGCCCTCAGCATTCCCAAGTGAATCCTCAAAATATAAACAGGGGAATCCCTATATAGAACAACGATCATGAAGCCTCAACTTCTAATAATTCTTGGGTTGCTCCTAACCTTGGTTCAAATGATAATACAAAAAATCTGGGATTAGTTGAGCTAGAGGTCGAGCCAGAAATTAATGTAACAACTCAGATGAAAGAATAAATTCCACAACCCCTACCCATTGTTTCCTTCCCGCAGGACGACGTTCCTACAATAGAAAAACTGGTAGGAGACTATGATTTAATATCGGATTTGAACAAGACCTTTTCTCACATTTCGTTTCTAGACTTGCTGAAGAATTCAAATGTACATCATTCTATGTTGCTTAATGCATTGGGTCTTGGTCATATAATCCATGTTACGCCACCTCCTAGTGCTTGAATAAATCACATTGACTTTGACATACATCCTCTGGGACATAACCTTAGGGATATTGGGTTTGTTTTTGATATAGAAAATATGTCATCTAACGTTGAAATTACATGAATAGGTGATCCTGCCTTATTTTTACAAGTATAGGTTTATAAAAATTGCATTAAGAGAGCCATGATTGAAGACGGGGCTGCTATAAACGTAGTTCCCTTCTCTTTCTTGTAAAATTTTGGATATGGAGAGACAAATTGTTCTCCTTCAATGAAAATGTTACAGGGGTATGATATTCTTAAAGTGACATCAATTGGAACCATAGTTATTCCAGCCACGCTTGGTCAAAAAACAATCTTGATGGAGTTTTACATTATCGACAGGGAAACAAGTTATAACATGATCCTTGGGAGACCCCAGATTCATCGAATGAAGGCCATCCCTTCTACCCTATTCTAGGAGAGTATATTTCTCCATTTGGGGAAGGTCTTCATCGCTCAGGGGGATCCTAAGCCCTTTGTTATGCATTTAGAAAATTTCAAGAAGAAGAAAGGAGTCCATACAGAGTATGAACTTCCTGCAAATCAATTTAACAAATCACCTCCATTAAAATGATTAGTCCCAATCACCCCAAGTGTGCCGAAGGTTGAAGTTTTCAAAAAAAAAATATTTGATGTGGAAAAAATAGATAAGGGTAAATCAATATCTATAGAAATAGTGTCCACTAAAATCACAGCAGGAATTATGAAACTCTTAAAGAGTGAAGATCTGATCTTCCTCCCATTTGAACCATAGGGGATGGGAAATCTAGTTGGTTTAGTATCTCTTCCCTCTGATGACCTAGGTTTAGGTGTAAACATGATAAAATTAACAAATGAAGAAAGGAAATTTGAGATTGAAAAAATGCCCATCAAAATCATCTCTGAGGGTTGTTCTATTCTAAATCTTGGTTTCAACACATGTGCATCTAAAACTAATCTTGCCATATCCATGGGCAAAAGTCTCATTATTCAACAACTGTCACAAGTAAACACAATGCTCTACATAGGATACAAGTTTGAGTAGCATACTCATGCCCACACGTACACCATGTCTCAAAAATGTGACAAGGAGGTGCACGAATTCCTTTTTTAGAAAAATTATTCTAATTGGACATATACACTTCTGGGAAAGGGTTGTAAGTTTAAACCCATAATGGTAGGCCCTTGTTCAAGAGAATGGAAATATTGAGGATCATGGTTCTCCGCTGTGTACTTTTAAGGGTGAATTCACCTTAGCCATCATGACTTGTATTTTCACCTGCATTTCCATATGTACATTACTGAATTCGCATTTCATTTTCATCTGTAAGTTCATTTTGTAAAATTTGTGATCAAGGGACTTATTGTTATAGCAATTCTTAAAATCTTCTAAAGACATTGGCAAAACATCCACATCATGCCTCTTCAAATCTTCACGGTATCATCAATTGCTTCCGAATCATTTCATCAATTCAAATAAGAGAACACAAAGCTTTGATAGTAACCATATCAAGGCATGCATATTTAGTTCTGCTTATGATTTCTTCTAGGTTAGGTGTCTTTTCCTATAGCCTGTTCTAGAAGTTTTATGGTATCCCATCTCTCATGTACAGATTTCTTTAGAAATAAGGACATTCTAAACATTTTTCCTAGATAAATAATTCAAATGCAAATCCATAGAAAAAATTTATTTTACACATTTCTCTACCCTACCAACCTTTAGTGTTGAGCCTTTGTCTCTTACTAGTGATGTAGGGTTGGGAAAGGAGATAAATACCCTTACTCACCTATACCTTGTCCATAATGATAAGCCCATACTGTCTACTGGTAGCATGGGAAAATGTGTAGGGGGTCTCTTTGACAAACTTGAAAGTTAGAAATAGTTCATTCAAATATCGTGAAATCATAAATCAAAACAAAGTGATTAGATGTTCAAAATTCTAAAAGAGTTTTAAAACTCAAAACCATATTTTGTTAACCAAGTGGCCATCTACAGATCTAAGTCTAGATAAAATGCAAATAAAATCACACTCTAAACTATAAAGCAAACTTGATTAGAGTGAAGTTGTATTGTCTCAATTTGGTTTTGTCAAATCTTTTTCTTTCTCTCATTGTTTCCATTCAACAAATTTTTATAACTTGTGCCCCTTCTGGATCTTGGTGTTGAGCCTTGGCATCTTATTGGTTGCATGGAGTTAGGAGCATGGAAATTGCATTCACTTATCATATAATTGTATCAGAATGTTTTGCCAAAACAATACGAAGTACCAAAAATATCTTAAAGAAACTAAAGTTTAGCATTACAATGTGTTTGCATTATCGTATATCAGCAGTATAAAATACAAAAAGAAATCATTCTGTTAGCATTCATATCCATTGCATACATTCTAAAAATCATATAAAAATAGAAGTTTTAAACATCTAGAGTACACATGAAAAGTGAGCCAAGAGGAAGTCAACTCAGATACAAATTTACTAAACCAAAAAAGAAGAGTCTTTATATATCATAATAAATCGAGTTTTTTGTACAATTCTATCATGCGCTAGGTGTGGTAAAAATGCTCACAATGAGCACGAAATATAAAAAAAATCATATAAATATCGATAAAATGGAAACAAAGAAATAAAAGGACCAATGGCATGTCAATCCTTATGGGATCCCTCGGATGGTGCACGGTCAGGTCCGAGTCTCCTAGTGCAGCTACGGTGATGAGAACAAACTGATTGGTGTGAGTTCTCATGGTGGCGGTCATTGGTCATGGTCTTGTTGTGAGAGATAATCCACCTCATCAATATCTCGGCTACCTCATACCCATCCACCTAATTAGGAAGAGAGTTCATCACCTCCGCTACTCCCCAGATAGGTGTAAACACATTATTATGTCTTCCAGCTGCTAGCGAACGACATGAATCCTCAGTCAGCTTGGGTGAGAGGATCAACAAGGTGTCCATGCACACCTGTTGAATAAGCTCTTGCCACTCCTGTACAATCACTACAAGAAAGAAAAGAAGAAGAAATGACTAGTGAGAAAATTACAAATAAAAAAGAGAAGTACCAATTAACATTTATAACTAACAAATTCAATTGAAGAGTATCAACATACTCAGATCTCCAAAGATCCAGGTAGGGTCAGTGGCTATTGTTGCTACTGTTGGTGGCTAAGAGGACTCCCCAAAGCCAGAGGTGAGACACTTTCCTATCACGATTTCATCATCTCCATCTCCATCTTGAGGAAGTGGTCCCTCTAAAACCAAGGTCTCTCTCTCTGTGCTTTCCTCCTCTCGCTCTGCTCTTAAGATATCCTGAGTGGCATGCCACTCAGGGTAACTCTCCTCCACCTCCATATGAGCTATCCCACTAACCTCACCACCTATCCCCTCATCACCTGACCCCTCTCCAACTAACTCCTCCTCAGTCGCATCTCCTATGTACTCCTCAAAGTCAGATTCTATGTCATTGGGCTCATTATCCTCTCCACGGGGTGTGGGAGAGGCCTTAATCTGTAGTAGAGTTGTTTAAGGGGCACTAGCTTCCCATCAGGCATAGACCACTCACCTAACTATAATGGGCACTCCTAGGGTAACCACAGTCCACCCAGGATCCCCTTTAGGGCCCTTCCGGGCCTCCTAAATAGTCCTGTATATTGGTGCCACTGGAGGAAGCATATATATGTAAGGGAGGAAAAATTGTTGAGGAACCCAGTCGAATGGATGAATCTTGACTATCCTTGCCCTGTCAACTAACTGCCGTATGGTAGAGAAAGTTACCACTTTGGTTGCCTCCTACCCCCACAATCCTGCCATATCCTGGTAGGGTGTGGCAACCATGTCTTACATAGTTAAAGAATCCACTTACTGATGTGGCATCAGAATTACTGACATCATTGTTCACCTCGTTACCTAGACAACCCCCAGGTCCCGCATGGGTATTCCCCTCCTATAGGGGGTAATATGCTCATATACCCAGCTCATAACTAGTTTGGGATGGCTCAGTGATTTTCCATGTAACCTAACTACCCTATATAGGTCATGATAGGTAGTCCCTAGGATGTCTGCTCCCCATGCATATATGTGGCCATGCCCCTCAATATTTGAAATAATAGGATTTCGGCAGTAGAGAAGAGTGTCACCTCCCTTGTCCCCGATCAATCACAAGGAAAAAATACCCATGATGGCTCTACAAATGATGGGGATCGGAGAAGTGGTAATAAATTGAACATTGAACATTTATCCCTTTCTTTGAGCCAAATGAAACAATGACATCCGCCATGTATGTTTCCAACTCATTCATCTCAGATCTAGACCTTGTTTTCTTCAAGATCAACCTCCTCTCAAGTATCGGAATCCCAAGAATGTGGTATTCATCCTCCAAGGTGATAGTCCACTCACCCCTGACACCTATTAACGGAAAATTCTTCCAGTTTTCATCCCAATAAGAAAACAAGTGACACAATATGTGACTAGCAGGAGTGACATGGGACACCTGTGCAATCCTCTAAATGCCTTCCCTATGGAGAATATATGTCTCATCCTGAGTCAGTTGGTCTAAAATCTCTAGAAGTGAATCACACTCCCTCTCATAACTCCATTGGATGTATTCCTCCTTCTCCATCCACCAAAATATAGAAAAATAGCAAGTTAGTAACGTATTCCAAAGGATAAGCTCACAAAAAACATCACAAAACATCCAAAATCCAAAACAAATCAAGTTAGCATGCATTTTGGTCATTCTATTCAGAACTACCACCCAGTGTAGGGTGGTAGTTCTAGGACCGCTGCACTAGTAGGGCGGCAGTCCCGTGACTGTTGCCCTGCTTAGGGTGGCAGTCTAGGACCGATTTTCCAAACACATTTTTACCCTAGAAAACACTCAAAAACATAAAAAAAAATATATTTTCGACAAAATAAAATATTTCCCTATGGGTGCCCCGCTAAAGACTCATTTAAGACAAGATATTTTGAAAATGATCCCTCCGAGGTAAACTTTTCAACATTTTTACATTTTAGGTTTAAAGATGCAAAAGTGAAAAAAACCAACCTTAGACCACGTAGGTCGATCTCCCGCTCGTGGAGGCATGATCATGATCTCGTAACGGTTGTTTCAGCTATACTCTCAATGAAAATGGTCACCATGAGTCTAGAGCTCCAAAATCACCTAATCGAACACTTGCAAATGAATTGGAAAATGAGTTTGTTTCGATATATATATATATATATATATATATATATATATATATATATGTTGTTTTGACCTCATTTTCAGTGTATGTGTTCACTGTGAATAGGGACGGAAGCTTGAAATTTATATTAATCAGAATGAACCAATAACATAGAATCAGGTTGTAATATATATATGTATTGCACAGTCAGGATACAAACAAAAGAGAAGTTGCAACAATACAACAACAAATTTAAAATACATTAGCTTCCAAATATTATCTTGGGAAGCACATAAATTGTTATAATAATTATAACAATTATCTCTATGAAACAAAAAGACAAATATGATTTTAAAACCATATAACAACATATAATAACCATATAATATTATTATCTAATTAATAGGATTAATTAAATAATTAATCATATAATGCATAATTAATTTATCCTAACATTCCCCCCCTTAATTGTGCATTGTCTCAAGGGATGAGAAGAGGAACTCTCTGAACAACTCGAACTTGTCACGTGCAAGTGACTTTATGAAGATATTTGCTCATTGTTCAGCTATTGGACAATATTGAAGCTGGATGTTGTGCTTCAACACATGTTCGTGTATCAAATGAACTTGTACCTCAATGTGCTTTGTTCTCTCATGAAAAATTGGATTGCAAACAAGTATGAGAACACCTTCATTTTCAACATACATGGTGGTCAGTTTTTTTTTTGGTATTCCAAGTCCTTCTAGTATATGATGTAGCCAAATCACTTCACAGAAAGCTTCTCCTGTAGAACGATACTCGGCTTCTGTGGAAGAGTGAGAAATGAAGTGTTGTTTCTTGCTGCCCCATGATATTGGTCCAGATCCCATAAAGAATACAAATCCAGAAGTGGATTGTCTATCATCAATGTTACCTGCATGATTTGAATCCGAATATCCAGTCAAGAAGAAGTTCACGTTTTTCTTGTATTCTAGACCAAGATCCACTGATCCTTTGAGATATCTCAAAATGCACCTTACTTCTTTCCAATGACAAACTTTGGGTTCCTACATGAACCTGGATAGATAGCTCACTACAAAGCTAATATCTGGTCTAGTGTAGGTCAGGTAAATGAGACTCCCGATCATCTGCCGATAGAGAGTGGCACTTACCTTAGAAGATGGATCTGAATGAGATAACTGAAATCCATTCTCTATGGGTGTAGAAATTGGTGTGTAATCCATCATCCTGAATTTCTCGAGTGTAGTCTTGGTATATTTCATATGAGAAACAAAAATATGATTCTCTTTCTGTCACACTTCCAATCCAAGACAATACTACATCATCCTGAGATCATTCATGTCGAACGATCGATTAAGATCTTTCTTCGTTGTATCAATCATCCTCACTGAACTACCAGTGATGACTAGATCATTGACATAGACAACAACAATCACCATCCCCCCCCCTTGCTTTTTGAGGTAGAGATTGGGATCGTATAGATTTCTAACAAATCCATGTTGTACGAGATGTTCATCAATCTTGATGTACCATGCTCAGGGTGCCTATTTGAGGCCATACAGAGATTTCCTGAGTCTGCATACCTTTGCTTCTTAACCAAGTACTACATATCCCTCAGGTTCAGTCATGTAGACTTCTTCTTGTAAATATTTGTTTAGGAAGGTACTTTTTATGTCCATTTGGTGGACTTTCCATCTAAAATGAGTAGCTAGAGAAAAGATCATCCTGGTCATTTTGATCTTAGCTGTGGGAGAAAATGTCTCATCATAGTCAATGCCTTATTTTTGTGTGTACCCCTTTGCTACAAGTCTTTCTTTATAATTTTCCATGTCCTATTTTCTTTGTACTTTGTTTTAAATATCCATCTGTATCCAATGGGTTTCTTCCCTGGTGGAATATTGACAAGTTTCCAAGTGTTATTCTTCATCACTGATTGATATTCAGAATCTATGGCATCTTTCCAAGATTTTGAATGTAGGGCTTCCTAGACTGTAGAGGGATCATATGATTCAATAACTCTACTCATCAAAGCAAATTTAACTTCTTCTCTTGCTTTACTGCAAGTCCACAGTCCAGGGGTGGAAGTATCTAGTGGAGCATCCATTCTTGCATCTCATGATGTGATTGTATAGCATTTAGGCATACAATGAAATTTTCCCATGGGTCCTGATTCTATTTGATCAACATCATCATCCCCATCATCACTTTCATCTTCAAAGGGAACATCAGTTTCAATTTTTATAACTGGTGAAAAATCTACTTCTTGTGAGTCTAGAGAAGTCTATGCTTCCTTCTCAAAAAACTCAACATCTCTGCTGGTGTAGACTTTTCTGGTCTTAGGATCCATCAATCTATACCCAAGAGTCTCTTCACTGTATCCAATGAAGACGAGTTTCTATGACTTCATGTCCAATTTCTTTCTATTTTGTTTTGGTATGTGATGCTTTCTTTGCACCCGAATACTATGAGGTGTGCAATAGATGGTTTCCATTTTGACCATGCTTCTTGTGGTGTTACTCTGTCAAGAGCAACAATGGGTGCTCTGTTCAAAAAATACATAGTTGTATTTTTTGCTTCTACCCAGAATGTCTTTGCAAGTCCAGAGTCATCGATCACATATTACACCATTTCCATGATAGTATGATTTCTTCTCTCAACAACACCATTCTATTTTGGTGTGTGTGGAGGAGGCATTTATTGATGAATCCCATGAGTTTGTAGGTAGTCTCTAAACTCATCACTGGTGAATTCCCCCCTCGATCTGAGCAGAGAGTTCTGATGTGATGACCAATTTATTTCTCAGCTGCTACTTTGAACCTTTTAAAGGTTTCAAACGCTTCACTTTTTTGTAAAGATAGAAAATCCACATTTTCCTTGAATAGTCGTCAACACAAAGCATGAAGTATTGGAACCCAAAATGAATTGGTTGCATCTGACAACAAAGATCGGTATGAACTAGGTCAATTTTTCCATGAGCTCAGAATGTACTTTTCTAGAATGAAGCTCTGTGTTGTTTTCCTAAAAGGAAATGAGGACACTTGTATGTATCCTTCTAAAGAGATGGTAGCCCATGCACCATATTTCGCCAGTGAAGTGTCTCAAGATACTTGAAACTTACATGACCAAAACTCTGATTCCATAATTGTGCTGAGGTGGAGTTCTTAGCCACATGTGATTGATCATCTATGTGAACAAAATCAAGTAGGAACATGCATCCCACATTGGAGGCTTTTGCAATTATTTTCAAGCCTCTTTATTTATCTCGAATCAAACATGTTTTCTTGCCAGATTGACTATCAAAGTCAATTTTTAGGTTGTGATCTAGGAGTTGACCGACTGAAAGAAGATTCTTAGTCAACCCAAGGACATATAGGACATCTGATATTCTGCATTTGCATGAACCAAGGGGTACAAAAATGTTCCCAATCCCCTGAACTGTATATGAAGAAACCTCTCCCAACGAAACATGATTTTTAGATAGTGTGTCCCTCATTGAAATAAACCAGTCTCTGTGGCTAGTCATGTGTCGAGTGGCCCATGAATCAACATACCAAAGATCACTAGATGACATGAATGGTTCACTTGATCGATAAGTGAACAAGAAGTCTTCATTGTCTGACTGTTCTTGTTGCTCAGCAATATTACCTTGCTAGTTAGCTCTTCTTCTCTAGTTCCCCTTTTTCTGCCCTTGATTGTAGTTATAATGTCCCTTGTCAGATTATTATGGAGGTCCAGAGTTGTTTGGTGAACCTTTCTTGTAAGTATTATATTAATAGTCTTGTAGGTTATGTCCTCTTTTACAAATTGGACATTGCTTCTTCTGTTGTCTATCCCCTTGATACTGATTTTGATTTTGTGACTTTTGATTGGAATTAGGTTTTCCTTTACCTTTTCCTTTCCATTTTTGATGTGAAGAAAGTGCCTTCTCTTCTTCATCATCCTTATTGTGCATTGCTTCCTCTTCTTGCAGTAAGTTTACCAATTTGTCAAAACTAACTGTCGTATCTGACAAGTTTAGTGTTGTTACAAAAATACGGTATGAAGAAGGGAGTGATCGTAGAACTATAGGAATGAGATCATCATCTTTGACCGCTTCTCCTAGGGCTAGAAGTGAAGCCCTCAATTCTATAACTATTCTTAAGAAAGCTTCTATGTTTTCATTCTACTTGAACTTCAATCTGTGTAACTGACTCTGAAAATTCAGTATAACATTCTTGTTCTTGGCCTCATATACTGTGCTTAACTTATCCCATGCTTCTTTGGATGTTTTGGCATCTCAAATGCGGGGTTGAACATCATTGGACACTCCAAACAAGATGATGAGTTTGGCCTTCTGATCTGCTTTATCAAACTGTCATTGTTATGTTATATCAGTAGTTGATCTGGTCAGAGTACCATTCATAGCAGGCCAGATTTATTCAAACTCAAGTTGTGTCTTGATTTTTGTCTTCCATTCAACATAGTTGTTTCCTCTGAGTAGTTGTGAATATAGAAGAAAAAAATTGGTGGCATTAGTGCCCATTTTCCAGAGATCACTGACAGGGTTTGGATCTTATCACTCCAAGTATAAGGTCTCCCAATCTATATACCGTCATTCTGATATACCAAACCTTTCTATATACGTGCCCTTCCGATATACTCGGTGGTACGTGGAAGAATCTTGTCCTTTCTATATACCTCATGGTACGTGAAAGAGGTGTTAACATACGTGAAATAATTCAATACATGGTACCAAGATAGTACTGATGGCGTCTATGCAATTATTGACACCAGCTCAAAGAAATATTCTCATACGCATGCGTAACTTCACTATATACTTGGATAATTTCTCAATCGAGATTTATATCATGCAATCATTCATAGATGGATGGGATGGCTCATAGTGTGTGCACTATGACCTTATTACTCCCCATCGATTTAAAGGGATGATGCCTAGATGATGTTGTTGCAGCTATATTAGGCATTAGGTGCAGTAGTAGTCATGACAGCTTTACCCGTAAATGCTTCCTAGAGTCCCTATATATACCGAACACTTCAAATGAGATCTAGGATCTTGTGAGTGTTACAGAACCAATTTTTTATTATTTTTTAGTACAATAATTTGCCAGTTTCTGAGAAGTTACAAATTTTGCAGTTGATTATGGAAACCTGAAAATTACTACAATATATTACAGCATGTAATTACATTTAAAAATCTGGAAAAAATTGAATGGGAGGCAAAAAAAAAATTGTTTTGTGGGCCCTAGTGGCCTTTGGAGCCCAAAATGACCCAAAATTCTTGAAACCTTTGAAAAAATGCCCAAGATGAAGTTTTTGGATGGTCTTCCTTTTGCAAAAAATGCCCGAAATGGGAAAACAGGCCCAGTGGAGAAAAAAAAAATTTACACTAATTTAGGGATTTTCTCACTAAAAATTTAGATAGCTATTTAATTATGACTAAGCAGTTTAGTCAAGCTTTTTTCCTAAAACCTCCTCCAAGTTTGGTGATTTCTCTAATTTTTCCGCCAAATTTCAAAATTGAAAAAATTTCATATTGGGGGTGGGATTTGAACCTCAAACCTCCCGTTTCTAAGGCTTTCCCACTATCCACTTTGGCTCTATGAGCGCTTGTGAGATAAAAAGAACAAACTTATATATAAATAAAGCAGAATTTGACTCATGTTTGTAAAAAATGACTTGGCTGAAGCTCCACATGGCTTGGTAGGGGGATTAGGTTTTCCTTATGTGCAAAGATCAGATCTAATATGATTTTAATGCCTTTTTCCTTCCTTAGCTACAGCCTTTTCCAATTTCATTCACACCTTTTGATTATTTCACACCAATTTGTTTTTTTTATCCACCATTTTTTTTATTGATAGGTTTGTTAAATATTTCTCTCCTTTGTATGCACCCAGGTCGGAGGTTTTCTTTGTGTAGGGAGGAGATTGATCAACACAAAGCTTGGCAGTTGTTCATGGAGCAGGGTTCGCTAGAGTTCACGTGTGAGAAGGTGGAGGTCGCTAATTAGAGTCTCCACTATTTTGATTTGGCCACTACAAAAAATAAATTAAAATGTATGCAGGGAGAATCTTCACCCAATTCGTGGGACTGTGATTTTCCCAAATGATTGGTGGCTCGGTCCTTTGCAAATACACAACAAGGATGGTGGATCCATCTCGATGTTGACACAGGGGCTCACCCAACTCAGTGCATCTCTGTGTAGAGCCCAAAGGCAAAAGAAACAGTTGTATCGTTCGGTTTTTGGCTCTTTTTAGAGCTCAGACTTAGATCTGAAGGTTGTAGAATTTGGCTCAACATGTCGAATTTAATGTAAAGATACCCATTTTCAAAGCAGATCCGCCAATGAAAAATACACTTCTTGACTCAGTATGGAGCTTGGCTTCAATGATGGCTCGGTTGGGGCTTGATGAATTTCTCAATAGACCTCCAATTATAGTAGACTGCTAGATGTAGCAGTGACTAAATATGTCTCTAATGTTAGAGATAAATCCCCTAATGGGGAGAAAAATAAATTTTTATTTTATTTTCAATACCTGCAGCAAATTTTGCCTGGTGCTGGGTGCACCAGTGCAAAAAAAAATTTTGTTTAGAACACCTGGAACAAATAGGAGGATGTGAAGAGGCAAGGATGGGGTGGGAGGTTGCAGGAGGATGCACAGGCTCTCTGATGCTACAAACACTTCTCCAAAACTCCTCTACCTCGGCTGCTCTCTCTTTCCACACCTTCACAGGCTCACAGGTCCAAATTCTCACTCTAATACTAGATGTAAATAGGGACGGAAGCCTGAAATTTATATTCATTAGAATCAACCAAAAACATAGAAGTCGGCTACAATATATATATATATATATGTATGTATGTATGTATGTATGTATGTATGTATGTATGTATGTATGTATTGCACAGCCGGGATACAAAGAAAAGAGAAGTTACAACAATGCAACAGAAAATTTAAAATACATTAGCTTCCAAATATTATCCCAGGAAGCACATAAATTGTTATAATAATTATAATAATTATCCCTATGAAAAAAAAAGACAAATACAGTTTTAAAACCATATAACAACGTACAATAACCATATACTATTGTTATTTAATTAATAATATTAATTAAGTAATTAATCATATAATGCATAATTAATTTATCCTAACATTCACAGGGTTGGAGCGTTGACATAGGTATATCTCTATATCCCCGCACAAATGGTAATTCCTCTTGTTGTTTTGATTTAGTGTTTAATTTTCAATGTTGTATCTATCTACGCTTGAGTATTCTCTCCCTCTTACAAGTAGTGGGATTTTGGATGGTGACATTTCGACACACGAGTGTGTCAGGTATAGCTTCTAACTCCCCATTTCGGGAATGCCATACTCATACTCTATGTTTTACGCCTCTTTATGGGTAAGATGCTTCTCCAAGGGGGTAATATGTATGCACCCAAAATTGCATGTGCTACATTGTAAGAAAATAATTACAAAATTCCCCAATGATGATTTGTGTCCTTTCAGAAGATGTTCGATCTCCTAAACTCATCTACAGTGTATATTTATAGCCTAGAAAGCCTTACTTATCCTTTCTACGCTTTCTTCCAACGTCCTGCCTCTTTCTGTGTAGGTTTTGGCCATCAGGTCTAGGATTGTCGCCCTTCCTGCTGGCAGTCCCGTGACTGCCGCCTTGCACAGGGCAACGGTCCTACTCGCTTTTTCCAAAATCTATCATGCATGTTTTTAACATGAGACATTTCACTTAACTTCACTTTTAGGATGTCTTTTTTAACCAAATTACCTACAAATAGTCTGGATTGTTTAGTTTTCCTTCCTTCTTCTAATTTTAAATAGATTTAATTAATTTGAACTTCCTCTTCTTGCCTTGTTCATGAAGGCACATCCCAGCCAATTCTTATATGTTCCATGCTTGTATTCAAGAAAAAGGGCTGAGAATTTTTGTGTATCTTGCATGGTATTACTGCCACAATCCTGCTAGGAGTTGTATAGCCAAGCTTGGATCTCTTGTGTTATCTCTCTTCTACTTGTATTTCAATAGAATTACCTGTTGGTACCCAATTTAGTCTCCTTAAAAGGCCAAGTAGCATCATGGATCTGACAGGACACTAAGAGGTAGATAGATAGTTTTGTATGTCTTTTTGTAGCTGAGGAAGCAGTCTATCTGACTTCTTAGCGCTTAGGCTTTGAAAAGGAGTGGGTAGCACCTTAAGAGGATTTGATCTATCCTCACTATTTTAGGTTGTGCCTTTCAACCAAGGTAAGAGAAACCTTTTATATCCTTTTGTTTATGGAGGACATGGAGATATCCTTCCTGATGAAGTTGTTAAGGAGACCTTGAAGAAAATATGATCAATGCAACAAAATCTAACTCTCACGTGTTTCCACTCTAGATAGTGGAGATATTCTCTAGACAAGGTTCAGGCTACTAAAGACAATTGGAATCCCGATTATTCCTTCATGTTTTGGCAGTAAAATTTTTGCATTTGTATACACACATGAAAAAGAGGGGTAGTACCGATAGTATTAATTGTTTTGAATGAATTTGGTAGGAAGTGAAGCAGGATAAAGTTGATTTTACCAAATCCTTGAAATTTTTTGCAAAATGGAAGACTAAACCCACATAATGCCACACATCAGCTAAAATGTTTCTTTAACTAGAATATGTTCTTCAATGGAGGCCCAAATTAGCACTTTTTCATACAATATATGAGATTCTAACACGAAGGCTCGAGTTGGAAAACCCAAAAAAACATCAATATCTGAGGCCAATCAAACCTATGGTACAGCCATAGGTTTACAGACAATCTCTAGTGATAGATGAGAGAAAAGTGATTTTAAATCGTTTATTTTACTCCCAGATGAAAGATCTTCTGAGAAATGAAATTACAGCTTCAATAAGGTGAATATTTGATCAAACATGATTCATCACATGGCCTTATCCTAATAGGCAACATTCTCAAGGTCTTATTAAACCTTGTGTTGAAATCATGTACTGACTCATTAGGATTATTTTTGATGTTTTCAAATTCTATCAAAAGAAACCTAAGGTCACTTCTATCACCATACTGCAATCTAAATGCATTGCACATCTCAGTCCAAGAATCTATGGAATCATCTGGAAAAGCTTTGTACCAATCCCTGGAATCTTCTTCCAAAGTATGAATGAAAAATTTTATATATACATCTTCGTGTTCAATCTCAAAGTCTTCCATCATATTGATAAAAAGCTTTAGATGTTGATCACCAGTTATAACATTGTTTCTTTGGAACTCAAGTAGTTTGTTCCTTACTTCTTGGGGAACTACATTTGGATAACTAGCCATCCCTACAAAATTTATAGGTCCAAAGGAGTTTACAAAAAAAGGGGGTCTGGGTGGGGGCAAGGCCATGTTGTTTTAAGGAGGTGACCCTAGAGGGGTGAAAAATTGATAAGGGGCAGAGGGTCTTTGGAACACACGAGTATAACTTTCAAAATGGATATCCCCTAAAGGCCTTATTTCTTGGAAATCCCTATCAACTTCTAAAAAGACAGGTGCAGAATGAGAAGCAATATTTTCAAAATCAAATGAAGGCCCCTCTCTAGTTGGAGAATTTAATTCCACGAAGAGGCCATCTAATTTAGAAGCACTTGAATTGCAATCTTCAATAATAGGTCGATCACTTTCATCAATGGATATCCCTTTCCTTGTCTGTTGATCTCCAACAACTCTCTAGTATTTTCTTCCTTCTGATTTTGCTTTTCCTAGCTCTGAAAATAATGTCCTAGCAAGATCCCTAGCAAACAAGGATCTTATTCCTTCCAGCTTTGCAAAGATTAGTAAAAAATATCACTTGAAAAATTTTAAGACAGTAGTACTCATTAAGAATCAGATCAACAGGGAGTCATCACTAAGGACTTCTACCTTATTTGTGCAAATGCACTAAAATATGATCTATCAAATGTCTGTCAACGCTAGCAACTAGAAATCGTAAGACCTAAAACTCTTCTTTATCCAAATTTATCAGTGAAATCACTTGCAACTTTGAATACTTCTTAAAGACCCAGACATAAGATGATGTTTGAAAAATGTATTAGAATTTTGAGCATACAAGAAGTGTTTCACCAGGGTCTGAATATGAGCTACAATCAGTATGTCCCCAAAAATGGTGTTAAAAGCATGTTGGTACCCGAATTTAATCTCCTTCAAAGTCCAAGCAACATCATGGATCTAACAGGATGATTAGAGGTAGATAGATAGTTATGTATTTTTTTTTTTAGCCGGGGAAGCAGTCTATCTGACTTTTTAGCACTTAGGATTTGAAAAGGAGTGGGTAGCACCTTAAGAGGATTTGATCTATCCTCACTATTTTAGGTTGTTCCTTTCAACCAAGGTAAGAGAACCCTTGTATAGCCTATTGTTTATGGAGGAGATGGAGATATCCTTCCTAATGAAGTTATTAAGGAGACCTTGAAGAAAATATGATCAATGCAACAAAATCTAACTCTCACGAGTTGCCACTCTAGATAGTGGAGATATTCTCTAGACAAGATTCACGCTACTAAAGACATTTAGAATCCTGATTGTTCCTACATGTTTTGGTAGTAAAATTTTTGACTTTGTATACACACATGAAAAATAAGGGTAGTACAGGTAGGATTAATTGTTTTGAATGAATTTGGTAGGAGTTGAAGAAGGATAAAATTGATTATACCAAATCCTTGAGAACTTTTGCAAAATGGAAGACTAAACCAACATAATGCCACAGAGTAGCTAAAATGTATCTTTAACCAGAATATGTTCTTTAATGGAGGCCTAGATTAGCACTTTTTCATACAATATATGATATTATAACACGAAGGGTCAAGTTGGAAAACCCAACAAAACATCAATATCTAAGGCCAATCACACCTAAGGTACAGCTAGAGGCTTACAAACAATCTCTGTCGATAGATGAGAGAAAAGTGATTTTAAATCATTTATTTTACTCCCAGATGAAATCTCTTATGAGAAATGAAATTACAGATGCCACTAAACCATCACAAGGATTGAGACCTGTGTGATTAAGACAAATTTTGACACAATAATTCAACAAGAACAAGAAAAACTATTTGCAGACATTCAGAAGTAAAAAAAACACATTTTGCATAAGATCCACACAGAATAACTCGAGTTTGATTAAATTTATCAGCAAGGGAAAGTTTCTAGAACAATCTCAGAGATTTTCAATGGCTGTACACTCACAACCACCTTAAAATGATCAAATTCAATACAAAAGAGATATACAGGCTTCTTAATAAGTTTCTCAAAAAGGATGGGCTCTATTAAGCCTTTTCTATTAGGAAAAATAGTGCCGACCCCTCACACTACAACCATTTGCACAAAAAATGTGTGCCTTTTATAACATTTACAACAAAGCCCCTTCTTCCCAAAAAGATAAAAAACATTTAATGTACCAGTGCTCACCACGATCTCGATCATGATTCTAAGAATTAGATCTGTAAAAATTTGTCAAGTGCTCATGGGGAAGATCTCTTCGAAAATATCAGCATTCAATTCCTTCATCTGGTAGAACACTCCTCCCTCAATCTCGCCAACCACTTCCACCCCTAATCTGTTAAATTTGGTTCCTTGCATGCTCAGGAGAAGAAAAATGGAAAATCAGATCGAGCTCGATAGTCAGACCATTTTAATGGCAAAAGATGTCTCCAAATATCTCCCACCAAACTTAGATATCAAAATTAACTCCCCTCTCTGTTTGGTGTGTAGGAAATACTAAGAAATCATGAAGACTCGCACTTCTAAGCATGTTTTAGTAAAAATGGGGGGAAAATCATATTCAGACTCACAGTTTTCGTTGATCTTTACTTTGAATTCGGGCCATCCACGTGGAAGATTCAATTTTAAAAACAAGCTCGGGGGTTTCCTTTGAATTTTTACAACCTTTTGAAAAAATGGAAAAAAAAATTATTTTTCTCTGCACATCCACCATTGGAAAATGAGCCTGACATGTGTCCTAAGGTGGGTCCTAGCAGAACCACAGCCAAATTCTACCATTTCACCTCCTTTTTGGAAAAGGGAAAATTTTCCAAGTTTTCCCCACAGCTCTACCCTTAGGAAATGAGCCTATCACGTGTCTTAATGTGGGTCCCAATGGAACCGCGCTTCTCTTTTCACTTTTAACTTTTTTTTCTCCCAAAATTAAATTTTTCCAAATTTCCCCCGAGATCCCGCACCTCCACCGTTGACCGGAGCAAGCTTTTATTGTTCCCTTATCGGGATTGTGGGCCATTTTGAGATTTAATTCTTTTGATGACAAGAGGCAACAAATCAAATTTTCCTCCGATGGTCCCCTTCCCCACCTCTTTGACTTTTTAAACTGCCATGTGTCACAATGGCACATCTTTAGATGATCCCCAAAGTTGAGACCTTGAACAAGTGCGGGCTTGCCACGTGTCGTTATGGCGCAACTTCAAAAACTTTAAGGCTTCCAGAATGATTTGATGGGGGCACGCTTCCATTTTATAATTTTACTCCATTTTTCCAAAGGGGAAAAGCATCCAACTTAACCTCCAAAGGCCCGCATCTCTACCACTAGCTTTGCGACATGTCCTCTTGTGGGGTCAAAGTGAGACTTTTTCCTCTGCCTCTTAAATTTGCTTCAATCAGAGCCTAGCAGGGGCCGCAGGGCGGGTTCAAAATTTTTATCCAAAGTAGCCAAAAATAACAAGTTCAAAAACAAACCCACCGCACCCCAATCCAATTAGAAGAAGCCACATAAGCACCAAAAGAACCAATCGGATTTGAGCGGGGCCTACAGGACCAAATTTTCCTTTTTGCCAAAAAAGCAAAAAGTGATAAGTTAAAGCATTTGCTTTCCGTTCCCTAACCAACCAAAAGAAGCCATGTGACCATCAGATGTTGACGAATAAATTTGATAGGAAAAAGACACCTGTCAGACCATCAGAATACAGAAAATCACCATTCAAGCCCAAAATCTGATTTTTCACTACGGATGAAAAGTTCTTTTGAAACAAAAACAAGTGAATCATGGTTCCGAGCATCTTTTCGACCATGAATTTTGTATTTTCAAAGGCATACAAATATAGATTAACCATTCTTGAGCTTCCATGGTCGAGGAAAAATAGGAAAAATGGCAGAGCTCGTAGACTTTGAAGAAATTGGGGCAAAAACAGGGCAGACTCGGAGACTTCTTTAAGGAGGAACATGACAATGGATTCTTGCAAAAAAACTCGAAGCATCTCGAATGGAAATAGAAATCTTTCAAAAAACCCACATAGAGAGACAAAACTTTTCACAATACGCAAATCAAAGGAAAATAATGACAAATGGGGTGAGACAGATCTGAGAACCAACACAATACCTCCAAGCTACTCATTAAATGAGAAATAGAAAGCTTATTGTTGTACTTACATACCTCAATCCGGTGGTCTCATCCTTCAATATTTTTGTAGAAAGCTCGGTTTAGAAGACTACTATGCAGATCGATTTGAACTGCTATCTTCCGTGAAATCTAGTTCTCCAGACTTTGTAGTTGGATTTACTTCATTCCTATACATTTATCATTGTTATATCATCTCAAATGATATTCTAAATGCAACGTTCCTATCAATTCCATTGTAATTAGGGAGTATACAAGGCAGTCAAGTGTTGTGAATGATGTCATAGCAATCCTTCAAGAATGATGAAGAATCCTATTCTGATGTGAATTCCCCCCCTCGATCTGAAGCGAGAGAGTAAAAGAAGGAGGTTTCCCGGTCTGTTAAACAACTCTCTTATAAAAGATCTGGAAAAGTCTGCATTAATCTTCACTTTTCTTTCAGTTTCAAGAACACCCAAGTCTTGCATGTGAATAATCATCAGTGGAACAACTAGAAGTAATGAAATTATTTAAATGAGTGTAGGAAAGGGTCTACACAGATTGTTATGCATGGCCTCAAGATTGATTCTTGGCATGGAATGTAATCAACTTGAAGTTTTATGATCCCGTTTAGATTAGTTTCCCTTCCAGACAGTCCAAGACATAGATTATTGTAATGATCTGAGAGAGATTTTGAATTCACTTCATACCATCTTCTTCAACACTGAGATCCAAGTAGAGGGATCTGAAAGAAACCATAGGGAATATACCAATAATGCCAGATTCACAGCCTCCAATTCTACCATGGAGGCAGACTCAGTGTAACTGTAGAGGATGAAACTACATATAATGCTTAATAAATGAGCCTTCAAAAAAGCTCTAGTCACAAGTATTCATACTTTCTTGAGATACTCAAACATGACCTTGATGGGTTCAGTTCTGAACTAAGGAACTCCACGTGTTCATTTTATGAGCGTAAAGTGTGCCACAATCCAAAAATAATAACCAATTCAACAACTGAGAGACATGACACAAGATCTAAATAAATAGAAGTGCCACTATCTAAAAAAAAGCCAAGGTCAAGCAAGTCAGGGACAGAAGACTAAAGAAGCACTTTCATGAGAGTACATCTTCTCGTCCCGGAAGGAATGGTTACATTTCCTATTCCTTCTACTACATACTCCTATGTTGTCTGCAATTCAAACCTGATCTCCAATGGGTTGATCAGTCAATGAATTAAACTAACACTAGGCTATCAACCTGTCATGTGCTTTCTGGCTCATAAGAGAATCTATCAGCCAAACATTCTCTAAATGTGTTGAGATGTTTAGGGGACTAGAACCAAATCATCTTCTTGTGCACCGCAATGTGTTGATTTAAATGTTGGACATCTTCATCTAAGTCATCATCTGAGTGTGGGTTTGCAAACATGTCCTTTCTACTTCTTTCCAGTTGAGGACGCAAACTAAATAGATTTCATGTGGAATCACCTCATGCCAAATTTTCTCTCTTCTCCAAAATTTCATTACACTGCAACCATCTGTAGTCACCAGTTCGCACTGATACATGCATATTCGTGGTGCAATTGTGACACCATCGATTCACCTTTTGAGACTTCTTCTATTGTTTCCTCCACTCTTCCTAAATGTTATCTTTTCTATGAAAAAACTTCTGCAATCGTTGGATCCTTTGCAAAATAGGATTAAAAACTCTTTTTCTGAACTTGAGATCAAGTGCATAAAAACCTCATAAACTCTTCTTGCTAGATTTGTTGCCTGAATGGCATCTTCATGTTGCAGAAAATCCCAAATCGGTTCGGCATAAATTTACAACCTCCTTTTATCCTGATGGTCACATGTAGTGATGAATGTCTTGCAACTGTGGAAGGAAGAGCACGCGGTACCGAATGTAAGAAAATTAACTTATCTTCCACCAAAGCATCCAAGTGCGACTTTAAGCCTCTGCACCATAGATTCCACCACACGATGCACAGAATTTTTCCACTTTCTCGCCTTCTTTGTCATACTCATGGTAATAACTTTTACTGGAGATGAAGATTTTTTGTCAAATTCTTTGCTTCAATAGATGGTGGACGCAGAGTATCCTAGACCACCTTAGCTATTATGTACATTCCATATGTGTGGTTGCACCTCATCAGATATGCTTCAGAGTGATCAACATTTATAAGGCTTTTGAATCGATCCTTTTCATACTTCGTTTGCTCATCTACGTCAATGTGGACGAGCAAAAATCGCGAGTTACTGAACGTAAAAAACCTAAAGATCTTCAAAGAGGATTCTGGTTCTGGACTATTCTGTCATCTCATGCAGAATAATTTGGCCCTTTCAAGAGATGAACATCGGATAGCAATATTTTTGGAGCAGTACATGACTGCAGAAAAAAAAGGATCACAAACTATCTTACTTGCAATTACCCAGTTTACATAAATTTCTGGTATTGTTTACCACCTTCCGATGTCACAATAGAACCCTCTGCTAAATGTAAAGATTAGACACTGTCGAATCAAAGTGCTAACATAATACTAGTGGAGATATTTGCCAACATGTACAAGGTTGTTATGTTGGCAAAAAAAACTTTCAAATGCAGGTCTTCTATGCATCTACAACTCTGCTGCAATGAATCAGAACGATAATAAGATGGTTTAAAGCTTAAAAGATCTTAGAAGGTAATAGCACAGCCACATTCAGATTTGTAAACAAAAAGGTCGAAATATCATATGATGGAAATCAAGTCTCATAACGCCATAACCATTTCACAGCGGAATTACATTGCATTAGATTTCTCAATAAGACAGGATGTACATATGGGCAGCAAACAACAGTACAATTCACCTACCTAGGATCAGTGGTGAAGAACTTTCTTTTGACTGCAGACACTGGTGGTTAAGTCAGACTCCACAAGACTAGCCACGCAAGACTCCATATGCACTGGGAAGCTAATTCCACGCATCTTATAAGCTGATTTCCACTCCAGAAATATGTAGACCTAATATGTTCTAATGCTCCACGCACGTGTATGGATAAGATTGTGCACAGAATTATCTTAAGAAAGCATACTAGAAGTTTTATAATTCACATTGTGCCTAAACTCCAAACATTAAATACTCGTGGAGTCGCCAAACTCTTCACGCCGAGATTGGGATCACTCTGATACCCTAAACCTGCTTGTTGATGGTATCAGAGCTAGATGGAATGACAACTTTGTGGGGTTGCATTGATGAAAAACAAGATCAAGCTATAGCACAATCTTAAAAGGAGACAGTGAATGGTTCCCGTGAAGGAAAAAATGCTTGACTTTGTTCTGGGAAACTAAATTCCACGTAGGCATAACTACACAGTCTAAATCTAAACAATGTATGGGTATATTTGTAGGTCTTGATCACATAACAATTGTAGACAGGATTCCTAAGTGACATAATGACTAATTTACCACTCTCTATGGCCTCTTTTCTTTCTTTTTGCTAAATTTCACAACGAACCTAATACACTAAACTATTTAATCCGAATGAACTAATATGTCAACACTTCAATAATACTATGAACTAAATACCATGAAACTCTTGCACCAATGGCCTCTTATATAGCTTGATCAGATCTTACCTACGAATGCTTTAATCAGTATGTTGGGAATCTTATAATAATTGGACTATGACATATATAAGTGACTCTAATTATGAAATTAACATAAGGGAATCATTTTTTTACACAAACAATGACATCGACTATATGATAAGGAAAAAATACTAATGCTAAATCTTGTATTATCTCTTTGAGGTTGCATCACATAATGAACACTACAAGAGTAACAAGACCATGAATCCATGGAAAATCCATTGCCAAGGGACAAGGGACTGTATTATTAATGCGTAATCTAACTACGATTTTCATAATGTAGATATTGTATCGCTATGAAGTGCAACTTTCACAATGTGTATGCCATTTTGTGAAAAATTATACACAGGCACGATATACTTTTCATGGAGTGTAAACTTGTTTAGTATCCTGAATGGATTGTAAGTTCTATTAAAAGAAGAGTGACCAACATGTGTAAGGTCTAACTCCCCATTTGCATCTATTTCTTTGTATCATTTCATGTAGTTGGCTAGGTGGGATGTTTCTGGTAGCTCTATGTCTTTAGCATGTATCTTCAAAAAGAATTGGAAAGCGATACTATAAACGAAGCATAGGTGATCAAAGAATTGTATTCGTATATAGGGAACACCTGAGTAACGCATAAGAACTTGAGTTTCTAATGTTCTGATATACCTTCATTGGATCCTGATGAGGAAAAGTTATGCAAGAAATAACGGCAGCACTTGAATTTGGTCACAAGTGCCCTAGTTGCTTCCATTCCTAATAATAACATACAAGCATTTTCTAATCTATGATTGTCACACGATGAGTGCAATGAAAAAAGCTTCCCCCTATAGTCTAGTACCATCATGTCCCTTAATATAAAAGTTCTATTGCCAATAGATCAAGGTTTATAAAATTGCACAATTTTCATCCTACCAGAGAAGGTAGAGATGCCAATAGAGTAATCTTTTGTCAATTTAAATAAACATGGGTCGCCACAACCTATTCATGATAATTGTGCAATTACATAGAAAATAAGATCAAGATTATAATACAATCTCAAAATAGAGTTGGGACTGTAGACGCCTATAGTTTGATTAAAGCACTATTATTATCTAATATTTCACTTATTATTCTTCTTCCCCTCACAAATTGACGACATCTCGTCAGTTAGATCTATCTAATTCCCCTCTTACGACACTTTTTTGGTCGTATTTCCTCTTGTAAACTAATTAAATATGTTATAATAACCTCTTCTTGGCTAATATTCTCTTCTTCACCACCTCTATTAGCTCCCTAGAATATCAATCCACTTCAGTTGGATTGATTAAGCCTTTCAGAACCCTCCCTGAAACCTGATTTCTCTCTAAATAGGATTAATTATCCATCTAAACACGGTTAGCTAAGTCTTAACCATGGTCAATATCTCTCTAAAACTAGTCAAGTGTTACTTTGACTTACTAAATTTACTTGTTAGACTCCCTTTGCATTTATCCTACATGCACCAAAAATCCTCCCACTTTCCCAAATGGAAAACTATAAATTAGCCTACTACCACCCCCTCTCATTTCTAAGAATACTCTCTTCCCTCTAGGACCTAAACTATAGTATTATCATGTTAGGATTTAGGATTGTAGTTCATTTCCATTCTATTGAGCTATTAACATTAGCATTTTTGCATTTCTATAGTACATAATATGGAGTAAATGGGAAGAACCATTGTCCTTAAAGCCATTAATGGTGAGACCTCATTCTTTTGAAGCATAAACTGAATTGCTTATATTCTTTTAAGTTCATTTACTATCAAGCTTTCAAAGACTAGAGGTTAACTTTCATTTGTTTAAATTTGCTTGTTCACTTCAAGTTAATACATGCAAAATAGGAATTCCTTGCTCATTTCTTATCATAATTGATCCATTGAGGGGAATTGTTGCACAAATCCTTTGGGGATTCTTGAGTGTTTCATACCCCATTTAAATAGCTCTTGCAAAACCTTTCATTGAACCCATTTGGCATGTCAGGTGGAACACTTATGTTTGTACTCCATTAATAGAGGTCTTTTGAGTTCTTCAAAGTTCGTTTTCAAGTTTTTTTTGGATCAAATCACTTGTTATTTCCTCATTTCTGTTTCTAACACTAAATAAATGACCTTCATTTGCATGTGTCTTGTGGGTTTGATATATAAATAGGACACTATGACTAATAACTAACCTATTTTCTCTTAACAGTTTTTGAATCCGTGTGAGTTTTGCAGGTTTTTCATAGGGTATGCGTAGGTGTTGTGAAGGGCTGCATACACGTTAAAACTCCAGCTTCCCCATCGAAACAGGAGTGTACCTATCTAGTTGTGTTCATCATTGGTAAATTTTATCTCTGTAGGGACGTGCATGCATCTCCATCGGTGGGTCCATGTCTTCGTCTCTCTAGACATGTCTATGTAAATAACCCCACTATTTGAAAATTGAAACTTTTTGTTTTATGTTTGGACACGTCTATGTTAAACCCTAAGCATCCACGTCGAGTTGTAAGCATCTCTGTCTCTCTAGACACGTCTGTGTAAATAACCCCACTGTGTAAAAATTGAAACTTTTTGTTTTATGCTTGGACTCATCTCCTTTGAATGCTAAGCATCCACGTCGAGTTGCAGGCATCTTTGTCTCTCTGGATGGGTCTGTGTTTTTGGTATACTGTGGATTTTACTAATTTTTTTGCAGGCGTATCCATGGAGTTAGGTGTGCCCGCATCAGAGCCCTAGCATACCTGTCTACCAAGCCTGCATAGGTGTCATACCCCTTCTATCAATTTTTCTTGCCTCGTGTTTACATTGGTCAGGGTGCATATCCATTGGCTGGGGTCCGTATGTGTCATCCTAGGCGTGCAGGTGTCTCTGTGTAGTTCGGATTCATTCGTTTTATTTTTAGTGTTCCTTGTTTTGATCATATCTTTTGATTCGTTAACCCATTTTCAGAGTTTAAATAGGTGTCAGAAAGAGAAAGAAGCATACTTTGTGAGGGAAGTTTCAAAAGTAATATACCTTTGGTATGCTACTTCTATCATAAAAACTCCCAAAGTGTCCTAAAGACCTCCAAAAATGTAAAATACTAAAACTGCTAAAAAACTGCTAAAATAGATTTCTATAATTTTATGATTTTCTTGGTTTTCTAACTTTTGTAGGGTTCTAATAGTGGTTTACAAGTTTCCTCTTCATTAATTTCTCTTGTACTAACTTGTTTTAAAAATTTTGCATCTTCATTTGTGAAATTTTGAAACATGTATGCTCTTCTCTCCCGCCTTTCTAGGTGATCTTGAGAATCAGAAACGTTTCACCACTTTCTTCATACTTGCAAAATGGTTTAATTAACTTTCAAAGTTGGTTAAAATGAACTCATTTTTGCATTATACTTAGGAATTTTCCATTTATTACAAATTTGAGTGAGATACCTTTTTGCATATGCTCTTTCCTTGTGTCTTAGGACGATATGGGAAAACAAAAACAACATCTTATCTCCTTTCTATGACATTTTGGAAAATTACTAACCTTGATATGTAGGACCAAAATCGTTTGTCAAAGAAATACGTCAAAACAAAACAATACAAACCTTCTAATACACATGTTTTCATACAGGTTGCCAAATGGTGTGCTACTTAAAACCACATTAAGCTAAGTAAGATAAAAAACACACCATTTCACTTCACACTATATTCCAGGTTTCAGAAAAGGGTATGTCCCTATCTGCTTAACTAGAACACAACCCCTTTTTCATAATTCCTTAAGCTACAATAATGGGGGTGGTTCCAGGAACCCTAAAGTAATCCACCGCTAAGTAACCTCATGGATAAAATAGGAAGTGCTCCACTTACCCACTCGACTAGTCTTTTCTTTTTGAGTTAGCATTACCGGTTGTCCGTATGGCGACCCCAGTGAGAGTACACATGGACACATTTATTACCCAATTTTCTTGAAGGGGGTAAAGTAAAGTAGAGATACTCCCAAATTAGTCATTGTGACTTTTTTGGGTAAATTGAGCTCACTTAAGAAAACTTTGTGACACCTAGTTGAGAGAACTTATTAAGGAGGCCATTCCATCAAGGAACCCACTTTACTAGTCCATTATTGCATCTTGGTCATCACAAAGTGATAACTTGTTTGGATTTAGAACCTTGTTTTTCAAACATGGTAACAAATCCATTTAAGTTAGATATAAGTGTGTCTCATCACAAAATTAAATGATGAATCACTTAGCTTGGTTTCTTTCTCACCTTCGAATGAGGCGAAACTCTGCCCAAATGGCGCTTAGTTTATTTTCATCTTTTGATCTACACCTTTGTGCTCTTGTTTCCCATTTGGGACAATAGGAGGAATATTTCGAGAGTTTTTTCATAGATAGTGTTCACCACTTTTTTGTCCGTTTACGCTCATCCATGTTTGCGGTGGAGTTGTTAAACATCTAAAGTGCATGGATGCATCCTCATATCTTTGATGGCCACTTGATCTTGATTTCAAGATCATCATCATAGTTCAGATTGATTCATCATTTGATCATCTTTGCATCAAACTATCACTTTGAACATACATTTGCATAGGGTGTATTTCCTTGTTTATTGGCTTTATGTTTCACACTTGCATCATTGTTCCCTATAATTATTCATCCAAAATACTTATTTTCTAGGACAATCCTTTTTGATCTCGTTGAGATTGCATCATCAAAATGTATATTTTCCTTAGACCTTCTTTAGAAAATAACGCACGCACTTCATGCTTACAAAATGTCTAGTTGGATGTCAATATGCTTCCCTGAATTGACATGTCAGTTCCTTCCCTTCGAAGGAGTTCCATCACACTATCTAGATCTAGACATTTGTGCTTAAAATGACAAAAACAATGACTAACTATCACACGGTTTCTCACACTTACTACAATTCAGAACCTAGGTTTAGCAATTCAAATCAAAATATTCCCATTATAACTAAACATTGTTTGGTTCTGTGTGCTAGAGGGCCCATTCGAGTACTCTGTTCCCCACCTTCAGCTCATAGTCGGTGGTATGGTTTGGATGCTTCTGATCTAAATTATTATTCAGGTTCCCCCCACTCTTCTTCTCCTGATTCAGATCCAAACTACCATTCAAACTCCCATTCTTCTTCTGAAGACTCGGATCCTAACTATTGTTAGTATACCCCTAGATAAAATCTTGAATCATGGTCCTCCCTTCCTTTGCAGGACCTTTATTCCCAATCACCTCAACAACGTATTCCTTGTTTGAATACTCATATGACTCTAAGTTATGTTGATCAAAAATCTAATTCGGTTCCTAAGTCATGGTCCTCCCTTTCTTCACAATGACCTCCTTCATCATTTGTCTCAACGACCTCTTCCTCCATCGAAGAGTTCCATGACTCGGATTCCCTCTAGTCAATCATCTAATTCGAATCCTGCGTCGCAACTTAATGAGTGGATATATGATCCTATTGTCTCCTCCACATTAATTCATCTTCTATAAAAATGATCTAAGACAAGATCTAAATTATCCA
Organism: Taxus chinensis; assembly: GCA_019776745.2. NCBI lineage: Eukaryota > Viridiplantae > Streptophyta > Pinopsida > Cupressales > Taxaceae > Taxus > Taxus chinensis. Next base: position 768,445,578 of record CM034152.1, read on the forward strand.
TTCATGAGATGCTTTCCATCAAACCTACTTCCTCTCCTGAGTCACCCTCTTCTATCAATCAATCGTCCTTTCTTATCATATCCATTTCTTCTAGTCAGCCTCATATGGTCGAAGAACAACAACCTCTACTGATTGATTTCTCTCAGAATGAAGAAACAAGCATAGTACATGATGATATCCCTTTAGAGGATTGTAAACAAGTATTCTTTCTAGATCTCGATACGCTCATGTATTGGGGAAATGAAGTTGATTACTTTTATTAGAACATAGAGGAAAATCCTAAGGTCATAGAACTTGATTCTTCTTCTATTCCATCTTCATCTTCTTCTGAGCATGATCAGATGTCCGGGTCTAGCATTGATCCATGGCCTATCTTCTTGTTACCAACTCATTCCTTATTTATCATCATTCCTCAATCAAAATCTCATCCTGGGTCATCATTTAGTATCCCATTGTCTTCTTCTATCCTGGAGCCACCTCTAGGTAACTATATAATGGAAAAGCGACAAGCGAGCGTAGGAATCTACAAGTAACTCTTCCTCGCACCCGACCTCTCAAGGTCATGCTAAGACAGCCGGTGGGGATGGATTATGCATAGGGTATGGGTAAACTAGTTAGGCAATCTTATATCTTTGACATGCACTAATCTAATCTACGAATCTAAGGCAAAGAAGGCCCTCCTAACCTAAACTGGAGTGATGGATCGGTTGGCAAGGATGACTGATCGAAGGCTCCAATCAATATCGAGCTCTGGCGTGATCTGATCTATAGGTTGTGGGATACGTGGAAAATGACTTGGGATGGTTTTGTGTATGTCTCCAGATAGTGTCATATGAAGGATGATGGATATATAGTGGTTTTTATGGTTGATTCTCTGGTCTAGTCCAGAAATCTTTAGCTTTGTTAGCTGCTACGTCTAACAAGGATAACTGTGCGATGATGATAGGTGGAAGTGGAGTGGATCTAAATATTAATGTGCGTAAACCAGTGTCAATGTTAGATTGACCTGTAGGCTCATTGGGTTGTGGGATTTGTGGGTCACAACCGTAGATTAGTGGTTGTTGTGGACCTACTATGGTCATGTGTGGAATCAGTCCCTAATCCCTAGTATCAATAGTCGTATGCATTCTCGGCCTCTATATTTAGAATTAACAATTGTGCGATCTTCTTAGAGTATCTCACAGGCATTTTTGCAACCTGAATTCTTAAGCTAGTATCTATGTTTGTGAAAGTGTCTCCTATGTCTGGTTGTGGGACCAAAGGGTCAAAATCAAATGTTTGCTCTCTTTCAAGTCCTTCTACAGTCATGCGGATATTTATCTAGAGTAATCCGTAGTTTGGCTGATTTGACCAAAACGTGCGCACTTGGTCGTCTTCTATATTTAACTCGCTTAACTGTGAGCTGATCTGTTGTAAGTCAGCTGTTGTTCGGAAGACTTGGATTCTAGGGTTCTAATATATATCATTTATTGCTGTAATAAGATTGGGTTGAGGCATGAGTGGCTCGAATACGTATCCTCTGGGCTCTCTAGGTCCTGTGATTGTCATACAAAAGGAAATGATACAAATATAACTAATGACAGAATAATTTAACTGCGTAAGATATTTCTATGTATATTCCTAAATCTGATAGTTATTGATAAACTACTGAATAGAATTTAAAGAGCAATTATCTAATATATCTAAAATTGACAACTAAACTAACAACGTAATTAAAACAAACAAAGCAACCGAGTATAGCTACTTGTCGATGCAGTTTTTAGATCTATTCTAAATAATTTGGTAACTATCTACTCTATTTGAAAGACTCTCGATCCTACCTCAGAAGTGAGGAGTGAATCATAGTTTCTCAGAAACTATCAACCCCCACAGCTTCCCTGGCAATGTCGAAATTAAAATTTAACTGAAATGAAATGATTAGCTACTCTATTTGATATGCTTTTAACTAGAACTTTGAAAGCTAGAACCTGGATTCTGCAGAATAGTGGCAAATCCGATGGTGTGTGACCTTGTCCCCTCAGTGTGATCTCCTCATTCTTTCGTGTTCACGCGGATCCAGAAAAGCATGTAATGCTAGCATCAACAAGAGTAGATATTGGAACAAAGGAAGCTTAGGATGTAGACTGAATACAATGCGAGTAGGAGAGGGATAGTGCAAGAGTATAGAGCTTGGCTTATGTAATTCCTAGTGGGATTTATTATGAGTCATGCAACATAAAATGTCCAACACCTAAAACTATCCTGTTTGATGAACAAAACCTGAAACTTTAATGGATTCCTATTGAAATGAAACTATCATACTCCAATTGATTTGGATAAAATGACAACAACACTTTGCACAAGGAGAATATGTGGCTTTCTAACAGCTAAACAACGCTAACTATGCATCTAAGAAATGAAACTATGAATCCTAAACAAAACTGAAAGGCTAAGATATTGAAATGAGAAATTTAGAGGAAAATTTGAGGGGTCATTTGCTTGAGCATAAGCCAACTATTTATAGCATTTCTAATTACCCAAAGGTAAAAACCAAATTGATCTCTTAAACCATAAACAATGCTAAAACACTATTCTAGGGAACCAGAATCATTAATGAAAGCCAAAGGCGGTGAAAAAAGCTAGTAAATGTTGAAATTTACTTGAGTCACGTTAAAAGAGCATTCTGGAAAATGCGTGAAGGACTGTCACCCTGAGCAGGGTGGCGGTTATAGGACCGCCGCCCTGACTAGGTGGCGGTAACAAGACCGCCGCCCAGGCAGGGCAGCAGTTTCGTAACTAAAGAACAAAACACAAAGAAAAGAGGGGAAAAGAGAAAAACAAAGAATGCAGGGGCTAAGTGGGGCATGCAGGATGTTAACACATATCTTGGGGAGATTTTCCGGATCCCGAACACCTTGCGAGGAGACATGTATCATCATTGGGGAACGTGTTATGTTATTTCGGTAGTGCAGTACCCTACAATTTTGGGTACGTACATATTTCCCCCTCAGAGAAGCATTTTAGCCATGAAGAGGCGTAAAACGGTGGGTTCGAGTATGGCAGTCCCGAAATGGGAAGTTAGAAGTTATACCTGATATGTCTGTGTGTCAGAATGATGCCATCCAAAATTCTTGCTACCTGCAAAATGAAAAGAGAACTCAAGTGCAGATACAAAAAAAAGATCAAAAAATAAATACTAAAATATCATGAAATGAGGACGTACCATTTGTGCGGGGATAAGAACTTACCTCCGTCGGCACTCTAAACCCATAGAAAGGGGCATTCAAAACAAGTCAGGTTGCTATATATGTAAAAGAAGGCCCATTTTCCTATTCATTTTTGCTTGTTGATTTGGTTGATTTTGAGCTCTGGGACCCACAGTGACGGTTTCTCACGAGAGTATAGTCAAAACATCCGGGATGAGATCGTGATCATGCCTCCACAAGTGGAACAGTGACCCACGAGATCACAGGTTAGTTATTCTCAATTTACCAATTTTATCCCCAAAATATTAAAATGTTGACAACTTTGTCATGGGGGGATAATTTTTGAAAATGTTAGTTTTAATAGGTTCATCTAGGGGGGGCACCTACTGGGTAGGCTTTGTTTTGGTCAAAAAAATTCGTATTTCATATTTTTAGGTATTTTTAGGGCACATGACCCACGTGGGTTTTTGGGAGACGACCACCGACCTGAATAGGGCGGCGGTTACAAGACCACCGCCTTTAAGGCAGTCATTATGGAACCGCCGCCCTGCTCAAGGTGGCGGTCCTTCACAGAATGCACAAACAACATCTTTTTGAAGTTAATTTTGCATTTTTAGCATTCTTATGTTTTTTCATGATTTTTCTAATGTCATTTGGATACTAACTTGTTATGTTTTGTGTGTTTTTTAGGTGTATGTAGGTGAGGGAGGAGTACATTCGATGGAGCCAAGAGAGAGAGTTTGATTGGCTCCCAGCAGTATTAGATGCCCTTTCTTAGGACGAGTATGACACTCTTCAGAGGGCTAGTATGTTGCGCATATCACGAGTTCCACATGTTGCACTGTCCAGTCACATACTTTGTGACTTATTTTCATATTGGGATGCTGATCGAAACACTTTCCGATTACCAGGGGTCCAAGGTGAGTGGACCATTACTTTAGAGGATGCTTACCATATCTTAGGGGTCCCAATCATCAGGAGACAACTTACTCTTAAGACAGCAGGTTCACAGGCTCAGATAACATAGTGGGCCTCATACATGGGAGATGTAATTATCTCCACTGGTTCGAAGAAGGGAGTGAGGGTCCGATCTATTCGTAGCCTGCCTATCCCCTTGATTCATCAGACCATTATGGGGATCCTTGCCTCGAGATTGACCAGGGACAAGGGAGGAGACACTCTACTTTATTGTTGGTCCCCCATCATTGCACAAATTGAGGGACATGGCTAGATTTACGCCTGAGGAGCCGACATACTTGGGACTACCTACCATGATCTGTAAAGGGTGGTTTGTTTACAGGGGAAGTAATTGAGCCATCTGACCTTGGTTATGAGCTGGTTCTATGAGCGTTTCATCCCCTATGGTAGAGGTGTAGAGGTGGCAGATCCCAGAGCTATGAGGGCAGCCAGATGGCAGACATGTCGGTGCTTAGAGCACCTCACCAGCAAGTTGATTCCCTGACCACTAATGACATGGAGGCCACACCGTATCAGGCCATGGTAGGGTTATTGGGTGAGGAGGATCTTACTTTTATTTCCTGCTCCACCACAAGGCAACTTGTTGACAGGGTAGGGAGGGTGGAGATACATCCCTTTGGTCGAGTGCCTCAGTAGTTTGGCCTGCCTTACATGGGTATGCTTCCCCTGGTGGTGCCAGTATGTAGATCATTTTGAGAAGCCAAGGGAGGTCTTAGAGGCCAGGGTTGGATAGTTGTTACTCCTGGAGTCCCCATTGCAACTAGGTGAGTAGTACGAGCTCCAGGGAGAACCGGTGCTCCTCAGGCACCCTTACTTTAGATTGCCGCTGGTCCCGCTCACAATAGCAATGACCATATTGACATAGACTCTGAGTATGAGGAGTTCACAGGGGGAGATATGGAGGAGGAGACCGAGGCTAAGGCTAGTGAGTCAGGTGGAGAGGAGGACAGTGATCCTGAGTGGCATGACACTCAGGATATTTTACAGGCAGAGAGGGCAAAGCAGAGTGCGGAGAGGGTGACTCGAGTTTCAGAGGAGCCACTCTCTCAGGGCCTTGGTGGGGAGGATGAGTCTGTAGCATGATGATATGTTGCCCCAACCATAGGAGGAGCACACCAGTTAGTAGTGGCATCTGTGATAGGTGTCGATCCTAGAGATCCATCTTGGAGGCCCGGTGATCTGAGTGAGTTATCATCCTTCCTTTCTAACTTTTGTTTCTAGTTAGGATTGCCTTAATTTCTCTCTCTCTCTCCCTTTGTTTACATTTTTTTATCTTTTGATCATTTCTAATTGGCTTTTCACCTTTGCTTGCAGAGACTACCGATGAGTGGTGAGACCTGATTCACTGGCTATGCACCGATACGCTGATGATCCCTATGGAGAAGACCCGTGCAGAGCTATCCGTGGATGCAAGGGAGCCTTCAGCAGCTGGTAGGCACATCGACATATTTGCCCCTGTCTGGCATGTGGCCAGGATGGTGTCTACCCTCTGTACCGAGCTGACAGGGTACAGGACAATAGAATGCCTGATGAGGAATCATTCTCATGGCGAGACCGTAGTTGCTCCTCAGGATTGTGAGCCCTCCATGTATTCAAAGCACCGGCATAGTCAGAGTCCTAGACATGGGTGTGCACCCTCAGAGGGATCTCATAGGGGTTGAGAAGCCACTTGGATCTTCTTGGACTATTTTATGATGTATTTTGTATCTCCCGGGCTCTTTGAGCATTTTGACCATGGTTAGCACATGATGGCATTGTACAGGAAACTTGTTTGTTCATATATATATATATATATATATATATATTCTTTTCTTGGATCAGACGCTTGGTATTAATGTTCTTATGATTTGATTACGCATGTAAATTATAATTTTTTTTTATATGCTTATCAGAATGTATGCAATGGAGAACAAATGATACAAATGTTTACTTTCTTTTTGTATTTCGTGATGCTGATATATGATAATGTAGACACAATGTGACTTCGAACTCTAGCTTCTTATAGGCAGTTTTTCAGTACTTCATATTTTTTTTGACAAAATGTGATGATAAACCGGTATGGTGAGCAGATAAACTTGCCCCATCCTAACTCCACGCAACTAGTAAGATGTGAGGGCTCATCACTGAGAGCTAGAAAGGGCACAAGTTATGAAATGTTTTGAAATGATAGTGATGAGAGATAGACAAAGCTTTGGTGGAACCAAGTTAGGATGCTACAAGACTACTCTACTCGAGTGACTCCATAGTTTGGGATGAAACTTGCTTTATGGTTTATCTAGACTTAGATCCGTAGATGGCCCCATGGTAGACAAAATCTGGGTTTCATGGTTTTGAATTCTCTTGGAATTTTGGACATCGGATTCATTTGTTTTTGACTCAAAATTTCAAAGGTTCATTTGAATTTGATTGTTGACTTCCTTTAATGTTTATTTTTCAAGAGGACTCCCTACACCTTGCCCCATGCTACTAGTAAGAATCGTGGGCTTATCACCATGGACAAGGTATAGGCAAGTAAGGGAATTCCCATCCTTTCCCAACCCTACGTCACTAGTAAGAGATGCAAGCTCATCACCAAAGGTTGGTGGGGCAAGGAAATGTGTAAAATTAAAATTTTCTGTTTGATCTATATTTGACTTGTTTATTTGAGCAAAAATTCAGTGTATTCTTATTTCCAAAGAGATATACATAGGGGATAGATGTGACACAATGAAGCTTCTAGAATAGACCATAGGCAAGACACCTATCCTAGGAAGAAACCAAAGATGAGAACAAGCATACAGATCTTGGTATGGTTACCATTAAGGCTTTGTCATATCTAGCTTTATTTGATGAAATGATTCCGAAGTAGGTGATGACGTTGTAAAATGAAGAAGTATGATTAGAGTGTTTATGCCAATACCATCAGAATTTTGTAATGAATTGTTTTGAGAATGAGTTCCTTGATCACAAAATTGTACGAAACAAGTGGACAAAATGAAACTAACTATATGAAGATGCAATGTAGATATATTTATATAAATAGTGTTGGCCGCTTATGCGTAGAATCATTTAAGGTGTAGGGAATTGACTATTTCACCAAATTCCTCACCCTCTAGTGTACATAAGAGATATGTACCATTTCCATAGTCTTTCATGACTTGGTATGGGCCCAACCATTTGGGCCAGAACTTCCTTCCTTCACCGGTCGTTTTATCGATTTGGCTGTCTAGCCTTAGAACTAGATCACCTTCATATATGTCTCATTCATAGACCTTCTTATTATATTACCGACACATCCGGTCAACAAAGACTCTATGCCATTGTTCAGCATCTAACTTGGCCTCATCTAGGATTTCTAGTAGGGAGAGACATGTTTCTCTATAATCGTCTTCATCCAGAATCCCTTGTAATGAGATACGGAGACTGGGTATTTCAACCTCAAGCAGGAGAACGGCTTCTGCCCTGAATACCAACGAAAAAGGAGTTACTCTTGTTTGTGTTCTTATTGAGGTTTAGTGGGCCCACAAGGCCGGATATAACTTCAAATGCCAATCTCGCTTGTTTTCTTTCACAATTTTAAGAAGAATGGATTTTAATGTTTTGTTTGTTGCTTCAGCCTGTCCATTGGCTTGAGGGTAATACAGGGAGGCTATATGATGGCTTATTTTAAATTTATTGCACAATTCATGAACTTCGTAATTCTTAAAAGAAGTCCCATTATCTGAGATAATGATTTGCGGGACACCATACCTGCAAATGATTTGGTTCAAAATGAACTTGGCGATTATATAACCCGGTACATTAGTAAGAGGCATAGCCTCTACCCATTTGGTAAAATACTCGGTGGCTGTGATTATGAAATTATGGCCATCTGTAGACGAGGGAGAGAATTTCCCTATCAAATATAGGCCCCACGTACAAAAGGGCCATGAAGTAGCGATTGGTTGTAGAGCTTGTGTCGGCATGTGAATCTCGTGGGAGAATTCTTGGCACTTATGACACCTTCGTACAAACTCTACTGCATCGTGTTCTAGAGTAGGCTAGAAATAACCCATCCGATGTACTTTACAAGTGGTGGCATGACCACCGAAGTGGCCTCCACATATTCCACTGTGAGATTCGTGGAGAATCTTCTTGGATTCTTCTGTGTCGACACCTCTTAGAAGCATTCCATCAAATGCTTTACGATAGAGCACTTGCTCTATAATGACATATTTAGCTACGATAATGTGTAACCACCTTCTTCATTGTAGTGTAGCACCTTCTGGATACGTATGGTCCATGATATAATTGATAATATCAGTATACCAAGGACACTCAAAGATAGGAGGTTTGGTTTCGATGTAATATATGCATTCATCAGGAAAGTCCAGATCTACTAGATAGCCTCCGTCTAGTGGGTTATTAGCTAACCAATCCACAATGATTTGTCCTTTAATGGACTTCTGATTTATGAATGTTAATTCGAATTCCCCCATTAATGTTATAAAGCGTCCAACCTTTTTAGACAAGGACCCTTGTGTGCGGAAAGTTCGTAAATGGTCTATTTTTACAATGACCCTTGTTTCTTGATTTAGCATGTAATGCCTTAAGCGTTTGGTTGTGAAGATTATGGCAAGGCATTCTCATTCTGCTTGCGTATAACGTGTTTCATAGTCGAGCAATGTTCGGCTAATAAAATAGATCACACATTCTCATTTGTCATTATCTTCTTAGGCTAGCATGCAGGCTAGTGAGACATTGGTAGCTCGTGAGTATAAGATTAAAGGGCGGTCTGGCTTAGGTGGCATTAGCATGGGTGGTGACAACAGGAAACGCTTAACTACATCGAAAGCTTCGTTGCAGTATTCGGTCCAATCAATACTATAATCTTTCTTGAGTAGATTGTTGATTGGATGAATGGAAAAACTTAAGTCCGGGATGAATCTCTGGATTGCACCGAGTTTTCCAAGAAATGACCTGATTCTAGATTCCTCCGAAGGTGGGATCATTTCGAGAACAACTTGGATTTTGGCTGGGTCTACATCGATCCCTCATGACGATATAATGTAACCTAGGAGCTTGCCTCATGTCACACCAAAGACGCATTTTTCTGGATTTAGTGTGACTCCGTATTATATTAGACGTGAAAGAATGACGTGGAGTACTTCTGGGTGATCACAACATCTCCTGGCTTTGGCCAACAAGTCATCTACGTAGGTTTCTACAATTTTATGAATAAGATCATGAAATATATACGTCATAGCCCGCTGGTATGTAGCGTCAGTGTTCTTGAGACCAAATGGCATAACAACGTAGCAATAGGTTCCCCAAGGAGTTATAAATGTGGTTTTAGCTTGGTCTTGTTCAGATATTCTGATCTGATTGTATCTTGAGAATCCATCCATGAGAGACAAAAGCTCAAATCCAGTTGTTGTGTCAACAATGATGTCTATGGATGGTAACGGGAAGTCATCCTTAGGACATGCCTTGTTAATGTCTCAGAAGTCTATGCAGATGCGTATCTTCCCATTATTTTTGAGAACGGGAATGATATTAGATACCCATTGAGAGTAATTGACTGGTTTGATGAATCCTACTTGGAGGAGTTTTATTACCTCTTCTTTCACCATGAGAGCTACCTTGGGTTTCATTGGTATTGATTTTTGTTTAATCAACTTTTTGTCTGATTTAGTGACAAGGTTATCTACCACAATGTGTGGTGTAACCCCTGTCATTTCTTTATAATTAAATGCAAAATCCTTCTGATGTTCCTTGAGGATTCGAGTGTGTATTTCTATTTCTGATGGATTTAACAAGGATCCTAATTTCAATATCCTTGGTTCATCCTCTGTTCTGATGTTAGTATGAATTGTTTCTTCGATTAAATAAGCGTTACCTTCTTCAAACTCAGGTGGAGCTAGAGGTAATTCCAGATCGTCTCCATTTTCTATTGTGTATATGCTAAGTTCCTTTTGTGGGGGAAGTTCCATCATGGGATTTCCAAAGTAGGAGGATGAATGCGGGATTAAGGAAAAATCTACCACGTGATGGGTGAGATGTAACGCTGCATAGGCATTTAAGTAATCAAGAGTGGTTTTATCGCTATCAATGTGGTCTAGGATAGTAGATTTTTTCTCATATCTGTTTGTTAAAAGAGGGTTTGACATTTTTTTTACCAATGGTTCAGTACGAAGGCATACCATGAAACGGGTATCTTCCAACTCACTGTTTGGAGTGAAGCATGATGCTGAGGTTGCTATCGAATCGGTGAGATGATTTTTTTATTGCGGGATTGCTTCAATTGATATGAAGTCAAACTCCTTGCTTAAATTCAATACAGCTATTTTGTAGAGCTGTAAGTGCTCAGCTTTGGTTTCATACACCTCAGAGACTTGGTTTGCTACCAATTGTGAGTCTCCTAACACCCTGATGTTATTAACACCGATCCTCTTAGCTAAGATGAAACAAGGAGGAGGGCCTCGTACTTAGTGCCATTGCTCATACATTCGAAATTTAATTTAAAGGCAAATGGTAGGACTTTTCCTTCTGGAGAAGTAAAGATTACACCTGCCCCAGCCCCGTAATGACATCTAGCTCCATCAAAATGGAGAGTCCAATGTTTAGCTGGGAATATGGACATTGGGATATTTGTTGTGTTAACATCTTCTACTTCCACCATGCAAAGATCCTCTGCTGGAAGAGAACCAACACCTAGGGTATATCCCGTGCCTACAGAGTCAAATGGTAGGAACATTGGTAGATCATGTTCTAATAATTCGACAATTTTTGTAGTAGTTCCTAATGATACTATTTCTATAATGTTAGCCTCATTTTTGAGGGCTGGGATAGTCTTGATTAGGCTCATAGTCTCAAGGTTTGTTGTAGGTACTAACTTCTCCTCTGGTTTTGCGTCGGTGGGTTTATTAAGTTGGTTTGTTGGGAGTTCAAAATCCAAGTGAATGCCTGGTATTTTCTTTAAATCAACTAGGTGTATATCGAATGGTTTTGGATCACCTTTGGCCACGAACACCTTTCCTAAATGCAAGAATCTTACTTCTTGAAATAACGTAGAAGGGATCACCTTCATACGGTGTATCCATGGTCAGCTAAGGATCATATTATTGTTGGTTTCCTGATCTATAATATGAAACTCAGTCAGGATTTTTTTGGGTCCTAAGGTGACTGGTAGTATTATAGTTCCAATCGATGTGGCTTTAAGGCTATCATAGCCTCTTGATGTATTTCTAGTCATGGAACAATTTGTTTCTCCATACCCTAGCTTTTGAAGGAAAGAGAAAGGGACTATGTTAACTACTGCTCCATCGTCAATCATCGCGCATTTCACATTATTGTTATAAACCCATACTTGCAAGTGTAAGGCTGGATCGCCTTTGTGTGCAATCTCAGCATCTGTTGGCATTTTATTTATTTTGAATACACACTTGGTATCCCTATCTGGCTGCCCCGGAGGGTGGATATCATGGTCTATATGGTTTACCTGCATTTCGGGAGGTGGAGTGATGTTAATTAAATGACTCAAACCTAATGCCTCTAAAAGAGCAGCCCTGTGGGCGGGAGAGTTCTTCAGTAAGTCCAAAAACGAAATGTGTGAGAAGGTTTTTGTTAGATCACTAATTAAATCATAGGAACTTACGGATTTTACTAATAATTGTTGGATGTTATTTGTCTCTGGCGGGTAACTTAGACTTGGCTAAGAGGAATACTCTCGTGTCCTCGTTACAGCTTTGACAGGTAGTTCGGCGTCTAACTCCACTAAACCGACTATCTTGGGTCATGGCTGACTTCCTAATTGTGGCGTAACTAATGGATTTAGTGAAGTTGAGGCTTCACGATCATTGTTTCCTATCATTATGCCCTTACTTTTATCCCATTTGGATTTAACCTTTTGTTATTGTGATTTGGGAGGGGGTCGTTAAAGATCTTGAAGGGAGCATTTTGAGGGGAAACTGCCCCTGTAAAAGTACTTGGTGCTGGTGACACAAAATCTGCCAAGAACATATCTATGAAGAGTTTTCTTTGTTCTTCTGGCCAATGTTGCTTGAATTTCTTGTAGTCACGGCACATTCTAGTGTCATGGCCTCAAATTTTGTGGAAACCACAATACGAGTTAGGATTGTAATTCCTAGTTTGTTGGTTTGGTGTATATTATGGCCCAAAATTCTGATCAAACTGTTGCCTATGGATTAAAGTTTTGTATTTGTTGTTTTTGGTTTTGATTCTAGTTTTGATATCTAATTGAGTTTTGGCTTGGACCCTATGTAGGGTTTCGCCGTTGTTGTTGTTGTTGTTGATTAAAATCCACTGCATTGATTGTTGGGGTAAAGTTATTATTTCATTGATTGTTCATTAGTGGTGGAGTATTCACAACATTTATCTTTTTTTTCTGATCAGTTACTCCATCTGTTGTCACTCCGTGATTTTTATTAAGGATTTCGGGTCCTTGATTGACATTTGTGGTAGTAGGATAAGCCGTAGTATTCTGGTTGGAGGTGATTAACCTCCTGTTTGCTCCATACGTCTTACGACCACTATCTATTGCTGCTTGATCTATTCGGAGAGCGCTCTCAAGTACTTCATTGTAAGTCCTTAGTGGGAACTTCTGGACTTCTTCCTTTAATTCTCTGCTGAGAGAATGAAGGAATAAATCACATAGTTCCATTTGGTCCATGTTTGGAGCACTGGCTGAAGAATAAAGAACTGTACGCCACCTCTGGATGAAATGAGTGACAGATTCATTGTGTTCTTGCTTAATGTGCAAGAATTCCTTGATTCATGTTCTCAATAGTTTGTTCATGTCAAACACTTTAATGAACTCTAAAATGAGTTGTTTAAATGAATGGATGGAAGCCTCAGGTATCCTATAATACCAATCGAGGGCGATGCCTTCCAAGGTTTTGGGGAATATTTTAGCAACAACCCCATCCTAAGGGAGCAGTTCTTAAATGGCTATGGCGTAAGCCTTGATATGTGCATTCAGATCTCCCTCACCTTTGTATTTGGGAAAATCGGGAAGAGGTCTTGGAAGCATGACGTTTCATATGGTGAAGTCTAAGGGTTCTTTCAAATATTCTGAATAAGTCCCTATCGCGTAGGTTTCAACCATTGATGGTTCCTACTGAGGGGGAGGTGGTGGAAAGGGTTGTTGATATGGCGTAGCGTATGCATTGGTAGAGGCATAAGGAAACCCCTGTGGTTGAGTAAAACACACTGGGAGAGGAGAACATATCTCCTTATGGTGATTTGGAGTACATTTTTAAGTATGAAGGGGTATTGTCTAGAAATAGATTATTATCTACTAGACCGGGAGGTATTGGAGCGATATTAGAAATGACAGTTCTAGTTGGCATTTGTTGTGAATACTGGGGAGTCATGCCTAATGTGCCTATTCCTGTGAGGAGGTCTACTTGGCTAGGATGGTGTGGAGGATTAGAATTTCCTGCCTGTATGAATTGAGAATGGTGATTTTCTTGAGCAAGTTCTAATCCCCTAACTTTTTCTACTAAGGTCGAAATGACTTCATTTGGTAAAGTCACGGTATTTTTCCTTAGTGGCATTTGTTGTATATCCTGGTGTTGTATAGGCATGTGATACCCTACTATGAACTGATTGTTGCCCTACCAATTTTCCCCGAGGACATTTCCTATATGTAGTGGTATGGAGGTATTTTCTTGAAAAGAGACCTCGGTTTGTGTTTGTAAACTTCCTATGGGTGGGTACATATCCCGAGAGTGTTGTTCATTTTTGGCATAACGTACTGAATGTTCATCATCTAAAACCAGGTATGGGTTTGATTGTCTACTAATTTACAGACTAAGCAGCACCTGAGGAGACGAACCGGATTCTCCTGTGAACGTCATATTATTCGAGCTTGAAGGCTCTATGTGTTGCGTTTGAGTGAGCTGATCCAACTCCTCTGTTTGGAAAGATGAGATATATCTAGTCTTTGGAGGTGGAGTTTGTGTTGACAACCGGTTGGCTGAATAATTGTCACCCCATACTGAGAGCGAGGGTGATGATTATCTATTCAGTTGAGCGTAGTATGCCTCAAGACCTAGGAGAGGCCTGCCATATGCATCGAATCCTGACATATTCAGGGGGTATATGAATACCTGTAGAATAATGGGAAGGAGGGAAGGTGGTAGAAAGAGGTAAGGAAGATGTTGCAGTTTTTTGTTTCATGTTGGGTTCACCAATTTTGTATGATGGAAAAGTGACAAGCGAGCATGGGAATCTACAAGTAACCCTTCCTCACACCCGACCTCTCGAGGTCGTGCCGAGATAGCCGGTGGGGATGGATTATGCATAGGGTATGGGTAAACTAGTTAGGAAATCTTATATCTTCGACACACACTAATGGAATCTACGAATCTAAGGTAAAGAAGGCCCTCCTAACCTAAACTGGCATGATAGATAAGTCGGCAAGGATGACTGCTCGAAGGATCCAATCAATATCGAGCTCTGACGTGATCTGATCTATAGGTTATGGGATACATGGAAAATGACTTGGGATGGTTTCGTGTATGTCTCTAGATAGGGTCATATGATGGATGATGGATATATAGTGGACTCTATGGTCGATTCTCTGGTCTAGTCCAGAAATCTTTAGCTTTGTTAGCTGCTACGTCTAACAAGGATAACTATGTGATGATGATAGGTGGAAGTGGAGTGGATCTAAATATTAATGTGCGTAAGCCAACGTTAACGTTAGATTGACCTGTAGGCTCGTTGGGTTGTGGGATTTGTGGGTCACAACCGTAGATTCATGGTTGTTGTGGACCTGCTATGGTCATGTGCGGAATCAGTCCCTAATCCCTAGTATCCAATAGTCATATGCCTTCTCGGCCTATATATTTAGGATTAAAAATTGTGTGATCTTCTCAGAGTATCTCACAGGTGTTCTTGCAACCTGAATTCTTAAGCTAGTATCTATGTTTGTGAGAGTGTCTCCTGCATCTGGCTGTGGGACCAAAGGGTCACAACCAAACGTGAGATCTCTTTCAATCCCTTCTACAGTCATGCAGATATTTATCTAGAATAATCTGTAGTTTGGCTGATTTGACCAAAACATGTGTGCTTGATCGTCTTCTATGTTTAACCCGCTCAACTATGAGCTGATCTATTGTAAGTCTATTGTTGTTCGGAAGACTTGGATTCTAAGGTTCTGATCTATATCAGTTATTACTGTAATAAGATTGGGTTGAGGCACGATTGGCTTGAATATGTATTCTCTAGGCTATCTAGGTCCCGTGATTGTCATACAAAAGGAAATGATACAAATCTAACTAATGACAGAATAATTTAACTGCGTAAGGTATGTCTATGTATATTACTAAATCTGATAGTTATTGATAAACTACTGAACAAAATTTAAAGAGAAATTATCTAATATATCTAAAATTGACAACTAAACTAATAACACAATTAAAACAAACAAAGCAACCGAGTATAGCTACTTGTTTGTGTAGTTTTTAGATCTATTCTAAATAACTTGATAAATGATCTACTCTATTTGAAAGACTCTTGATCCTACCTCAGAAATGAGGAGTGAATCATAGTTTCTCAGAAACTATCAATCCCCACAGCTTCCCTGGCAATATCAAAAGTAAAATTTAATTGAAATGAAATGATTAGCTACTCTATTTGATATGCTTTTAACTAGAACTTTGAAAGCTAGAACTTGGATTCTGCAAAACAGTGGCGAATCTGATGGTGTGTGACCTTGTCCCCTCAGTGTGATCTCCTCGTTCTTTCGTGCTCACGTGGATCCAGAAAATTATGTAATGCTAGCATAAACAAGAGTAGACATTGTAACCAAGGTAGCTTAGGATGCAGATTGAATACAATGCAAGTAGGATAGGGATAGCGTAAGAGTACAGAGCTTGGCTTATGCAATTCCTAGTGGGATTTATTGTGAGTCATGCAACATAAAATGTCCAACACTTGAAACTATCATGTTTGATGAATTAAACTTGCAACTTTAATGGCTTCCTATTGAAATGAAACTATCATACTCCTATTGATTTGGATGAAATGACAACAACACTTTGCACAAGGAGAATGTGTGGCTTTCTGACAGCTAAACAACGCTAACTATGCATCTAAGAAATGAAACTATGAATCCTAAACAAAACTGAAAGGCTAAGCTATTGAAATGAGAAATTCAAAGGAAAATTTGAGGGGCCATTTGCTTGAGCACAAGCCAACTATTTATAGCATTTCCAATTACCCAAAGGTAAAAACCAAATTGATCTCTTAAACTATAAACAATGCCAAAACACTATTCTAGGGAACCAGAATCATTAATGCAAGCCAAAGGCGGTGAAAAAAGCTAGTAAACGTTGAATTTTTATGTGAGTCCTGTTAAAAGAGCATTCTAGAAAACGTGTGAAGGACCACCGCCATGAGCAGGGTGGCGCTTACAGGACCGCCCCCCTGACTGGGTGGCGGTCACAAGACTTCCGCCCAGGCAGGGTGGTGGTTTCATAACTGAAGAACAAAACGTAAAGAAAATAGGGGGAAAGAGAACAAAAAAGCATGCAGGGGCTAAGCAAGGCATGTGGGATGTTAATGCATACTTGGGGAGCTTTTTCGGATCTTGAACACCTTGTGAGGAGACCTGTATCATCATTGGGGCTCGTGTTATGTTATTCCGGTGGTGCAGTACCCTACAATTTTGGGTACGTACGGTAATCCTCCATTTTCTATATGTGGGTCACCTCTTGGTAGCCCATTACCTTCTATTCTTGGGCCACATCCTAATAGCCCTTCATCCTCTTCTATCTATGGGACCCCTCCCAATAGTCCCTCCTTGTCTATACTTGGTCCACAGCCTAGCAGCCCTTCGTCATCTTTTTCTATTCTTGGGCCATGTCCTTGTAGCCCAATTTCTTCCATCCTAGGGTCATATCCTAGCAGCCTTTCATCATCTTCTATCAGTGGCTCACCTCCTAGTAGCCCATCCTCTTCAATTCTTGGACTATATCCTTTTCATTCATAACATATTTCTTCTATTAATGGTTATGGAAAATCCTGGAGTCATTTCTCACATCAATTCTACACATGTCCATGTTCTCTTTCTTCTCCTTATTGAGGATTAGAACAAGTCATGCACTTCAGCTTATAAGAAACCCAAATAGTTTCGTAATCAAGCTCAAGTCAAAAATTCCAAGAGCTCGAAAGCCCCAAAAAATCTTAAGTGATCTCAAAATTATAAATCAAGCAAGATTCAAAAACTGCACAACAACATGCGACCATCAAGTATGGCGCAAAGTTCACAAACCTATGGATAGGGAGACTCAAGCTCCCAGATACGAAATCCATGTTTCAAGATAAATCGTAGTCATTTGTTAAGTACGAGCTCACCTCGATCATCAATATCCGGGATAATATAACTCTTGGTAATCAAACATGCCTAGTCTCCCTTATCAATGAACTCGTACACACATCGCTGTTGGATCTTACCACACAGAGTGAATTCTGTTGTTCCCAACTTTCCAAAATTTATCAAAAATCATAAAAAATAAAAAACAAATTCAAAAATACAAAACAACATGAGAAATTTTTTTAGCACAATCAAAGCTACAAAGATCAAACATTGCAATCAGGTATTGCGTACACATGAATTTTTCTTTCTTCCCTTTCTTTCTTTTCTTATGAAAATCTTCCTACCATTTTCATCCCTTTGGTGATATTTTGGTTATCCTATTCACATGCACTTTTGTGATAGTTATCTCTATGGTATCCGTTTGACCCTATTCTTTTATCACCTTGGTAATTTAAAGAAAGACTGACGTTTTAGAGATCCTATCACATTCAACATCTAATAAACTAATTGTGAAAAAATTTTGTACATACTTGTTGACTCTAGCCAATGTCATCATCACAGTCACTTCCACTTCCTTCCGTCAAGCCATCATGTGGTTCTTAACCCCTTGTCAAAAAAGAGAGCTGAATTAAGTTTTCAGAAAGACAAAAGAAATCAAAATCAATCAGTCAAAAGCTAAAATCTACAAAGCAAAAGTAAAATATGATATATTACTCTCTCTTGGGGATATTTCTAATAATCTCTATCGAGGATATGGATGCCTGACTTGACAGTAGAGAAATGTTGTGATTAGAATAAAATGCATCTCCATTGGGGCTATGGATGCCTGGCTGGCAGCTAGAGAAATGCATGGTTATGCTTCCACCCTTCATTCACAAAATCACCTATCACCTATGAAAATAAATCATTCCAACACATTGGCTAAGGTTTCTTCACATTGTTTCCTATTAAATATTCACTTCAAGAGGTAATTAAATTACACATGCACACACTAGATCTCTATGAGTGAGGCATGATTAGTATGTTATCAAATGTCATTTCTTTTTAAGAACTTATTCAGAACTCTTGCTTTAGTCCTTATCTCGTCTCAGGATTTGTGCCTTTGGAAAATCAATTCTTCATTGTGAGAATTCTAAGATACATTCATATCATTCACATTGTT
Source organism: Taxus chinensis (assembly GCA_019776745.2). Classification (NCBI taxonomy): domain Eukaryota; kingdom Viridiplantae; phylum Streptophyta; class Pinopsida; order Cupressales; family Taxaceae; genus Taxus; species Taxus chinensis. The sequence continues at coordinate 768,464,209 of CM034152.1, forward strand.
CTTCTACTTCATTCTGAACATCCATGTGTATAAGTATTGCCTTTATTACCATTATTTTCGGACACCTTTGTCACCTTTCACAAAATACCATCTTTTACTTCCTTCCTATCATGTGCTTTTAGGACAACATTATGATGGGGGCATCCTTGCTTCTTCCCAGCACTTCATTATTTTACGTTCATCATCATCGTTGAACTTATGAATATTGGCGTTGGGTCCCACTTCTACCCGTGAAGATTTTTCCTTTGAATACTCCCTACCTAATCACTAGGGATTTTTTACATCTTCACCTTTCTCGTACGCATGTGACCTTACGCCCTTGTACATCCCATCTATCACTAGAGGCATCCATGCTTCCTCGTTTTCCTGTACATAGTTTCAGAAAACTTTCAAAATCAATAAAAAACATTCAAATATGTTAGCAAAATCAAAACATTAAAATATGTTAGAAAAATTGAAATATTCAAATATGTTAGAAAAATCTAAACATTCAAAAATGTTTAAGAAAACTTCCATAACCAATATAAATCATCCTATAAAATTTTGCTCTTTGGTTCTCACATGTTCATGTGTGCTACTCGTGGATCATCTTTATCTACCTCCATCAACAAAAGTTAGGTTGCTTACTTTGTTTGTACTCTGGGGAAGAATGAGTTGCCTGGTACTGTTTCATACTACACATTGCTTTATCATTGGAGCCGAAGTGTCCTCCGTTATTCCCCTTACATGTATCCTTTCTTGGGGCACCGTCATTAACCCTTGTTAATTTGAATAGGTTGGAACTAAAGATCGATAACAAAAACATTGCATTATATTTCTCTGTTAGGTTATCTTGTTTACTTTCTCATATTGCATTACATTTTATATGTTGCATGGAGTTATGCATCTTGTTTACTGTCTTGTATTGCATTGTTTTGTATGTTTCATTGAGTTAGGAATCTTGTTTACTTTCTCGTATTGCATTGAATTTTTTTATGTTGCATGGAGTTAGACATCTTTTACTTTCTCATATTGCATTTCATTTTGTATGTTGCATGGAGTTGGTATTTTCAGCAATAGACATTTGTTTGTATATGTCTTTCCATGTCATACAACACTATTGCTCATTCCTTTTAGTAAGGACTGATGATGAAGATCATTAGAAATATAATGAAAAATAAAGTTGTTTAAAAGGCATCTAGATAGATGTTAGCTCATTCCCCCTTCCTCATTCTCCATTTTCTTCTATATCCACTTTCTTCTTCTTCACTACTCTATCCTCTATTCTCTTTGTTATCATCTTTTGAATCATGTCGATCGAGTTCTTCTATCACACCATTGACAATCGAGGGGTCATCCTTCATTTTACTCATTTTTCCTTCATCCCTTCTAAAATTTTCTACTTGTTTATGCTTGTCTACTTTCTTTGAACTGATGTCACTTATGCCACCCCAAAGAGAGGTAAAATGTAAGACACCTAAAATATGCTTACACTTAGCATTTCATCCAATCCATTCTAATTGACAAAACTTCATTAATTCCCTATTCTTTTCTCTACCCTCTAGATGCCCATTCTATGACACTCTTCTCCAGTCATATTATTCCTATATTCAATCTTATTTGGCTAATATCTCTCTCATTAGATAAACATTCCTCCTTTCGACCATTCAGAACCTCACCTAGTTATCTCCAGACCACTTCTATTAGCTTTCATAGGCTATCTATCAGTCACAATTGATTAACCAGGCTCCTCCTAAATCTCAATGAGTCTCTAATTACTTACTAATCAAGTTCAACTAGCCTAAACCCTTGTTAACTAGCCTAAAACAATTTTAGCTAAGCGTAAAGCATGTTTATCCTAATCTAATCCTAAAAGTGTTTTTTGAGCTTTAGTCCCACATGCCACCCAAATTCCAAACTCTCCTAGGTGGAAAACTATAAATAAAGGGGTGACCAATCCCTTTCATTTTTACACCTTGTTTTCATAACAAAAATATCTCATATTCAGAGATCTTGGCATTAGAAATCATTTGTGATTAGCTTTAAGCTAATGAAACATTTGGATCTTGGCCATACTCCATTGTTAAGAGCTCCCCCATCTTACATCCATCCCTTCAAAATAGTAGGTTAGTAGGAGGGAAGATCTAAAGCTCGACCATGTAGCCAACATGGAGAGATCTATTCACCTCCATGTTTGAGAGTAAACAACATATCTAATTTGATTTCTCATAGAATCTAACTAGGTTCACTTTCATGTTTAAACTAATCATGGAGTAGTTAGAGTACTATATATGCTAGGGTTTGAATATTTGTTTCAAATTTATATACGCATAGTATAAGTTATCTTGTTTAGCTCTAATCTTCATGTTTATGCATAAGTTGAGTTTAGATCATGGAGCTAATGATCTAGTTTCTTGTAAACCTCACCACATAGCTTTGCAAACCTTTCTCATTGCATACACCATCAGTTCCCACTATGAATTTGAGTATATTTTTTCATCAGGCATGTGATATGGTTAAAGTTTTATAAGCTTTTGTGTAATGAATCAACTAATAACTCTGAATTTTACCCTGTAATGATCTTAATTGGTTCAAATTTCTAGGCGGAGGTATGTCTGATAGAAGACTTATTCGTCTTGTTCTTAGGATCTTATTTTAATGCCATGTTGATGAGTATAATCCAGGCCAACGATTTTACCATTTGTGACACCATAAACATCTTGTTTGGGGATAACTCAACACATGTACATTACATTGTAGCATAAGTATTCTTCAAAATCGCCTTGTTCCAATTTGATCTTGGGCATGGGTGGAATGACATCCAGATTTAGCCAAGATATCATCAACATCAATGTTCGATAATCCTTGTGAATGTAGGTCATGAAACCTATGTGAAATCAGTCTCTCATGGATAAGTGGTCTCGAAAATTTTAAGGCCAAACTTTTCTGACATCTGTAATCAAAATTTTATTCCATGGTGTAGTCAAATAGGTCTTCTCTTGATCATCTGGGTTGTATTTCATATTGTAGGTGATCATGTAACACCACAAAGTTATGCTATGAAAGACAGATAATATCAGGTATCCTATGGGTTTAGAATCAATATATGTGTTACATATAAGATATGACAGGCAATGTGAAAACTATAGACTTGGGATCCAAGATTTATTGTATGATCATGAAATTAGGTGCAAAAAAGGACCCATGACCTGTCTAAGATTCATACACAAGACCACCAAATATTATATACCCATTTAGGATATCAGAGTCAAGAAAACTACCTACCAATGTTTGGATTTCTTCTTTGACTAGGAGTGACGATTCCTTGGGTGCATTTGCAAATATTCTGTTGGACGGGTTTAACACCAGGCTTAATGTAATGATATTATGCAATTTCTAATGGAGTGGATCACTACCTAGGTATATCACTATTAACTTACCCATGGTAAAATTAACTCAATGGGAAATCATGTAGTATTAAATCTAGCTGATTAATGGGATGGTTTGGGTTTGCATTAGGTGTGAGAGAGGAAACCATTCAAATTATGTGTGGATTTTAAGTTGTAGGCAAAGTTTTATTAAATGGTCTAGTCATTGAGAAGAGTTGACTGATCCTCATTGTTATAGGATCAATTTTCAATAACATTAGTAGAATCGTTATTGTCAGTTGGTTGTATCCGACTCTCCGGTATAGGTTATAGACCAGTACGCTAGTTGCCTAACTAGTGTCAATAGAGAAAACCTCTTATGGTTAAAATATTAGAAATTGGACTTTGATCATAAACTCCTATGTGATTGCACAGAGAGATGCATCAGGTTTGGGGAAGGATGCAAAAATGTCTAAATAATACTCAAGTAAGGTAGAGGTGGCATCATTGATGAGTTCTGGCTGATAATAAGATGAATTTGGAAGAAGTATCTAAGTGATAAACTGGGTAGAAGGCTGAGTACATGTGAAAGAGATGATATCCCAACCCAAAGTAGTAAATGAGATTGTCTAGGAAGATCGAGCACAAAGTGCTTAAAAAGTAAGAATGGTTTACTTATCTGATAAAATTTGTAGATCTCAATGTGGTAGGAATGGTTGATCATTTTGAGGGGAAGTGTATTGGGTCCAGTGCAATGGTAGCAATGCATGTGTGCTCTACTATGTCAATTTGGAGCTGTGGAAGTGATGATCAGTTGATGGTGGAAGTGTGATGTACACTAGTTCATCTTCGGGAATCCTGATTGTTGGAGACTCAAATGCCAAAGCTATGTGGGTGAATCAATTTTTGTCAACCTATGCAAATAGTTAAAAACTCATATTAAGGGTAATCGATGGTGGTTAGGGAAGCGACGCCTACTGAGGGTACACCGGTGGTCGGTTAGGGAGAATTAATCCAAGTTACCAAAAATAACCCGATCTTTACTATTTTTGGCATGATCTTGATTGTTAATTTGGGTCTTAAGTGAGGGTTAGCACTAAGATAAGTGGGAGTGTTGTTGGATAAGGAATATGACTTTAATTTTAGGATTTGAAAGAGTCCCAGCTGGTTAAGATAAGTAGATAATTAGTCTCAGTTAATCAATACAATGAGCAAGGTCCATGGTGAGGTGGCTAGGTGACATGTAAATTAACTTAATTAAATTAATTAATAATGTGAGGATGAATATTAATTTTATTATAAGTGATTAAATTAATATCTAAGTGTGAAAGGGGAGTATGGCTAGGTATATGTGTTGCATTGATTAATTAAAGGGGGCTAAGGGGAGTGTGGCCCAAATTTGGTATCTACATTATCCCCTTTTTATCACGTAGCTTGTATTGATAAGTGAAACTGACAAAAATAGAAATTTGTTGTCCCAGGTATGAGTGAATGTTAGGTTACCCCAAGAACGTGTGGAGGTGATCCCCCTCAAACCAGGAACTGATGAAAGGTGAAGCTGAGTCGGTGAGTGGTGTGATAAAACCATAAGTGATGAAAAATGTGTGTGTGTGGTGTGCAGGTAGTGATGATATTAGTGTGGGTAATAGATGGGGTAATTCAAACACACGTACACTTATAGAATGTGACAAGGTAATAAGCTGAAGAGCTCATAAAATATACTGTCAAAGGTTGATAGGCTTATCCAAACAAGGTGGATGTGATCCAGGTATCTAAGGTATAGGAACGAGCTTTAGGTGTGTTCCAGAGCATCAAAATGTTTGGTTGGGATAAACGATATGACATTAGGTAAGGAAAGCTCATTAGGCTAAACAACATGACTAAATTCATCGCAAGGTATAGTGAGTAAGAAAACTTGAGTGTCAAATGGGTGAGTTTATTTTGGGTTAATACATAAATATGTAGGTAAGGCCATGGGTAAGGGCATAGTATAGGAATTTTCTTTCCCAAAATGAAACGAAGGTTAGAGGCTAGGTTATATGGTAATAAGTTGAGCCACAAGAGCTTAAGTAAGGGTGGGGTAGCCATAAAATTTCTTTTTGGAAATCCAATATGGTGAAGTTAGGAAAAATGGGTTTATGTATGGTGACCGATACCGGTCAAGGATAAATCGATACCGGTCAAGATAAACTGACACCAGTCAACTAGGGCTCCTGACCGACATTGGTCAGTCAAATTTGGTAATAAAACACAAAACCCACATTTTGAAAAGTTCATTTTTGCATTTCTAGTTTAGCAAAATGACAAAGAGGATAGATTTGGGCTTTTTATGTGGGAGAAAGTGACAGGGCTATTGTCCAAGCTGAGTTGGAGTGAGTTAAGAGGTGGAAGGAGTGGAGTTTGGGGACCCATGAGATTGATTGGAGTGATTTCATTGGTTGATCATTAAGAGAGTAATTTATCCATGGAAAAGGCAGGAGATGGAGTTGGAGGACCTCACATTCAAAGACTAGAGATCCCACCATGAAAAAGGCATCGAGTAGAGGTAGGATTCAATCCTCAATGTTTGTTTGTGATTAAAATTTGAGGTAAAAATGAAGAAAAGGGGTTTAAAAATTTAAATGTGAAATTTAGTTAAAAATGAATAAGTTTGGGTATGGGGAAGGTGGAATGTAGGCTAAAAAGGTGGTAAAATTAATTAGGGTGGGAATTAGAGGGATTTGGGTAGATTTTTTTTTGTTTTATCAATTTTTAAAAATTTGTGGTTGTGGGTGTTTGGATTTGGGGCTGAACCAGTGACCGACACTGGTTAGGCATCGATCGACATTGATAGGCTTGCCTACCTCAGTGGGTAAAATGGGTGATTGGTACTGGTTAGGGTGACCAGTTTCGGTCAATGTAAAAAGTGACCATGTCTTAAAAGACAAGGTTTAGAGGGGAAAAATAAGGAAAAATGATATGGTTGGGTAAATGGTTAGGTAATGGAGTAAAAGTAGATAGATGAGGGGTATAGAAGTATAGAATTAGGTGGGTTTAAGGTGAAGGTAGGTAAGAGCTGGGCCAGCGGTAGGTGAAGGTTATGTCAAATAGTGAAGGAAAGAAAATGAAGAAATAGAATATGGGGGAGTATCGAAGCTAGAGAAAATGGATGATAGGGCATTGAAATAGGTGGGAAATGGATAGATAGGTAAGAAAAAAATGTGTGTTGGTTAGAGGTGAAGAGATGATTAAAATAGGTAAGTACTTGAAACTATTGATTTTTATCGATGTAGGCATGTCACCAGCCAACTATGCATGATAGGGTACCACCATTGTTGGTGCGGATGCAAGTTGATGTCACTGCATATGAGTGGGAGAACATGTAAAATGTGGGGTTGGTGGGTGTGTGGTGATACATGCGTATCATTAGAGATCATAGTTTTATGGTCACACTCATCAGTAGATGGGATGCAGCAACCAATACCTTCCATCTACCCACTGGTGAGATGACTATCACGCTGGAGGATGTGTACAAGATTCTGTGACTACCGATTATGGGAGATCCTGCATATTATATTTCATCAAATGAGGTGATGGATCTGATGGTTGTAGTTTTTGGGGAGACAGTTACTTAACTGAGCCCATTGATGGTATTGTTTATGGAGCTATGTATGTTGTGCATCCATAGGATACCTGGTTGGCAGTACTGATGATCATGGCAGTTTGATGCTACGTACTTCTTGACTCAGAGGGAGGTTGATTTCCCTAAGTACTGATGGGGGTTCAATAAGATATGATTGAGGAGCAAGTTTGTTTTACATGGGTGCCTGAATATCTGATGCATCTATACAATGAGCTTTGGGCTTATCAGAGGATATGGCATTATGGCATCTATTGTATGTATTTATTGCATTGTTGGGCTTATGAGCACATAATGATTGTGTACCCATAGGGACTTCTGAAAGTAGATTGACATTATGGTGGGATGAGAAGGATACAAGAGATAGGTGGCAGTAGGAACTCATCCATGAGTGGAGGAGGAAACACACGATGTGACCTACTACAGAGGATAACTAGAGGGGTTATATGTGATGGATATAGTATGACAACCATATGTGGGTTTCCCTGCTTATAGAGGTATGGCACAGGAGTTGCAGGGCCTACAGTTGATCAGATGGATATAGGGGAGGTGTTCCAGAGAGCACGAGATGATTCCAGTAGATAGAGTTTGACGTAAGCTCAGACTACATCAGGATGTGTTGCCACCATTCCCTCATTATCGCAGAGATTATGTGGATAGACCATTGGCTCCACCACATCTGATAGGGCCATTTGGGCAGAAGGAACAGGCTGCAAAAAACATGATTAACAATGCAGGGACCACTATGGTACACATACAGTGGTGGTAAGCACAACTACAGGTAGCACCACTATGGCCAGGTCAGCCAAATTTATCTATAGTGATGGTGTAGAGAGATGTGCTATAGGGGTGGATGATTGCTTTAGGGGTGCAGTTGACACATGAAGAGTCACTTATAGCCACCTTGACATGATAGGTGACAACTTTTCAAGGGAAACTAGCCCAGGCGTAGGAGCAGGCTCCTACACAGGCTCTCATAGGGAATTGAGAACATGTAGAAGCTCTGCAGGCTCAGGCTACAGGTTTACAGGGTCAGTTTGGCTACATCCCAAACACATGTGATTGTGTTACAGGCGTAGATAACTACAAAGCCACCAGCACAGGCACCCTTGGTACAGTAAGGAGGACAACGGCCACAAGTACAGGGATAGTAGCAACTTTTATTAGGGTAGGCTCCATAGGTTGGAGTTAGGGTGATGGACCTACCCCATATAGTGTCTATGGAGAGGTTCAGGGATGCCCTGAACAAGGCCCAATGTTATCAGGAGAAGCTAGCAGATGTCAATATTGAGGTGATACCATATGCTGAGTACATGGCCCAGTATGAAGCTAGCCAGAGGACTAGTACACAGATCTATAATATCATTATGATAGGTAGTCAGCGGTCTCATAGGCATGGTTTGAGGGAGGTGACGAGTGCATAGGTTTCGAGACTAGACAAGGGTACAAGGGATATGATGAGAAGGCAGAGGACATGGCTAGAGGAGGATACATGTGAGATGATGAGAGGGCAGAGACTAGGACCAAATGAGGGTACTAGAGAGAGAGTAGTAGAGGTGTCAGTCCCTCACATGGGTGAGACAAAGATGCAAGATTATACATGAGAGTTTTTGAGATATTGTTATTATTCATACTTGTGTATATATGTATTGATACACATACACTCCTTTTATAGAGTTGATGATGATATTATAATGATGATGTACTTGGTTTCATTTCCATTATATTGTTATTATGGAAACTTGGTGAGTTAGGCATGGTTGAGTTATATGTATGCATGGTCGACTCATAAAATGTCCAATTTATTGTTTTAATGAAAATTAGGTTGTGTTAGGTATGGTTGAGTTAGAGTTAGGCATGGTGGAGGTAGATTTAAGCATGGTTGAGTTAGATGTAGGCATGGTTGAGTTACATGAAGGAATGGTTGAGTCAGTGTGAATTTAGAAGGTGTAGGCATGATGGAGTCAATAAATGTCTAAGCGATATTGGTATGGAAATTAGGTTGTGTTAGGCATAGTTGAGTCTGATTTAGGATTTTCAAGATATTGGTATCATGGAAGTTGGTTTTGAGGCATGGTTGAGTTTGATTTAGGCATGGTTGAATAAAAAATTTCCAAATTACTTATTTTCTGAAAATTATTTGTTGTAGGTATGGTCAGGTTTAATTTCCATGTAATTGATATTATGGAAATATAAATTATTCAGGTATGATGTGATTTATGTTGTAACATGGTAGGTATTTTGAAATGATTTATGTTTTGTGATACGTTAATTTCCAAGTTATTGTGTAGATGAAAACCAACTAGGTTATAATGTGTGTGTAAAGGGGGGGATGGTTAGGAGAAAGAGTGGCTGAGATAACTTCCAAGGGATCCATGCCCTCATAGTGCTTCCTATATAGAATCGGTGAAAAGGGGCTTCAGGTTGATGTAGTTCTCCCATAGGATAAGAAAGAATAAGAATAGGTAGGTGAGTAGGTTGGTGATTTTAGGTATGGGTAAATGGAAAAAGGTAATTTAGGCATGGTTGAGTCTAGGTTAATTAGGCATGGTTGAGCCTAGGTTGTTTAGGAATGGTTGATTCTAGGTTGATTAGGCATGGTTGATTCTATGTTGATTAGGCAAGTTGGAATGTTGAATATAAGTTGACGGAAATAGATGGTGAATGTAAATGTAGGTGAAAGGAGAAGAAATCCTAGAGACAAAATGTCAAAGGTCTTGTCATGTGTAGAATAATCAATAGGTAAGCAAAGGGGTGAATGGTATAATAAGTGAAAAAGACTCCATAAGTGGCAAGAACCATCATGAGCATACCAAAAATAGGGTTATGGACTTAAGATCTCTAAAGGCATTGTATGATTGAACCTTCTAAGGGTGAAATAAGTTACATGATCACAAAATTTCACATGTGCACCATATCCCTTGACTAGGTAGAAACTGAGAAAACAAAGGAGGGCAAGGTGGAAAATCTTGTTTAGTGTAACCTTGTTATGAGACATCATGCTTCTTTTGTAAGATACCCAAAACTAGAATAGGCAAGTCCATGATGAAAAATTTGTAATTTTCTTTATTGTTTGTATTTTTTTTATTTTGTTTTATATACTTATCAGTGTGGGAAGTCTATGTGGGATGAATAGAATATCTCCTTGAGGTCTTCATGAAGTTGATCAATGCGGGAAGCTTCAGAATATATTTATTTTATTTTTGCAGAAATAGTCTTCTTTTTTTATAGACTATAAAGGAGTATAGGCTTCTTTTATGAAGGCAAAACCATAACACGTAGAGATTAGCTATGAAAGAGAGGTTTTAAGTGACAAATGACCATAGGATTCCATTATGGAAAGGATAAAACGTATCCATGAGAATCATGCCATGAGTATAACTATGGTACTCATATTTAAGATAAGTCTGAAAGGTGATGAATAATCACACAATTCTAGTGTAGTCATTGGTCCTTAGAAGAGGTAGATGAAAGGAATGGTTACTCAAGGGATGAGTGTGCAATAAAAAAAAGGTGATACAGTACTTGATTCAATAATAGAATGGTCAAAGATGTAAGGCATTGAGAGGCTCAAGATCAGGTTTACCTTCGAGAGAAGATAAATGATAAACACTTGATCCATAGGTATGAGTGATGATATAGGGTCCAAGCCAATTAGGAGAAAACTTGCCCCATTTACTTTTCTCCACTTTGGTTACATGTTTATTTTCCTTCAGGATAAGTTCATCAACCTTGAAGGTTCATTCATGGACACATTTTTCATTGGCACATTTGATACACTTTTGGTAGGTTTGAAGGTGCTCGAGAGAATTTAAACGACATTCGTCTAGAAGTTCAAGTTGGGCTAAACGGTCTTGGTGAGAGTCATCATCATTGAGCATGTATTTAAGTGAAATAAAAAGAGATGGAATTTGGACTTTGAGAGACAAGACAACATATGTACCATAAAACAAAGAGAAAGTTGTAGTAGCAGTTGAGGTGTGAATAATAGTGTAATAAGCCCATAAGGAAAAGCAAATGTGTGTGTACCAATCCTTACCAGTATCCTCAACCACTTTCATAAGAATTTTATTATGAATTTTGTTAGTTGATTTGGCTTGGCCATTTTTCTGAGAATAATAAAGTGAATAAAAAATGAGTTGAATTCCAAATGTGTCACAGAGTTTGCATAGGGTTTTGTTTTTTAATTGTTTTCCGTTATCAGTAATGAGGCGATGAGGAACACCAAAGTGACAAATGATGTGATGGTTTATGAATTCATAGATTTTCTCAGATTTTTTCGAAACAAGAGGGACAACCTCCACCCATTTAGTGTGATATTCATTCGTAGTTATGATTCATGAATGATGTTGAGAAGAATGAGGGTTAATCTCTCCGACGAGATCCAAACCCCATTGGGAGAAAGGTCAAATATATCTAGTGACATGTAAGGTGTGACTAGGGGTGTGGTGAAGATTAGCATGTTGCTGAAATTTCACACAACGTTTGACATAGTCACAACAGTCATGGTTTAGGGTTTGAAAATAGTAGGTGAGGTGAAGGATGTGTTTAGTGATAGTGAAGCCACTAAAATTACCCCCGTAAATCCCATCATGAACTTCCTTAATGGTTTATGGGATTTCATAACTTGTAAGGCATCATAGAAGGATACCATCAAAGCCACATTTGTAAATAATACCCCCCATGATGAAATAACAAGAGATACTTTTGATGAAGGCTCGTTGTCCATTACAAGTGAGTTTCAGAGGCAAAACTGAGAGGGTAAGGTAATTGGTAAAATGCTTATACCAAATGTCACGTGGATGGGTTTCAATTCTTCCTATAAATTTAACGTCTTGAAATAAATAAGAGGGTGAGTGAAAACTTTGTACTGTGACAAATATTTTTGAGTCAGAAGGTGAAGTAGGTATTTTAGAAGCAAGGCTAGCCATGGTATCCGCAATTTTGTTAATGGAGCATGGAGTGGTTTGAAGTTCATAATGATCTAAGGAATTCAAAAGTTTTTTGATGTGATGTTTATACTTTTGAAGTACCTTTTTACAAAACTGGTATAAACCATTGACTTGGTTTACAACTAGTTAGGAGTCACCATAGATATTAATGGATTTAACGTCTAAGGATATGGTAGTCTGAATACCTAACACAAGTGCTTCGTATTCGGAAATGTTATTAGTACAGTCAAAATCTAGTTTGAAAGATAAAGGCATAGGCTCATCGTTAAGAGGAATAAGGATGACCCCTACACTACCTCCATGCTGACATTTAGAACCATTGAAAAATAAGGTAATCTGATAAATGGTGTCATCAAGGGAGAGGGTAACAATGGATTCATCAAGGAAATAAAATTTAAAATATTTATTTCTAGAAAGAGGTCCGTCTCCAAGTTTATCAACGGTGGTTTTTCCTTTTACAAACTTTTGATGGATGAATTTGAGATCTAGGTTTGTAAGAAGTATGATCTAACGCACAACACAATGGTGTTGGTAAGGCTTAGCATACATGTAATGTAAGGGGTCAGTGTTGGTGACAACAAAGGTTTTGTGATTGAGTAGGTAATGGGGAATTTTGGTAGCGAAGAAGACTAGGGTTAAGCATGATTTTTCAATGTGAGTATATCTAGTCTCATAATCCAAAATCATAAAACTTATGTAATAAACCACTTTCTCCCTATGTTGTTCATCGCGATGAGTGAGCATGGATCCCAAGGAATGATCAGTGGCAGAAATGTAGAGGTAAAGGTCTTGTCACCCTTTAGTGGGATGTGCACAGGTGGCTAGAGGAGGTATGATTTTAACACCTCAAAAGCTTTACGACACTTTTCATCCTAGTTGAAGGAAACATTATTTTTAAGAAGATGATGAAAATGGTGCCATCAGTTGGAGAGATGAGAACTCATTCTTATAGGAAAAATTTCAAGTCTAAGAGACTGGTATCGGTTGGTTGACTAATGCCGGTATAGGAGATAGACCTACACCGGTTAGCTAACTAGTATCAGTAGGGGAAATTTGGTTGAAATATTAAAAACAAAATTTTGGGCCTCTCTGTGATTACACAAAGAGATGAGGAGGTTTGGGGAAGGATGGTGTTGGAAAGAAACATTTTTGGGTGAAAAAACTTGTGGATTTCTTGCCAACGCTCTGGGAATCTAAGTCCCTATACTTAACTGGTGCAACTTCCGTATGTGCATGCATGAGAAAATGTGGATTTCTGTGGTGGCATTTCGACCCAGGATCCAACAAGGACACTCTAATGACCCTATGGAAAAGCTAGTAATTTATTACTAGGGAGGAATTTTTCTGTAAAGTGGGAAAGGGGAGTGAGAAATGAGATACGGGAACTAATGTTACAGGTAGGAAATCAAATTCCTGCACACATTAGTTAGATACTTCAACACATGCATTTATGAGAAGAAACAACCCTGCAAATGACAAAAAGACAAGATAAGATTGCAAACTCAAAGTTTCTAAAATATCCTCATCAAAGAGGCTAAAAAATCCTTCTTGTATTGATTCTTAAACAGAAGTTGTACATAGTGGAGAAATACAGGAAATTGAGAAGGGGGGAAATGGAAGAAAATGGCTATCTCCTTTGTTCTCTCAAAGTACAATATACTCTTGAGTTTACAAGATCAATCACCAACCCTTTGGAATGGGAATGGTGTAACAATTTATATAATGAGAGGTGACTTATCGTCTTCCCTATAACCCTCCATATGCCTTATTCATAACTTTAGACTATTCATATTCCTACAAAATATTTAAGTCCCTTTTATAAAATCAAGGTGACTTAATTTACATTATGTTTCTGAAGTCACTTTTAAGTGACTTAAAGGAATATAAAAAAGTGCAAACCCCAATGAAGAATTAGAACATTTGAAAGTGAGATAAAGTTGGGGGGAAGAGGAGAGAGAAAGAGGGAGAGAAGAAGAAGAGGAGACATCGTTCCTGATGAAGTCCATTGATCCTCATGGATGGAAAGTGCCAAATATAGTGAAACTATGAATCTTTGAACTCCTTGCACAGTGTGAAAATCCTTCCAATTATCTCATGAACACTCGCCAAGTTAAATGAACTAAAATGAATCTTGAATGCCCTATGAAAAATGACTAGAATGATCCTGAAAAATGATGTCCCCCTGAATGATTATCCCTAATGTCTCATTGTGCCGAAACTGCTCTTTCAGTGTGAATTTCTATTTTTAGCAGGTGTCTGTGGGACCACTTACTATTTTTAGTAAGTGTCAAAAATGTCTGTTTTGATGAATTATCAACTTCCTTGCACCTCCAATGTCTCTGTCTCCTTCGCAGGTTCTTTTGTTGCTGACTTTCCTGAAATAGCAGTCCCTATGTGGAAGACATGCTATTTTTAGAAAGTGGGATTTTGGAGGTCAGATTTATGTGAAACAAAGTTTTTTGATATGTTTTTTTTCACAATATCGACCCTCTAAAATTTTAGCTCTACCCGCTCAATCGTCCACGAGATTTTAAACTTTCAAATTTCAAACCTGACAGTGCTTCTAGACATGACAGCCATTAATGGACCAAAAAATTTCAAGTCTTGTTTTCTCCTCTGTTTGCGATGAAATAAATTCTGTTGCGATATTTTTTTCTTCTGATGATTCACGTGCAATTCTACTTCATTTCACCCAACGGTTTGACAGGAAATTGGATTTTTTGTTCGTTGAGCCAGAAGTGGGATTTCTTCACTTTGGATGCTCTTTTGCATGAGGGGAGAGTTTTAAGGTGTCTTCTTGATGGTATTTGGTAGAGGAATGAACAGAAAAATATAGCTTTTTGTTTCACATATCCATTTGGGATATTTCTTCAACTTTTCGTTTCATGGCCATGGAGTTTTCTTTGTGCTTCTCCTTCTTTGTTTTGTTCTTCTCCTTCTGTGTTTGCTCCAATTTTCCTTTAGGACATGAGTGATTTCATGGAGTGAAGGGAAGTAACTCTATGTTAGGTCTGGTTTGAGGTTCAAAAATTGAGGAATGATGGTGAGGAGTTATAGAGGAGGAGATGGAGATGTATGTGCACACATATGTTAGAAGCAACAAGAAGCAACCAATAGTTAGAAAACATTTCAAATTTTTGAGTTGGATTTGAGTGCACTTTTTTTCCATGATGTCCCTAACCTCAAGGACATGAGGGACATAAATTTCCACAATGATCAAGATGGCGACACGTGGCAGCAATCTGACGATAGGGAACGAGTGCTCCAAAATCAGCTTTAAAGCACTGAGGGGCTGGAAACTGGTCATATGGATGACCAAAATACTCTACTAGAGAGATGGGTGCATTTTTCCATGTTTTTTTTCCCTTACCTTAGGGACATGAAGGACATCAGTTTCCATGGTAGTCCTTGAACTGACACATGGCGCTTGATCCGACAGTAGGGAGTGGATACTCCAAAAATGCACCTGGGGGCTGAAAGTCGGTCATGTGGGTGACCAAAAGACTCCCCATAGGGTTTGGGAAAAATTTTCCATGCTTGATGATCCTAATCTCAAGGACATGAGGGAAATTAGTTTCCATGGTGGACCTGGAGCTGACACGTGGCATTTGATCCGACGACAGGGAATGGATGCTCCAAAAATGCACTTGGGGGCTGAATTGTCAAGTCTTGAGGTCACATGAAGGTCCCAGAGGTCACATGGGGGATGGGAAAATTTTTAAAGGGTTGGTGTACTTGACCTCAGGTACTTCAGGGACATGAAATCCTTCCAGGCTCCTGGTGCTGACACGTGTCCTCCTAAAAAATGACTAAGTCCCGAACTGTCTTTGAGAGGGTAACTTGGAACGATGATAACTTGATCTCCCGGTGGAATTTCTTGGTGAAATTTTATATGATACTGACTGGAAATGTAATTTTTAATCCAATGGTGGGGGTATAATGTCTTGATTCATCCATCTGATCCCTGAAAAATATGATTTGTGATTTGAGACTCCATTTGTGCCTAATAAAAC
The DNA here is from genome assembly GCA_019776745.2 of Taxus chinensis. Lineage (NCBI taxonomy): Eukaryota > Viridiplantae > Streptophyta > Pinopsida > Cupressales > Taxaceae > Taxus > Taxus chinensis. The sequence continues at coordinate 768,480,140 of CM034152.1, forward strand.
TTGTCTGGAAATCCTATACGCCAAGGTGTTGTGAAAAATATTATTTCACCATCATGTAGGTATTGGAATCCTATTTCTAGAGATTTTTTTTCTACTTATAACTCCATCTGGAGCTCCCAAAATCTTCTTTTGAAACCCAATAGTTGTTTTCGGCCTGTGTACTGCCTAGGCTTGTGAACCCTGTTTTTATTCAGACTACTCCAAGTCCTTCAAAACTTCTCCAAACCTTCCAAAATAATTTACATGATGTTTTATTTTCTTAAATTCGTATCCATGTTAAATTTGGCCCTTCCATTTTTCTCCAAAGGGGTTGATCTAGTCCTGGAAAGGCCAATGATAACTCTTCCCAATACTGCCAGAAGATAACATCTTTTCATAACTTTCTAAAATCACCTAGGGGATTAAATTGAATTTCCTAAATCACCTAGGGAACCAATTTGACATCAAATAGGGGGTGACCAAACTGACAGATTTGACCTGAGGTATCTTGAAATGATAGGACTTGAAAAATTTTACACTGGGGTATAGTTTTCATGTTCATAAATTGTTAATTTCCCGATTGCCCATTTGCACGACAACATCTGGCTCTAGATTGGGGACATGGCATGGACTGAGCATAGAGAAGACATGAAATGGGAATCTAGAATCTCAATTTTAGACCATATAGTTCATTGACCAGTGCCTTATCCATTGGGCCTTGTAGAGTCATGTACAACTTATAACAAAAGAGAAAGAGAAGAAGGAAATACACACACACACGAAAATGAAATGACACACACAACAGGTAGGGAAACACATGCAAAATAAAGGGAAAAACACCTAGAAATCACCTATGGTACAAGGTGGGGGACAACCCGCTTTCACTGAAGATTTTTTCATTTCTCAAAAGTTACCCCTAAGAGGAAACACCAAATGATGATGTTCTACGAAGCCGTTGACTATATCCATAAAGTAGCCTCCTCTCCTCAGCTATTTATTAAAGCCAAGTGATTTCACAATTATCTATGTACTTGGTATGAGTGAGTCTACATGAGCTTCTTTATGCTCAAGCCTTCTCTTAGAAATTTCATTTCCTTCATCCTCTTTGAAATTAGTTTCATAGTGTCAATTGCCTTCCGTGTTTAACCATGTCGCTGATTATCCATGGAGGCTCTCATCACTGCCCCAAATATTATTTTCATTCAAACTTCTTGAATATTTTGAATTCATTTTTTTCCCAGGTCTATTCTCATTAACCTCTTTTCCATGAGAAACCTCAAACTTATCCTTTTCCTTTACTCCACTATGAGGTGCTTGAGTACTGATGGAAGGATTGGACACGGCCTCATAATTTTCTTGTATGTCCATGACACGAGTTAATATATCAAGAATCAACTTGGGGTCCTCCAAAACTTCTAATGCATCTAATATTTCTTACATAAAGATCTCCTATGTTACTTCTTGCAGCTCAATGCAACTATCTAGAGGGATTACTTCATTATCTTTGGAATCACCGCATTTTATCAATTCTTCATCAAGAGGAGCCTCGGGTTCAAAGGCCTCATAATTCCTTGCTTCAAATTCTTCAACATGGAAAAGTATTCTTCTTCAAATGGGAAAGAAAATAACTCCATTTCATCATTAAATCCACCAACCATTAGCTTGAGAGGGACGTCATATTTCTCATCTAGATTTTTTTCAACATAGCCCATCTTCACACTAGTTGAGGTTTCCAATTCAGCTTCACATTTTTCTTCCATATTCATGGCTTGCATTAAAAGTTCAAGACTGATCTCAGGGTCTTCTATTTATTTTGCGGCTCTAAGAAGTTATTGTACAGACATTTCTTTCAAACCTTTCACGGGCTCATCACAAGCTGATTTTTTCTCTCCATAAATGGCCTAACTGAGATCATCCTCATCCCTAAATAGGAACTAGAAAAACTTCTCATCTTCGATAAGCATATGAGCTGATTTTTCTTCTTGAAAATCATCAAGAACCATTTCTTCTTCTTCATGGTTTGCATCATCCAGAAATAAAGGGTTGCCCTCTTGTAACTCAAATCTCCTTAATGCTTCTTCAAAGTACAAATCTCTCCGGTAAGGCATGTTTGGAACTATCAAGATGGGAATATCCTCTTCCTTCTTAGTTGTCACAAAGTGATTCATCCACCTACTATCCTGGTACAAAATTTTAGCTTATGGGCTTTTGGAATTTTGTATTGTGTATCTCATATTCTTCTCGGGAAGAAATTTCTCCATGTATCCCTTCACTGGTATGGTTGAAGAAGACCAATTCATTTGAATTTTCCCTCCCAAGTCTCGGTAGAAATTTCCACTCAGAAACATTATGAATGAGGTTGGGACGTCTACTACCAAAATCATAGCTGAAACTTTCTTGTCTGGAAATCTGGGGAGAGCCACCTGTGCATCTTTGACCTTCCCTACAAGTGAGACATCTTTTGATTCCAAAGAGTAACAAGAGCCGCTAGGTGGAGTCATGGTAAGTTTGAGAGCCTTGATGACCTTCAAAGGCAGCACATTGTCTGAGGCACCAAAATATATTATGCAATTGTTTAGTACATATTCCCCAATAATAAGGGAGACGTAGAAAGGTTCAAATAATCAGTCTTTGATACACATAGAGAAAGCATGTTCTATGAGGGAGGTGTAGGTGAGTTTGGTAGAATGTCTTTTGAACTAGAAGCTACAACATTGGGTGTCAGACTACCACTCCTGATATGTCAGACGAACCTCTCAAATTGTTTCGGATTTGTTTGCATAGTCTATGAAGTCAAAGGGAGTAGATGTGTACAAGGGGGGTGAAGGGACTGCTTTTGGATTTAGGGTAGGTTTGGAAGTAGGAGTATATTTTTGGGGAATAGAGGGTATTTTGAAAGGTACACTAGGAGCTTTCAAAGTATTAGATTTTACAGGAGCAGATTTGGATTTAGACTTGGAAGAGACATCGGAAGACTTAATTGGGAATTCTGGAGTCTTCTTACTTGCTACATGGTCAAGCTCCAACAATGCAGAATTCATGGAAGATGGAAGTGGGGATCATTGACTGATTATTTTATTTTGCGGAGTCATCATAGGAGGATCATCAATCTTCTTTTCTTTTACACCAGTGGAGGGAGATGATCTTTTCTCAGATTGAGAATGAGTGAATACCAGAAATGAGAAATGTGCATCTTGTTCATAACCTCCAGAATACTCACAAAATCTGATTTTTGTATCATTCTCAAACTCATCACATTTTAGGTAGCCACCACAGTCACTTTCTTTTTCAAACTCCTCTTCATTTTCCTTACTCCTACAACTTGCATTGATAGGTGGGGCCTCCAAGGCAAGCCTTTGGGGTACTCCTACAATCTAATTTTCATTGCTTCTTTGGGAAGAAACTCATTCAAATAATTCCCTCTTCAAAGATGCTATCTCATTCACCAAATTTTACAGCAATGGATTGGTTCTCTCATCTTCAGGATGTTGTACCTTACCCTTTGATGGATTCTTGATCTTCCCAGAGAGGATGAGATCATCATCAAGTTCAATGGACATCCTTTGTGATTTTACAATGCTCCTTGGTTGGGCTCTTCACAGCAAACATCCTACTTCTGATGATTGAAAATTGATGAAGAATCTCTTGACATTTTTTTAAGATGGTGAATCCTCTTCAGGTATCCTTTGAAGAAATTGTTCCAAACGAGCCATGAAGTCTCTCATGGTTTCATTTTCTCCTTTCTTCATTTGAGCCAACTGCACTAGGAGGTCCTGACAGTCTTCAGTTTCTTTAAATCTCTCTGTGAAGGCATCCTTGATGTCATTCCAACCCGTTATGGAACAAGAAGGTAGGAGGTAAAACCATTCCACAATTTTTCTTGGAGGGACTCCACGAACAGTCTCACAACAACGTCTTCATGTTGGACACCAAGAATTCCACATGATGTTGTGAAAGTAGCGATGTGTTCTTCAGGATTTTGTGTGTTGTGGGAACCCGCTGGTAGGTTGTGAAGAGGGGGTTCAAGAGAAATCAGGCATGTATTCCTTCCCCATGGAACAATGGGTTGAGATATTTCTACTTCATCTGCTATTGTTATTTCTATTTCAGATTTTACTTCAGCCAATTCTTCTTCAAATTATAGCATTGGAAAAATCTGAAATAGGAATATGAAAAGACACCGTAGAATGTGAAAATTTGCATGTAGAAATCAGAAATGTGTCATTTAGTAATGGGTCTTCATGTTCTCTTTTTTTTCAATATTTGATGTTTTTTGAATTTGAGGACCTTGTGGTCATATTTTGGGTGCAAATGCTACTTAATCTGCCCCACGGTCGGCACTAAAAATTATTGGTGAGAAATTTTTTTAGGTGGACAAACTTGTGGATTTCTTTCCAAGACTCTGGGAATCTAAGTCCCTCTACTTAACCATTGTAGTTTTCATATGTGCATGCACAAGAAAATGTGGATTTCTGTGGTGGCCTTTCGACCGGGGATCCAATAGGGACACTCCACTGACCCTGCAGAAAATCTAGTAATTTCTTACTAGGGATGACTTTGTCTATAAAGCGGGAAAGGGGAGTGAGAAATGAGATAGGGGAACTAATGTTACATGTAGGAAATCAGATTCATGCACACACTAGTTAGAAACTTCAACATATGCATTTATGAGAAGAAACAACCCTATAAATGGCAATAAGACGAGATAAGATTGCAAACTCAAAGTTTCTAAAATCTCCTCATCAAAGAGGCTAGAAACTCCTTCTTGTATTGATTCTTAAACATAAGTTGTAAATAAATAGTGGAGAAATGGAGGAAATTGAGAAGGGGGGAAAAGGAAGAAAATGGCTATCTCCTTTGTTCTCTCAAAGTACAATATACTCTTAAGTTTATAAGATCAATCACCAACCCTTTGAAATGGGAATGGTGTTACAATTTATAGAATGAGAGGTGACTTATCGTCTTCTGTATGACCCTCCATATGCCTTATTCATAACTTTATACTATTCATATTCCTACAAAATATTTAAATCCCTTTTATAAAATCAAGGTGACTTAATTTACATTATGTTTCTGAAGTCACTTTTAAGTGACTTAAAGGAATATAAAAAAGTGCAAACCCCAATGAAGAATTAGAACATTTGAAAGTGAGATAAAGTTGGGGGGAAGAGGAGAGAGAAAGAGGGAGAGAAGAAGAAGAGGAGACATCGTTCCTGATGAAGCCCATTGATCCTCATGGATGGAAAGCACCAAATATAGTGAAACTATGAATCTTTGAACTCCTTGCACACTGTGAAAATCCTTCCAATTATCTCACGAATTCTTTCCAAGTTAAATGAACTAAGATTAATGTGGAATGCCATGTGAAAAATTACTAGAATGATCTTGAACAATGATGTCCCCCCTGAATGATTATCCCTAACGTCCCATTGTGCCAAAACTACTCTTTCAGTGTGACTTTCTATTTTTAGCAGGTGTCTGTGGGACCACTTACTATTTTTAGTAAGTGTCAAAAATGTCTATTTTTATGAATTATCAACTTCCTTGCATCTCCAATGTCTTTGTCTCCTTCGCAGGTTCTTTTGTTGCTGACTTTCCCGAAATAGAAGTCCCTATGCGAAAGACATGCTATTTTTAGAAAGTGGACTTTTGGAGGTCAGATTGACGTGAAACAAAGTTTTTTGATATGTTTTTTTTTCCAATATCAACCCTCTAAAATTTTATCTCTACCCACTCAATCGTCTAGGAGATTTTAAACTTTCAAATTTCAAACCTGACAGTGCTTCTAGATGTGGCAGCCATTAATGGACCAAAAAATTTCAAGTCTAGTTTTCTCCTCTATTTGTGATGAAATAAATTATGTTGTGATATTTTTTCTTCTTCTAATGATTCATGTGCAATTCTACTTCATTTCGCCCAATGATTTGATGGGAAATTGGATTTTTTGTTCGTTGAGCCAGAAGTGGGATTTCTTCACTTTGGATGTTGTGTTGCATGAGGGGAGAGTTTGAAGGTGTATTCTTGATGGTATTTGGTAGAGGAATGAATAGAAAAATATAGATTTTTGTTTTGCATATCCATTCGGAATATTTCTTCAACTTTTTGTTTCATGGCCATGGAGTTTTCTTTGTGCTTCTCCTTCTTTGTTTTGTGCTTCTCCTTTTGTGTTTGCTCCAATTTTCCTTTAGGACCTAAGTGCTTTCATGGAGTGAAGGGAATTACCTCTATGTTAGGTCTGGTTCTGATGTTCAGAAATGGAGGAATGATGGTGAGGAGTTACATAGGAGGAGATGGAGATGTTTGTGCACATGGATGTTAGAAAGCAAGAAGCAGCGAGAAGCAACAAGAAGCAGCCAACAATTAGAAAAACATTCCAATTTTTGAGTTGGAGTTGGGTGAAATTTTTTTCCCTGATGTCCCTAACCTCATGGATGTGAGGGACATAAATTTCCACAATGATCAAGACGGTGGCACGTGCTGGCAATCCGACGACAGGGAATGAGTGCTCCAAAATGAACTTTAAATCACCGAGGGGCTGGAAACTAGTCATATGGATGACCAAAACACTCTGCTAGAGGGTTGGGTGAATTTTTCCATGTTTTTTGTCCCTCACCTTAGGTACATGAGGGACATCAGTTTCCACAATAGTCCTGGAGCTAACACGTGGTGCTTGATCCGACTACAAGGGGGTGGATACTCCAAAAATGCACCTGGGGGCTGAAAGTCGGTCACGTGGGTGACCAAAAGACTCCCCATAGGGGCTGGGCACATTTTTTCATACGTGATTTCCTTTATCTCAAGGACATGACAGAAATAATTTTCCATGGTTTTCTTGGAGCTGACACGTGGCGTTTGATCCGACGATAGGGAATGGATGCTCCAAAAATGCACCTGGGGGGTTGAACTGTCAAGTGTGGAGGTCACATGAAGGTCCCAGAGGTCACATGGCGGTTGGGAGAATTTTTAATGGGTTTTTTTACCTGACCTTAGGGTCATTGGTGACATGAAATCCCACCATGCTCCTGGTGTTGATACGCGTCCTCCCGAAAAATGACTAAGCCTTGAACTACCTTTGAGAGGGTAATATTGGAATGATGATAACTTGAGCTCCCGATGGAATTTATTGGTGAAATTTTATATGATCCTGACTGGAAATAAAATTTTAAATCCAATGGTTTGGGTCTTAGGTATTTATTCATCCATATGATCCCTGAAAAATTGGATTTTTGAATTAAGACTCCGCTTGTGCCTGATAAAAACTGCCTGAAAATCCTATGCACGAAGGTTTTGTGAAAAATATGGTTTCACCACCATGTAGGTCTTGTAATCCTATTTCTTGAGATGTTTTTTTTACTTATAACTCTATCCAGAGATCCTAAAATCTTCTTCTAAAGGCCAGCTATTGTTTTAGGCCTGTGTACTGCCTAGGCTCGTGAACCCTGTTTTTACTTAGACTGATCCAAGTCTTTTAAAACTTCTCCAAACCTTCCAAAATAATTTCCATGATATTCTAATGTCTTCAATTCACCTCCATGTTGATATTTTCCCTCCCGTTCCACTTCTGGGAGGTTGATCTAGTCCTGGGAAGGCCAGCGATAGCTCTTCCCAATATTGCCAGAAGATAACATCTTTTCAGAACTTTCTAAAATCACCTGGGGGATTAAATTTAATTTCATAAATCACCTAGGGGAAAAATTTGACATCAAATAGGGGGTGAAAAAACTAATGGATTTGACCAGGGGTATATTGAAATGATATGACTTGAAAATTTTTACATTGAGGTATAGTTGTCGTGCTCAGAAATTGTTAATTTCCCTGTTGCACATTTACATGACAACAGATGGAAAGGTGTTGATTAAGACTCAATAAGGTAAAAGAGGTGATGGGATAAGTGAAATGGATCTGGTTGGTAGAAATGTGATAAATGGGTAGAAGGTGGTAATGAGACAGAAAAATTAAATGAAAGAAGTAAATGAAATGATTAAGATCAAACACACAAGCTTAACAAGTAAGAATGGTTTACTTATCTAATAAACTTTGTAGATCCGAATGTGGTAGGAATTTTTTTTATCATTTGGAGGGGAATCATATTGTGTCCAGTGTAATGGTAGCAGTTCCTATGTGCTCTACCATCTCAATTTGGATTTGTGGAAGTGATGATCGGTTGCTGGTGGAAGTGTGATGTACTCTTGTTCGTTGTCGGGAAGCCTGATTTCTAGAGAATAGAATGCCAAATATGTGTGGGAGAATCAATTTTTTTGACCCGTGGAAATATTTAGAAAATCATATTTAAGGGTAACTGATGGTGGTTAGGGAACTGACACTGACCGAGGGAAAACCAACGTCGGTTAGGGAGAATTAGTCCAAGTTACCAAACATAACCTGATCTTTACTATTTTTGGCATGATCTTGATTGCTAATCTAGGTATCAAGTGAGGGTTGGCACTTAGATATGTGGGAGGGTTTTTGGAGAAGGAATATGACTTTAATTTTAGGGTTTGAAAGAGTCCCAGTTGGTTAAAATAAGTAGGGACTTAGTCTTAGTTAATCAATAGGTTAGGATAGGTTCCATGGTGAGGTGGCTATGTGATTTGTAAATTAACTTAATTAAAATAATTAAAATAATTAAATTAATTAATAATGTGAGGATGAATATTTCTTCAATTATAAGTGATTAAATTAATTTCCAAGTGTGAAAATGGAGTATGGCTAGTTATATGCGTTGCATTTATTAATTGAAGGGGACCGAGGGGAGTGTGACCCAAATTAGGTGTCTATAGATCCCACCAGATAAATGCATGTCTGGCCAACTTATTGCATGAAAACTTAACCTTATTCTCATCTGAAAGGTTTTTCCATTCAAATAATTTTTCCATGCGATTCATCCAGTCAATCAACTCCTTTGGTCGTAGCCCTCCACCATAATCAGGAACATAAATCTTGATGTAGTCATTCTTTCCCTCTAAAGCTTGGATCAATCTCTCCTCAAATGGCCTCTCATTCAAGGTTTATTAATTTCTCTCATTTTCTTCTTCATTTCCTCCTTCATTCATTAATGGATTAAATTATTCAGTATCACTATCTGGGCCTGCATCCCCATTTGCATCTCTCCTTCTAAAGCGGGTAACTTCTCATGTGAGCTTGGAAACTTGTCTCTGTAGCTCCTACATATTTCTATTCATCTGGGCATAACCTACCCTCCCATGTCTAGCCATGTTTATATAAAAGAGAGGTAATAAATTACACATACAATTGTAATATATATTACCTTAATTGTTCCCACAAGATCAAAATCCTACTCTCATACCAATTGATGTGGATCCATTTGCAAGAGGTTGAATTACCTCCAAAACACACAAAAATAGTTTAAAAATAAACGAGAAGCTTAAAATTATATTTCTTCTCATTATAGAATCTACACTAATATTTTACATCATTACAATCTCCCTTTTATTTAACATTAACCCTAAAAACCCTAAAATTCTAAAAAAACCCTAAAATGCCAAAAATTGGCTACTAGTAAAACACATCGGATGGCCCCCAAATTTTTCATGCCAAATATAATTTCATAAATGAAGGATCATGCCAAATTTCATCTTATTCTATAAAGCATAGAAAAATTTATTAAAACTCTAAGTTCTAGAAAAAAGTAAAAAAATGTTCGTCAAAAATATGTCAAAATGGCAGCAACCTTCGTGGAAACATTTCAAGACGATCCAACAGTCGGATCAAAATTTATGACCTTCACAAGTTATTCTCCCACATTATAAGTACAAAGTTGACTATGAATAGAAGGTAAGATTCTCAGGTAAGAAGTGTTTTTTATAATAGTACTCATGCTTCAAATAAGGCATATTTAAGACTTGGAGGATCAAGGATATGTAATTGTTTATTGAGTGATGCGATGAGTTTTAAAAGATGCAAAGAAGATATATACAAATGCATAAACTTGAGATTATTCATACTTATTTCCATAAGTTATAATCTTTAGTAGTGTGCTGGGATCTCTCAAGGCATGAAATTATAAGAACTATGTGTTTCAAGAAAGTGGTTGAGAAGTGATGATAGAGGTATGTGTATGAATTAGTTTAAGTTTAGATAGATTCATCCTGTTACATTATATAGAGGTCTGAGTTAGAATTAATTGTACAAATGATGAATCATGAAATAAGGCATCAAAATTTAAGACTTGGAGGATCAAGGATGTTGTAATTGTTTATTGAGTGATATGAGAAGATCAAAGAAGATATTAACAAATGCAAATAAACTTGAGATTATTCATACTTATGTTCCATAATCTTATGGACTTTAGTAGTGATTCATATGCTATCTCTCGAAACATTATTAGATAGAACTCCATGTGTTTTCAAGAAAGTGGTTGAGTTCTGAAGAAAAGATGATTCATAATTCTAAGTTTACATGAATATTTGATTGAAATCTACACATCAGAGTAGAAGAAGGTTGATCAAGTCTGTGTTGACTGTAAATGTCATTGAGAATTCACAAATGAAGCATGAAAATCTTGAGTTAAAGGTATGTTCTAAGTTATTCTTTTAGTTTTATGAAGATATTGCCATAAGAAGTGTGATGCAAGGTTACCATAGTCCTTCGAGAGGCATGGGTAACAAGTATCAAGTTTGTGACAAAGGTGGAAGAATTTCCTTTAGGCTATAAATAATGGTACAGCACCAGAAACAATGAGAAGAAAGAGACATAGTATGCTACAAACATGTAGGATATTTTTGAGGTAGGGGGAGCTCATCTTGTCATCCAAGCTGGTGCATAAGGTGTCTAAAATAGATAAGGATACTTGTTGAAAAAGTTTTTGGTGTTTTTGCAAGCTTAGATTATAAGGGAAATAGATCATATAAATTAAAGGAAAAGCAATAGGGAATATAACATTGATTTATGGCTTCAGGACTATGACAAATGAATAATCCCATCTTCAGATCTCCAAATTGAGGTAATTGCCTAAATTTTTTGCATTGTTAGCTAGAGGGAGACAATATCTTAACAGAGGGATTTCCATCTTTGAGGTTCATGCACTATAATTTATCTTATTTCATTGACAAATTTTTTCAAAAATATACTAAGAATGAGATTTAGGGATAGTAGTTCTGAAGTCAGTTATGTTGAATTTGGAGGAAATACTTGTGGCGTCTTGCATTATTTTGACCTAAAGGAGGATATAGAATATGAAAGAAGACAAAGTGTTGAAAGTATACATTGAAGTAAATCCATTTGCATGGCCATTACATGTATAATAGATCATTTACTATTGTTGATGAAGAAAAGGAAGAGAACATACAGACCAAAGGGGAGTCAATTCAAGTAAGTAAGCTATTGAGAGCATTGTTTTTATTATGTCTTGTCTTGTGTTGTCATTTTCCATGTCTATTTTTCATTTTATCCTTTTTCATAGATGTAAAAGGGGGAGAGAAGCATTAGAAACATGGAAAAGAGGTGTAGCATGTGTGTTTGGTCTTGTTGGTTTCCATTAATGTTACTGAAGGTGGTTTCTGTAGACACATAAAATATTATTACACTTAGCATTTCATCCAATTCAACCAATTGACGACACTTTGTTAATTCCCCATTAGTCTCCCCACTCTCGGATGCCCATTTACAACACCTTCTCGGTCGTATTTTTCCCATATTCAACTTATTTTTCTTATATATATCTTATTAGCTAAACATTCATCCTTTCAACCATTCAAAACCTCCCTACTTCTCTCTAGACCACTTCTATTGGATTTGTAGGCTATCTATCAGTCACATGTGGTTATCCAGACCCCTCCCAACTCTCAATAACTCTCTAATCACTTGCTAATCAAGTTTAACTAACCTAAATCCTATTTAACTAGCCTAAACCAATATTATCTAAGCCTAAAGCATGTTTATCCTAATCTAATATAAAAGTGCTTTTTGAGATTAGTCCCACATGCACCCAAATTCCAAACTCTCCCAAGTGAAAAACTATAAATAAAATGGTCACCCCTCCCTCTCAACCTTACACCTTGTTTTCATAACAAAATCTCTCTCATATTTGAAGATCTTGGCATTATAAATCATTTGAGATAGCTTTAAGCTATACATTATTTAGATCTTGGCCATACTCCATTGTTAAGAGCTCCTCCATCTTGCATCCATCCACTCCAAATATAGTTAGTAAGGGAAGATCTAAAGTTTGGCCATGTAGCCAACTTGGAGATATCTCTTCTCTATGTTTGGGAGTAAACAACACACAATTTTATTTCTTAGAATCTAACTAGGTTCACTTTCATTCAGCTTTCATGGAGTAGAGAGTAGTATATATGCTAGGGTTTGAATGTTTGTTTCAAATTTATGCATGCATAGATAGTTTCTTGTTTATCTCTTATCTCATGGTGCACAATTGAGTTAGAAAAGATTTGAGGTTTAGTCGTAAGAAGAATAAAGTTTCACGACCTTAGGCTCCTCATCTATATTATGAAAAAAGGGATAAACTTATTTCCCCCAATACATGAGCATATCAAGTTCTAGAAAGAATCCTTGTTTACAATATTCTTAAGGAATATCATTGTGTAGTCTAATTGTTCCTTCATTCTTACAAAGATCAATTAGTAGAGGTTGTTGTTCTTTGGTCATAGAAGGTTGAATAGAAGAAATAGGTCCACTAAGCAGGGATGATTCATTGATAGAATAATATGACTCAAGAGGGGACATAGGATTGGTGGTAGGTGCCTCATGAATGGACAATTTAGATTTGGACTTAGATTATTTTTCTAGAAGATGACCTAATGTGGGAGAGAAAATAGGATCACATAGCCATCCGTTAAGTTGTGGCATAGGAGTTGAATTGGATGATTGACTAGAGGTAATCCAATTCGTGGAACTCTTCGGATAGAGGAAGAGGTCGTTGAGACAACTAATGAAGGAGGTCCTATGAAGAAAGGGAGGACCGTGACTCAAGAACCAAATTAGATGTTTGATCGATGGAAATTGGAGTCACATGAGTCTTCAAAGGAGGAAGACATCATTGAGGTGATTTGGAATGTTATGATATGAAATGGTATGTTCTTGTAACCCCTAAAATTTAGTTATGAATTCCTATATTCCATTTTGACCCCTGCACTTCTGATTTGTAATTGTCTTTTCAGTTTTTGTCCTTTAGCTAACCAAGTCCTATTTTTTTCTTTTAGCCATCCAAACATGTTCAAAAGAGTAAAAAATTTGTATGCACATTAAAAATGGTCTCACCAATACATATGCAACATTTACATTCTTGTAAAATTGTTATTTAATCCTCATATCTCCATTAGACATTTAATGCATTGTTGGTTTTAGTACTTCAAAAACTAGTCTTCATTTTAGGAGCAACCACTAAACTTTCAGGTCTTATCAAGCCTTTCAATATTCATGGAGGAAACTAAAATATGTATAATTCATGACCACATGCATGATATTCTTCAAATCAGGGCATAAGACATCCATTTCACTTTATTCTTAGATGGATATTCATTGTAATGGAAACTTAAAACACAATCTAAAGATTTAGTTTTCAACATGAATGCATTCACTCTCATATCTTCTTGATGCTTTTGGGAGATCACAAGTGACCTATATATCATCTTAAGAAACTTGGAGCACCTCTCTAACCTTCAATATCTTCATACAAAATTTATTAAAACAAGGTCCTAATGGAGTTCTATACACATAAAACCAGTCTCTGAAGAGTGAGAAATTTCATACACTAAACCATATTTTCATTACTCCTAGGGCACCTATTTGGGAAGATATGGACCTTGGTAAAATTATCAATTCCATAGAATACTTAATTTCATGGAATATATTTAATATATTCTTGCATCTTTAAGATTTCCCATTCTAGTTCTCAAAGCACCAAATACCAATTTTATGCTTGAGACATATAATAATAAAAATAATGTTTTAAAACCAAATCATCCCATGTAATACTTCATAGAGGATCTATAATTCACTCTCAACCCTTCACTTGCATGAATTATTTGGATAACTTCACTCTTCCACTTCCATTTCTCATACTGATTTCACAGGTCTTATGCCACTAGAATTAGGTCTTCGAGAATGAACTTTTGACACTTTACAAGACCTCATCAAGACTCACCTCATACATAATTGGGAAGGTCTTGATGTATTATTTCTCTAACTTCTCATTTATTTCACCAAATTAACGAAGAAGTCACTCAAGCAAATTCATTTCTCCAACTTGTCAACTGAGCTCCAGTGTTCTCGAGAACTAGTAGGATAATCATATGAGATCATGTAGTTGAAACCATAGAATTTTTGAAGACTTGGGGGAAGTAGGATAAGAATATGAGTAGATAGAAGCTTGAATGAATGTAAATAATATGATGAAATCAGAATAGGGAGATTCATAAAGGTGTTATAGATCATTCCTAATAAAAAATAGAGCCTAATTGAGTTTGATAAATCTGATTAAAGATTGGGTCATGCAAGAATGTGTAGCTTGAGAAGATAGGTGATGAGAGGAGAGTGAAGAAAGAGGGAGAGAAGATATGAGATGAATAGGTAATTATAAATTGTTGTAAGATAAAACAAAAGGAAAGTGATCAACACACTTTGAAGAAGTCTAAGTTGATTTTAAGTATACAAGGGGTTGAATATTCCTAGTAAGTTGTAGCTTACAAAATAATCAAGTAGAAGCTTGATTGGAGTTTTTGGGAGTTGATTCTTCTAAGAAAGTAGTGGCTTGCAGAAGTTCAAGTGGAAGATTGACTAATTTATTTAGTTATAGCTTCATGTTGAGAGGATGCTCAATAGTGAAATCATTGTAACATTTGTATGACATTTTTTTCCAAGTTAGTTTCTTTGGTTCTAGTTGGTTTTTCTCTCTTGAATGTTTTCCCACATTAAATCATGTCTCTCTGTGTGTTCTCTTATTAATTTCTTGTAAATGATGTTGTGGTTTCATCATACCAAATTTAAGAAAATTGAATTGTGTGTAAAATTTTTGAATAAGCATTGATTCAACCCCCCTCTCAGTTCCTATAATTTCCAACATAGAAAGCATCAGCTCATCTAAAACATTAGTCTTCTACCTCCATTTTCTATCTAGAGTAATCCTATCTTGAAATAGTCAAACTTGTTCTTCACAAATTGAGTTGGTTAACCTATCAAATATCATCATCAAGAGACAAATCATATACCATTAGAAATAGATTTGGACCTACTTTTCCTAACATCTTACATTTCCTTCCAAATCCAAGTGGAAGACCTTCAAGAAGGTCAATTTCTGTAACTTGCACATTTAGGCTTCTAGGTCGCAAGAACCAATCTTGAGACCAACTTGCTCCATCACTTCCGAATTCACTTCCAAGCTTTGAAAAAGCATGGAACACCCATATAAATGTTGTATAAGAACTCAAAAACCTTCAAAAATAATGAAGAAACTTAGAAATATCATCGACCTCATGAAGCTACTCAAGACCGTGCTTAACCAAACATTTTCTAGAATTGAAATTCAAATATTAGGTCATAACTTTCTAATCCCTTATCAAAACCAAAATTTTGATATTTCATTGCAAATCTCTTGGAACGAGGATCACAACAAAATTAAACTAAGTCAAAACTCCACATGTAGTTCTTGTAAATCCACTTTTACCACAGACTGTTCCAAACTACCTTAAAAACTAGTCCTCACAAATAGGGCACACTTTTCACTTTAACACCTCAACCATGATATGAAATTATCATGGAAAAATAGTACAAATCCTAAGATAAAAACAATGTCAATTTATTTCATACCTTATTTGAGAAACTTTTCCACAAATTGAACTTCTTCATAAACAAACATTTTTTGTGGGGCCAACATACATTCACAAGCATTACATACCTTTCTAGAAATATGGGGGATTATTCTACAACCTCAAATTATAAATTTTGAAAAAATAAGGAAAAAGGATTAGTACACTCCTTTTTCTCCAAGTCTCTTTGAGATAGGGTTTGATTTGGGTTTTAAAGCAACTTATCTTCTTAATGATCATTCATAAATATGCGACGATCATTCCACCTCATTATTTTTGTAAAATATTTTTATCTCAATGGAAAAGCACCCACCAAAATCTTTAGGCCCCATGTAAATCACACAATCCACAATGAGCATCAAAAGGTCCACTTATATCACAAAAACATACTCTAGAAAACCTGGTTTTACCAAAACTCTCATTTTCTTATAAAATATTCTTCACTTTTACTTGAAAATTGTCATGAAGCATCCAACAAATGGTAATTGAAAAGTATAGAGGAGGATTGCATTGTTTGAACAACAATATTCTTACACAGGAAATAATATAATGAGCACTGTAGCTTCGACTCCTTTTGAATTACATTCATAGGCTATTATATAGCCATATACATAGCCAGAATAGCCTCCTATAAAATAGGAAGGTGTTACAACAAATAAACCTATTTAGTTGTGATTGTTACTCCCGTAACAATACACAACTCAACACCAATAATATATTATTGTTAATATAACAATAATATATTAATAACACAGTGAAACTATATAATAATAATTACCAATGTAATTATTATCGTACACAATGTAAATACTAATTCCTAACATTCCCCCCCTTAGTGTTTACATGGTAGAAAAACATCCACACACCTCAACTGTAGTATGCTCACCCCTGTGGCATGTACAACTCTATGACTCATGACCTTGATCCAAAAGAAAGGCTCTCTCCTTCCATGGTTTTAAACAGGCTTACCACAAACCTTGAAGTGACAGGAACCTCATCAACTGTCGACCTCGTGTGGTTTTCTGGATCCTCCCATAAAACCCTTTCAAGATCCATGAACTAACTTACTCTGGTGCTACTGTTCACCACTATGCTTATACATCAGGGAATTATGTAGGAAAACACAACTTGCATAGTGAATAGGGAAACTACACAAAAGAAGAAACACTGAAAGTATTTCACATTAGCTTCCTATTAGAATCGTAATGTTCCTAATCGTTTGCCCAGTTCATTGATCAATGCCACTCGAGTGTCTCGAACAAGATAGAAAACTGCCACTGCTACTAGGAAGAATTCAACCAAGTAACTAAGTCGTTTTGGGTACAGAATGGGAATGGAACATTGGTATGTATTCCCCCCCATGAATGTGAAATTCCACAATATAGATAATGAAAGGGAAAATTATTCAAATCGTACATACTTCCATGAATGGATCTTGTTGTTAGGTCTTGTTGCACATGTCACTAATGCTAGATGAACGTATTCTCCTGACTGTCATCTTCCAACGAAGTATGTTGAGTCAGAGGATGAAGTCAGTCAGAGGATCTCAGTTTGACAGTCATCTGTACCTCTTACACAAGCTTTCTTAGATCCTCAGAGAGACAATAAATCAGGAACTCTGAAAGAGAAGGAACATCTGCATAAAGTGTGAGACACACTCAACTGAATGTGGAAAGTTGCTACAAACTGAAAGGCAAGCTTGGTCACAGATCACAAGATGCACATGATGCCACCAAAGCATTCTGCTCGGCCAAGTCGTTGGTGACTGATGCGAGGTCGTTGTTTGACCTCCTTCCTCCGATGCCTCCTTCCTCCATTTTGCATGCTGCAAGCTATATGCGAGATTTCGATCATGGAGCTCAAATGCATATTACAGGACGTGATTCCACCGATTGTGCTTCCAGTTGAGAAATGCATGGCAAAAGGGAGCCCCATGAACTTTATTTTTGGAGATTACAAGGACTCAATTTTAAGGGACTCTTTGACAATAATGTGCAAATACTGGGTGGCAACAAAATAAATGACAATTATATACGTTTAAGCTCCAATTTTACGAATAATCCTACAGATCACCTATTTAACATTGACAAACCTATTACATTACAACCTAAACACATGATAACAATAGTTACAAAAATAACAAATTGACTTTTGACTATGCCACCCAAATGAGAGATTGACATACAACTTTGGGACAGACATATTGATTATAATCAATGTTGACTTTATAGAATGGTCTTTGGACAAAAAATACTTATTATAAAAAAAATTGACTGAATAACAAAAAAATACCTATGGACAGGACATGTAATAGGACGAAGATATGGAGTAATGCCAGTATACGTGAAAAATGACCTGCTAAAGGTATAAAACTTCTTGTCAACTGTTGATTGACTGCATTGTGAACTGACATCTATTGTATGATATGCAGCAAGTTTCCAATGTTGAAACAATCTTATTAAATGTACCACAAGCTGAAAACGGTTTGAAAATTACATGTCACCAAAAATATAAAATCATCTCAGTTGTTTACATGATATGCAACTTTCTACCAACTTAGATTTGAATTTCAACCACATGTTAAGAGCCATAAGACTTTAAGTTCATTGGAATTTATCCACCAATCAACTATGATCCGATTCGGTACTATATTGCCAATGCTGAGTATTTGGTTGATCAAGCTTATGAGAGAAAAAACATATTTCCATCTGATGCAAGGAGTATGAAGCCTATGCAATTCTTTTTGTCAAATAGTTGGTCCAAATTAATGCCAAGGTTGATCTTACCAGGTGGGAAATGGACATGTCATATCCAATTTTTGTAACTCTGCAAAATGTGGAACCTTGAGAAGAAATTTCTAATGCATTTTTCTAAAACTTGATCTCGTCTTCTTTAATGATAATCACAACAATTATGAAACCAAGTTCTACCTCAATGGCTTGAAACAGCTGTCACTTAGAAGACTTCTAGGTTTGTACTCGAACTATTTTTTGGAATTTTGGACATTCTAAAAAATGCATGAATAAGATGACAAAAATTCTGGTATCTCATGGAATAGTAGTTATGCATTGTTGTTTAAATAAAAAAACTCAAAATGCATTCCACAAATTTCTCATTTAGGAACCATTTTGAAACAATCGCTTGACATTACCAAATGCAGATCATGTTAACCTAGGAAATAAACCATGTTCACATTTGAGTTGGTTTGAATCTTATTTAAAATTTAGTCTTCAACACAATGCCCAACTTATCAATCTGTCACATACGGTAAGAACCATTCGCTCTGATATACAAATGTTTCCAAAACAATATTCACACAGGAAATAATTATAATGATATTGAACACCTAGGGTTGAATTACAATTCATAGGCTATTAAATAGCCATATACATAGCCATTTTTCTTTCCTCCTATAAAATCAGGAAAGTGTTACAACAAATAAACCTATTTAGTTGTGATTGTTAGGTTTCCCGTAACAAATACACAACTCAACACCAATAATATATTATTGTTAAGGTATAACAATAATGTTTAATAACAAAGTAGAAACTATATAATAAGAATTACCAGTGTAACAAATCGTAGCACAATGTAAATACTGAGATATTCAGAGATGCATATCTTTTGGTTTAAGTTATTGCATTGGTCCAAGAGGTTACCACTGCCCACCATTCAATTTCACAAGAACAATATTTTTGCTTCAAGGGATTATGATCTCCTTGGACAAATTATAGGAATCTGCCACCAAATTTTCACTGGCTACAGATTGTCCTAAGATGGACGAGAAGTCTTGGTGGAAGAAACCACTATGGAAATAATAGAACCATTGGACTAGTTTCCAATTATTTGTGCAAGTACCAAGATGCCCTGTTGAAAGAAGTGGCATATGCTAATGAGTTACTTGAAAAATTTGATTGCTCAAATACATTTGGACATTCATTAAGGAAAAAGGGCGTGATTATAGGAAATAAAGCCTTAAGAACAATTAGATTGACATAGAACTAGATAAGACAAATTTTACTTCACAAGGATGTAAGTTGAATTATTGGGAGAGAGAACACATGAAGGGGGATGAATATGACACAATTTTGGATGATCTCATTGAGTATAACTAGCAATTGCATGTGCACAATGCAATGTGAACGCCGAACATTATATGTTATTTGACTTTAGATAGGATAGTTATTACTTTTGTAGTTGATGTTGATAAGTTATGGTGTGATTGATTTTGTAAGTGTAGGAATATAGATGAAGCATTACATTTAAATGTTTTATCTCTACATCACACCAAATTTGGTTACAAATATCGTACATATACATTTGCAAATACGTGTGCCCTTTATATCATGGGTGGTAGCATTTTGTAGACTATTTTATTTGAAATCTCAAAACATGAATACATGAAGACTTCCGTACTTCTATTTGCATATTTTATATCATGAGTGGTAGCCTTTTGTTGGCAAGGAAATTGTTTCGGGGTGGCACTAAATTTGTGAATACATTTCCATACCGCTTTGGGAATATATGTAATCTACTTGTGTAACTTTCGTATGTGGTTGTGTAATTATTTGGGGGATTAATGTGTTAGTGTTTCAACCGTGTTTGCAGATAGGTGGCACTACATTGGTTTTTTGTTGAAAAAATATTTTTATGTGCTGTCGATAACATGTTGATGAAGGGGTGTGATTGATAGTGGAAGTGTAGGAATATGAGATAGGGAAACTAATGTTGTAGGTTGAAAGGTTCTATGTGTACATTTCAAATCTAGTTACAAATTCATCACATATACAACATTATACATTTGCAAATCTTATATCCTGCATTGGTAGCCTTCGCAAGTTTTCCTGGCGATTATTTGCCGAATGCAGGAGTTTTGGTAAGTACACGCCGAATAGGCATACCATGCTGATTTCTATCTTGTATCCCATGCTTAAGAATGGACACTCTCATAAGTGGAGAAACGGAATATACTTTCTTATACATGTAGGAAAGCACCACAGACCCAATGGCTATCTCCTTTCCAAATAATGCTTAAGTTATTATGCACTTGAGTTTACAATATCACATATGACAACCCCTGCTTCCTCATGGAAGAACCTATTTTAATTGGTACCTTAACCAAATGGGTTAGGGCTTTACTACTTTGGCAAGAAATAGTCTACATATCTTAATTTGCGTCATTCATGTCTGAAATTATATGTCATTAATGTCCACTAATAATCAAAAGCAGGCTAATGCGCTAGGGTAAAATGACCCTAGGACTTTTCATAATGACTAACTATTACAAAAAGAGTAAAAGCACCAAAAATAAATGAGGGGGTGCATCCCTTTGAAAGTAGTAAACACCTAAGAAGTTCGTCCACAGTAGTTGAAATTTACTGGATTGTCTGTGCATAGTTATGCATGCAATATTTGCATTTTGTAAATATCACCTATCAGAAATTGTTCATTTACCAAAGTTAAAGATTTGGCCATCAACACCCCCACATGACCCTTGTAACATAAGTCTATATTAAATGGGATCTCTAATGTTGGAGAAGAGTCACGAACACTTTTATAGTTTAACATTTTTTTCAATGAAACCGGTGACTAAAAACACAAATTGCTCTAGTACAGGCCAGATCTCCCAGCTTTCTTTGGTGACAGAGCTTAATGAATTCCACTTGCTCTGTACTAGAGTATACCATAATACTTGTCACCCGAAAACACTTTAAACCCATATCAGGATCAATTTTGGACAAAACTAAGGCATACACAACATTCTCAAATGTCATCCAAATAACAAGGAATTGTGATAACATCACTTAGCATTACAAATATTGACTCTTGCAGTGAAAAAATCAGTTTTGACTTTTCCAACATATCAGAAGAAATGGTCTTGAAATTTTCTACAGGGGAAGTTTCAAAATTCATATTTATAAATTTATAAATAAGTTCCTTAAACAATGAAAGAAAGAAAAAGAAATTATTGCCCAAAAAACCAGCAACAGGTAAAAGGAACTAAATGCTTTATGAAAAATAAAAATGATAAAAATAAAGAATCTCAAACAGACCACAAAATGACGGAAAAACATACTTACTTGGAGATGTGGGGCTTTTTCCAAGGATGGGGACGATATGGGTCAAATAAGGGTACAACTATATTCTACATAAGATTTTGCTCAAAACTAGAAAATTGCTCCTGCCGGGTCTAATTAGGTCCACATAAGTGGATAATGGAGCCAAAATTTGACGGGGAAAAAAACACCCTGTCGTCCATGACTGTGGAAAAAATGCAGAGAAGAAGAAAACTCCACCATTTTTACGCCTAATTTTCAAATTTCTTTTGTGAACCAAGGGATTGAAAACAATACAAGGTTCGACAATCCATGGCCATCGAAAGATTGACAGTTTCATTTCAAATGAGGAACAACAATAAAATTTTCACAGGTCTAAACAGGAAAACGGAAAATTTATCAAACCACGCAGACTGGAAAGTTTAAACAACTTCAAAGCATGAATTTCTCTATCTTTTCAAACTTCCAACTTTACTTGAACACCTCTGGAGGGCGTGAGCTCAAAATCTTTGAATTTTTGACTTAGAAAATGAGGGGCGGATTTTGAGGGTGACAACACTAAGTCAAAGAGGAAATCAACCCACTCATTCATGCCACATAACCACTCATTTATAGGTAGATCCTATGATCTCCCTACATGCAAAAAATAACAGAAAGATGGGAATTAGAACTTTAAAACATTAATTAAGTACACAAAATAAAAATAAAAAATATGAACGCAACTACTCAGATGTCATTGCCTCATTTGTCGATGTCATCGGCCCCTATCAAATTTCTATAATACCCTGACGCCATCGGCCCCTCTTCCTTTTTGAAATATCACGACCCACTTTGAACCAAATTAAAAATCCCCCCAAACCCACTTGTAGTTTTTACTAACCTCCCCTATAACATAATTTTGGACAAAAATGATGCATTCGTGACTCCAAAAATGCAACAAAAGTTCAAATGACACCCAATCTACTCAACAACATTAAATATAATGACTTACCCATGGTCACACCCCGTAATGTGCATCACCTCGATGTCCCCTATTACTATCTTATACTTGTGCCATGCGATTCACAAATCACATCCAAGTTTGTGTAATTTAAGAACAAGGATGGAATCCTGGCAACATATTGACATTCAGGAAAATCAAGTTACAATAGAAGGGTTGCAATATTTATAGATATTGGACAGCCATGTGAAAAAAAATGGGATGTTGCAACAATGCAACAATAAACATACCTGTGTACACATAATTACATATAAATGGTTTAAACAATATATAACCATATAACAACTCAAATAATGACAAAAAAAACATGCTATGGGAATACTATTCCCAAATACAATTAAAATATGGTTTATAACAACTTACCACAACTTAAAAATTAACTTACTTATGCTAAATTAACCTAGGTAAACTATGATTTACCTAACAATCCCTGACGGCCCACTTCCCTGCTTTGACTCTTTTGACGACGGGCTCAAGATTTGACTTTTTCATTTAAGCCTGGATCAGGGCTGCGTGTCACTTTTTAGCTTTTTTCGTCTTTTTTTACAAAGAGGATGAAAACGCCCGTCATTCCTGACTATGGAAAAATGCAAAGAAGAAGAAAGCTCCACCATTTCATGCCTGATTTTAAAAATTTCTTTCGTGAGCCAAGAAATTGAAAACAATACAAAGTTCGACGATCCATGGCCATAGAAATATTAACAATTTCATTCAAATGAGGACAACAATAAAATTTTCACTCGTCCAGACAGGAAAACGAAAAAGTTATCAAAACGTGCACACTAGAGAGTTTAAACAACTTCAAAGCATGATTTTCTCTATCTTTTCAGACTTCCAACTTTACTTGAACACTTCTAGATGGTGTGAGCTCAAAATATTTGAATTTGACTTAGAAAATGAGGGGTGGATTTTGAGGGTGACAACAGTTGGCTCTAGCTTGGGGACATGATATGGACTGAGCATAGTGAAGACATGACATGGGAATCCAAAATCTCAACCCATATACCTTGTAATTCATTGACCAGTGCCTTATCCATTGGGCCTTGCAGAGTCATATACAACTTCGAGAAAGAAAGATCAGAAGAAGGGAAACACACAAGCACAAAAAGGAAGGAAACACACGACACACAACAAAAGGGGGAAACAAAACCACACAACGGAAAGGGAAACACACCTATAGTACAAGGCGGAGAACAACCCGCTTTCACAGATGATACAATTTCAAGTGTCCTTAATGTGATCCACCATTTCCTACTCTGAGGAAATTCCAACAATGTTCCATCCAAATATGAGAGAAGAAAAGTGTTCTCGCCACAAGCTTTATGAATTTGGAATGGGCCTAGCCATAATGAATCAAAATTTCCATGGCTTCCTCTTGGTTTCTCTTCTCTCCACAATCTACTTTTCCCATAACAGGACAAAGTCTCCAACTTTGAATTATCTTGCCTTGGCCTTCTTATCAAAAATATTCTTTACTTTCAATTGGTGCTCCTTAATGCGATCCACCACTTGGAGTCTATTTTCTTCCCCCTTTTACAATGAGCCCAACACTCCATTTTATAGAAAAATGAGAAGGAAAAGAGAAGGGAAAAATGGAAAGCTTCTCAAGAAAGAGGATCCTCTTATCAATGGAATCCTTGTACTAACCATATTATATTGCCTATAATAGCTTGAGATTTGGCATCTTGATTGTGAGAGGAATTTATACTTCTTTTATTTAAATATATCTACCCTCATTAAAAATATTTGTGGCGTAGAGGACTCTGTATAGTAGTTGGAATAGTGACATACCTATTACTTTTTTTGGGAGTGATCCTATCCACCCACAATACTTCATACAACCTTTTTTTGCAAATTCCTTTGATTCTCCTCTACAAGTTTTTTTTTTCCTCTTTTGGCCGGATCAGCTTTTCGCGCCCGCCCTCTACAAGTTTGTGGAAAATGGTCACAATGTTCATGTTGCGTGATTTGGCCTGTCCGTTCCTTGTTAATAGTAGTCAGAAGAATGAGCTAGGGAGATTCCATAGCTATAGCAAAACTCGGTCAGCTCTCTCGAAGAGAAATAGGTAGCATTATCTACTAAAATCTTCGGTGGCACTCCGAAATGGACTATGATAATCTCCTTGATGAAGTTGCAGACTATTTCAGTGTTGGCTTGTTTGGACGGAATGTCTTCCACCCATTTGGTGAAGTAGTCCTTTTGTTGTGAGTACATAGGTGTGCCTTGTACTTGAGTGAGGGTTCAGAAGATCAATGAAGTCCATCCCCCATTGTATAAATGGTTCTTCAATAACCATAGGCCTGACTGGTAATGCAGCGATTCATGGTCTTCCAATGAATTTTTGGCATGCTCTGCATTTAGAAACCCAATCTCAAGTGTTTGTAAAGATGGTGGGCCAATAATACCTTCCTCAGAGGATCTTGTGTGCAGTGACCATTGCTGAAAAATGCCCACCACATGCTTAGTCATGGTATTCTTTAAGTAACTTTTCTTATTGCTCTTTATCTACGCACATGAGGAAATAACTATCCATGCCTCTTTTGTAGAGCGCATGATTCCAGATTACAAATTTAGCTACCTTCAGCTTGAGTGTTCTCCTTTACTTGTAATCAAGATGGGGAGGGCATCTGTTAGTGCAAATTCATAGCACCCCCAAATCGACCTTCAGATCTGCTGTAGAAAAATGGTCAATTTGGTGTGAATGCACAACATGGAGTTTTCCCTAAGTGTGGGACCTTGCAAATTGGGAAAACTCTCCAGATTGAGGCTGGTTCCTACTCCTCTATTTAGGTGTATGCATGTAATTTTTGTAGAGGTTCTGATTCAAAATTCCTACTCTAAAACTACCAAGGAGACAGGGTTGAGAGAAAACATGGAAATGGAAACAAAACTAAGAAAAAAAAACAAAACGGTGATACACCAAAGGAGTGCTGAACTTCTTGTTTTGCAAAATAGACATAGATCATAGAGATGCAACACCAAAACATGCATAGATTACCAGAATATAATGAAGGATCAGAAGACAATAATAAATGCATGAGAGGATTGAAAATCGATCACAGAACATACATTATCATTTCCAAGTTTGATACAATACATTGCAATGGCAAGGAGGTAAAAAATGTGTTACAATCTTCATGGGAGGTCTAAAACTCCTTCAAATCCACCTGCTAAGGAGAAAAGAAGAGCTTGCAGAAGTAAGAACATCCAACATTACAAAATGAGCCAAAACTGGCTTTTAATCGATGAAAAACGAAGAAAGAGGAGAGAGAAACGTGGGAAAAAATTGATTTTAACACTCCACCAACTGACAAGATTCATTAAAATGGAAAGGGCACCTTCAAAAATCCATTTTCCAATGTATTCGACCATGCTGGAGAAAAATGGGTGCCATACTGCATTAATTTTTGGTGGTTGGATGTCTGTTATGCATTTTTTCCCGTGCCCGTGACTTTTCTTCAATTTTCTCCCTCCAAATTTGCCCAAAACTCAAAATTGAAGCTTCCATGGCATAGAGGGTGTTGATAGCTTTCCAATGGTACCAAATTTGATGAATTTTGACCACTGGATTCGAAAGATATGACCTTTTGAAATTCTGCGGCCAAATTAGGGAAAAAATGGTGAAAACAGGTCAAAATTGGGGTCGGCGGGGTCAAACCTTAAATTTTTCCCTTTGATTTCAAATTGGGAAAATTTCCCAAAAAAAATCCATGGCCCCTCTGATGCACTGATGATGTGTCATAAAAAAATGACACGTGGTGGCCTCTGATTGGCACGGAGGTGTGCTTTGTTTTCTTCCTTCACGGGCCCACGGCCTCAAACTTCACCTTTTGCCCTTTTTTAAAAATTGGAAAATTCCCAAACAACTCCACGTCCCCCACTCCCACATGACACGTGTCAACTTCTGATTAGTGAAGCCTTAACCATTTCCCTTTGTGGATCTACGGGCCAATTCTTGACTTTAAGTTTTTGCCCAAAAAGGCTAAGTGGCAAAATTTTCTCCCTGGCCCCGCGAATGCGCTTGTTCCTCCTTCGGGCCTATGGGCCAAAATTTGACTTTGTGCCTTTTAACCCCAAAAGGGCTAAGTTCCAAATTTCTCTCCACCTCTGCCGACCCGCCAATTTCCTTGGAAAATTTTCCAACTCCACTCCGCGGCCCGAGACTCCCTGGCAAATTTTCCTCCTTACCTCCGTGGGCCCGCCCAGGGAAAATTTTCCCTCCAAACTCCGCCGAGCCATAACTCAAAAAATACAAGGAGTTAGGAGGACTTCTTTACCTTTCTGGAAAGGTGGAAAAATTCTCTATCTGATGAAATCATACCCAGAAAATTTTGAGTCCCTGAAAGCATGCAAAAAAATCATTTAAGTACCAGCAAAGGAAAAGGAGGAGGAGTTAGCCAAAAATAAGCATGGGCTTATTTTGGATAACACTTTTGGGTGACTCGGAGGGGTCATCTGCCTACTAGATGAAAATACCAGCTGCCTTGAAGCATCCATTGGGCATGGAGTCATGAATAGATAGCCTACAAACTGATCCTCACTTGAAAACTTCCCTTTTAAGCCTCTTGGAAACCACTGAAAACTGAAACCGGTTGTGACCAAATGCCAAGACAATGCACTGTGCAAGAGCAAAACCAGCACCACAAAAACTATGTACAAACATGAAAATCATACATACCCCAAGTGGGATATGCAGAGTGTGCACAAGCACTTATTTTGCTGAAAACAAACCTACCTACTCTACTCTAAAGAAGCAAAGGGCTAAACAAAGCCTGCAACTGGTTGGGAGAAATAGCTTCCCTTCCTCAAAAATGGCAGCCATGTAACTGATTTGGCACTGAACATGGCTGGTTGTGATGAGTGAAAAACTAACTACTAAGCTGATCCTCCACCCAAATCATCAAGGTATCAACATTAATGGAAAATACCTCCTCAAGTTGACCTGCCTTGGACTCCTAGAGGTATTGATGATGACCCTTGGTACTTTGATGCTCATCCTCATGCCCTGAAGTAGGCATGACTAGTTTTGGCTTCTCCTTTGGCTCCAATGAAGCCAAGTACCTGATTGGGCACGGTCTAATCCTTTGGATGTGCCCATTTCTCTAAAATTCAACTCCAAAAATGGAGTCTTCTTGTGGACCTTCTTGGGTGGATGGTGTGGAAGAAGTGGTGAAAATCTCTTGCTCTTTCCCTTCCTTTTCCCATGAAGAACATGGAAGATTTAAATCTTCCAATCTTGGTTCCAAAAGGCTGTTACAAAACACAGGCTGCTGTTTTTCAATGTTCTCCTTTGTGGCAGTAGGCTCTTGATGTTGGAGAATGAATGGTGAGAAGAAAATGTTGTAATTTCAGCTGGCTCCTCATCCAAACATTCTTCTAAGTCTGATAAGCAATCAAACTCTTCAATGTCCCACTGCAACAAAGTCTCTTCCTCTTGCATGGTGACTTTCAAATCTACATTTTCTTCACCATGTGCAACTTCATTCTCAAACATGCAACTTGCAATTCAAAACTCATCCAAGAAATCAGATTTTTGGAGAGATGAAGTGGGAGAGAAACATGAATTTCTTATGCCTTTTGCTCACAATTTGGACCTGTTTTGTTCACCTCCATAATGGCTTCATTGATCAAATCAACCCCTTCAAACAAAAGCAAAAATGTATCAATAATGCTTCCTTCTTCTGTCTGTTGTAAAAACTGAATTGATCTCATCCATTTGCTCCTCAAAAATGGGATTTTGAGCTGGTTTTTTCTTCCTCCATAATGACTGATTTTGCAGCCCTGCAAATTGGATCAACATGGTGGGATTTTCTTTGGGAAAAGTTCCAACATGGTTTTGGTGTAACTCATCACAAACAAACTGAAGGTTCTTTATGGCCTTACTTCTGCT
Source organism: Taxus chinensis (assembly GCA_019776745.2). Lineage (NCBI taxonomy): Eukaryota > Viridiplantae > Streptophyta > Pinopsida > Cupressales > Taxaceae > Taxus > Taxus chinensis. Next base: position 768,508,851 of record CM034152.1, read on the forward strand.
ATAAAATCAGCCTGACCACTTGTTCCTCCAACCCCAATGTACTCCTCCTTTGGCTTCACCATCAAGGGGACCTTTGAAAACTCAAATTTAGCAGCCCAACTCTTCAAATTTTCTATCATTTCTTCTCTGTTGGGTTCCTCTCTTTCTTATGTTCTCCTTGGCTGGTTTTTTTGATTGTTTTCTTCCCAACATGGATTTGGGAATGCAAGAAGAGTGGTGGGTGGGGAAGGCATTTCTTTTGTGGTCTTGTAGAGGGGAACTTCTTTGGATTTGGAAGGGAAAAGGGTAGAAGAGGAACTGAAATGGGGTGGAAGACTAGGGAATGGAGAAATGGAACTAACACTTGGGGCAGCAACTAAGGGGCTTGACTCTTGATCATGTTGAAATGGTAAAGCTTGAGAGGGTGAAAAAGAAAGACAAGGAGCTATTGAGATGACTTACCCATTGACAAGGTTGATTCAGACTTTGCTCATATGCTTCTATCTCCACAGTCCATTGTGCAAGTTGGGGCAGAATTTCAACCATGAAGTCAAGCTTCTCTTGAGGGCTGTAATGTCTTGGAAAAGGGCCTCCCCATGGACAGGTGACCTCTAAAACCAATCTGAAATGCCTTCATTTGTGCTTGAGCCCCTTGATTGCACCATGTTTGCCTCCATCTTTTGGATTTTCTCCAACAAATCTACATTCTCCATCTTGACTTCCCTCACAATCTGTGTACCCTTGTGCTTGATAGGCTTCATAGCCAAACTGACTTTGGCATTGCTCAGATGGGTATGCATATTGGTTTTGAATTTGATCAAAATGCTGATCTGGAGGATTTGAAAAACATGTTGGAGGTGGGAAACATTGTTGCTGTTGTAAATGCAAATTCCATGGGGAAATGAAGTCATGATTGCACAACTTCATGGAATGAAAGAATGGAATGAAAGAGATGGAGGAAAAAATGAAATGGAAAATGAATGGAAAGAAGGTATGCAACTTCAGAGATGGGTTGCTGATCAGATGGAGTCACCAGATGTGCTTGCAAGTGCCTCCAAAGGCTGAAATCTTCAACAGGAACACATCAACTTGATATGAAGTGGAAGACCTCTAAGGTCCCACCGGGCATGCCAAAACTATTAGTGGCGCCGGTGGTGTTAGATTTGTTGTTTTTCATGAGACACTAAGAGAAGATGAAATATCTAACCCCAGTGTCCCACCGGGCATGCCAAAACTGTTAGTGCAAATTCACAACACCCCCAAATCGACCTTCAGATCTGCTGTATAGGGAAATGGTCAATTTGGTGTGAATGCACAACATGGAGTTTTCCCAAAGTGTGGGACCTTTGCAAATAGGGAAAACTCTCCAGATTGAGGTTGGTTCCTACTCCTCTATTTAGGTGTATGCATGCAATTTTTGTAGAGGTTCTGATTCAAAATTCCTACTCTAAAACTACCAAGGAGACAGGGTTGAGAGAAAACATGGAAATGGAAACAAAACTAAGCAAAAAAAAAAACGGTGATACACCAAAGGAGTGCTGAACTTCTTGTTTTACAAAATAGACATAGATCATGGAGATGCAACACCAAAACATGCACAAATTACCAGAATGTAATGAAGGATCAGAAGAAATAATAAATGCATGAGAGGATTGAAAATCGATCACAGAACATACATTATCATTTCCAAGTTTGATACAATACATTACAATGGCAAGAGGAAAAAAATGTGTTACAATCTTCCATGGGAGGTCTAAAACTCCTTCAAATCCACCTGCTAAGGAGAAAAGAAGAGCTTGCAGAAGCAAGAACATCCAACATTACAAAATGAGCCAAAACTGGCTTTTAATCGATGAAAAATGAAGAACGGAGGAGAGAGAAATGTGGGAAAATTGATTTTTTGCACCCACCAACCTCCAAAAAGATTCATTAAAATGGAAAGGGCACCTTCACAAATCCATTTTCCAATGTATTCGACCATGCTGGAGAAAAATGGGTGCCATACTACATTAATTTTTGGTGGTTGGATGTCTGTTATGTTTTTTCCCGTGCCTGAGACTTTTCTTCAATTTTCTCCCTCAAATTTTCCCAAAACTCAAAATTGAAGCTTCCATGGTGTAGAGGGTGTTGATAGATTTCCAATGGTACCAAATTTGATGAATTTTGACCACTGGATCGAAAGATATGACCTTTTGAAATTTTGTGGCCAAATTAGGGCAAAAATGGTAAAAAATGAGGTCAAAATTTGGGTCGGCGGGGTCAAACCTTAAATTTTTCCCTTTGATTTCAAATTGGGAAAATTTCCTAAAAAAATCCATGCCCCACTGATGTGTTGATGACGTGTCATAAAAATGACACGTGTCGGCCTCTGATTGGCATAGATGTGTGCTTCGTTTTCTTCCTTTGGGCCCAGGCCTCAAACTTCACCTTTTGCCCTTTTTTAAAAATTGTGAAAATTCCCAAACAACTCCGCATCCCCTGCTCCCGCATGACACATGTCAGCTTCTGATTTTGAGTGGAGCCTTGACCATTTTCCTTTTTCGGATCCACGGGCCAATTTTTGACTTTAACCTTTTTTTTCCCAAAAAAGGCTAAGTGGCAAAATTTTCTCCCTGGCCCCGTGAATGCACTTTGTTCCTTCTTCGGGCCTGCGGGCCAAAATTTACTTTGTGCATTTTTCCCCAAAAGGGCTAAGTTCCAAATTTCTCTCCCTGTCTCTGCCGACCCGCCAATTTCCTTGGAAAATTTTCCAACTCCGCTCCGCCGGCCCGAGACTCCCTGGCAAATTTTCCTCCTTACCTCCGCGGGCCCGCCTAGGGAAAATTTTCCCTCCAAACTCTGCCGAGCCATAACTCAAAAAATACAAGGAGTTAGGAGGACTTCTTTACCTTTCTGGAAAGGTGAGAAAATCCTCTATCTGATGAAATCATACCCAGAAAATTTTGAGTCCCTGAAGCATGCAAAAAATTCATTTAAGTACCAACAAAGGAAAAGGAGGAGGAGTTAGCCAAAAATAAGCATGGGCTTATTTTGGATGTGTCAAGATGGACTTCATTGCACTACTGGGGACCATCACCACCATATGGAAATTGAGGATGTAAAACCTAAATTTTTTTACAGCCTTGACCACTGCATATTCATGCTTCTCCAATTGGCTGTATTTTAGCTCATGCTTTTTCAAAGGACAACTCATGAAAGAAATAGGTGCTTCCACACCTTCATCATTTTTTTTGAACAAGATCGACAGAGATTGCATGTTCTGATGCATAACAATACATGATTAATACTTTGTTAAAATCAGGAGATACAAGATTCGGAGCCTTGGCAATGGATTTCTTGATCTCTTTGAATGTTGCCTTCCCTTCATTGTTCCATTTGAATCTTGCTTGTGGTTTCATCATGAAAGTGATGTGCTTCATCAACTCAACAAAATTAGGCACAAAATGATCAAGAAATTTCGCCTTTCCAAAGAATGAATGAACTCCTTTCTTGCTTGTGGGCAGGGCTAATTCTTGAATGGCTCTAATCCTCTCAGGATCAATGTGTGCTCTATGTTTGTTCACAATGTGCCCCAATAACTTGTCTTCTGTGACTTCAAAAATGCATGTTTTTAGATTTAGTGATATTTCATGTTTCTTACACCTTGCAAGTACTTGTTCCAAGTGATAGATATGATCTCCCCTCTTCTTTGAAAATACTATGAAATCATCAAGATATATGATAATGTAATGCTTCAAATCTTTCAAGGCCAAATCCATCGCCCTTTGGAATGTAGCTCCTGCATTGATTAGGCCAAAAGGCATTCTGCATTAGGCAAAAGTGCCCCAAGGTGTTGTAAAGGTTGTCTTGGTGAGGTCTTCCTCTGCCACTTTGATTTGATTGTATCCTAAGAATCCATCAAGTAATGAAATCATTTCAAATCCAGTGACTGCTTGTAGGATATGGTCCATGATAGGAAGAGGATAATTATCCTTGAGTTATTCCTGGTTCAGGTTGCAAAAATCTACACATATCCTTATTTCACCAGTCTTCTTCTACACTGGCACAATGTTAGCCATCCACATTTAATGGTGGATGGGAAAGATGATCCTTTTATTAAGCATCTTCATTACCTCGTCATTGATGGTATCAGCAATCTTTGGGTTGTACGGCCTTTGTTTCTTCCTGAAGGGCTTAACATCCTGCTTCAAAGGAATTGAGTGATGCATTTCCTTTGGCTGGAAGGATTTAATTTCATCATAAGAGTAGGCCAAGACATCTGAGTATTTCTTAAGTAATGCAACAAACCTTCTTTTTTCTTCAGGCCAACAATATTTTCCAATATTGACCATCCTTGGCTCCTCTAGGGTACTAATGTTTTATTTATCAAAATCATCTTGGCACTGAGAAGATTGGTTTTCTTTCTCTTGAATGAATCTGTCATGTTTGTCAAAGAGGTCTTCTAAAGAGACTAGGCCTTTGGGAATTTTATTCCCTTTCAATTTGATTACTCCCTCATAATCAATCCCTTCAATTCCTTCTTTCTCTTCTTTGGGGACTACTTCTTGGTGTGGATTTTCACCTCCTTCGAAGAAGAGATTATTGAAATTATCCCTTTGCTCCAAAAAGGATAGAATTTGGTTATAATCATTGAAGACTTGCCAATGATTTTCATTTTCTGGTAAACTAGGCATGAATACCATTTCAATGGTCACTTTGTCTCTACCAAAATAAGGATAAGGTGTCACTAGGGAAGCTAAAACTGAAAGAGAATCAACCTTTTCATTTTTTTGCCTTGGAATAGCTTCAATGGAAAATGCATCAAAAGATTCAATGCAGTCCCACACTCTGTTTCTGTAATGCCAGAGTCTTGGATTCTTCACCTGATATTGTTGGCAGACCTTCTTTACTACAACCTCTACATCACCTTGGCATCTTAGTTTCTTGATTCCCATGTCCTCTGCTGCACTCATTCCTAAGAGTAGTGCTTCATACTCTGCAGTGTTATTTGTATTATTAACTTGCAGCTTGTAGGCAAATGGGTATAGCTCATTGGAAGGAGAGTACAATACTACACCAGGTCCCAAGCCCACTCTGGAATGACTACTATCAAATTCCATTGTCCAAATTTGATCTTCCTCTTCCTCCATGAGAAGTGGAAATTTATCCTCTTTTCCTGATGTGAGGAAGTAGTTTCCTAGCCCATAATCTTGAAAGAGAATGTTTTCTTTCGGATCATCAGACTTTCATACTATGAACTTCATCTTTCTTACTGGTAGAAACTTCTTCATCTTGCCTTTTACTGGGATAGTTGCAGATGACCAATCCATTTTTATCTCTCCACCCAGGTCTCTACAGAAACTCCTACTCAACAACATACCAAAGGATGATGGGATGTCTGTTGTCAGTATGATTAGGAGCACCTTCTTGTTTGGAAAATCAGCTAGTGCTACCTATGCATCTTTGATTCTTCCTACCAATGGAACTTGTTTGGATTCCATTTAGTAGAAGGTTCCATTCACCTGGGTCAAGGTGATGCCTAGAGAATTTGTAACTTTGACTTGCATCACATTGTCTAAGGCTCCAGAATCTATGATACAATTATTTAGTTGGAATCCTTTAATGAGGAGTGACAAGTAGAAAGGTTCAACCCTATTGGTTTTGAAGGCACTGAGGGCTAGCATATTTTGGGAAGGTGGTGTGGATGTTGTGGGTAGTAAGCCTTTAGAATTAGGATTCAAGGATACAGGATTACCACCATGAACTATATTAATGAACCTGTCAAATTGGACAGGGTGTGTTTATAGGTATTCTATTTCTGAGAGCTAGACTTTAGTTTTTCTTGCATGTTCCACAAAGTCAAATGGGGTTATGGTGAGTGAGGAAGAGGTTTCGGAAATGAACGAAGATTTAAATGGTAGAGGGTTTACTAATTTGGATGTTGAATTCTCCTTTTCAGGTGTAGCTTGTTATTGAACCTTAGATTTTTTTGCATGAAAAACATTTAAAGGAGAATTGTTCTTAGCAAATTTTGAGCTGGGAGAAGAGTTAGATGAATTACTTGGCATAGTAGCATGATCCCTGAAAACCAGTGAGTCTGGTTTTTCTTTGGCTGACTCCATAGAAGGTGGCAATGGTGATCCTCTACTGATGATTTTATTTTGTGTGACTTCTGGAGGAGAATTTTATTTATTCTTCTTATCCTTTACCGCAATCGTTGAGGATGAAGCACCTTTCCTAGGTTATGCATGAGTGAAAACAGCACATGAGAAACTTGGAGATTCTTCATCATCCTCATCTTCATCATCAACGTACTCAATTAGGCCATTGTGCATATCAACTTCTTCGACCTCAAGATAGTTTTTATAGTCTTCCATATTTTCTTCTTCAGTTTCATTAATTTCTTCTTCCTCCTCTGGCTCTTTGGTGTCACTGATGGCATTGATTGGTGGTACTTCAAGAGCAAGCCAACGAGGAGGTGGAGCAATCCTTGGCCTATCTGGAGGGTTTGGTCTCCTTGAAGCATACCGCATTGTGATCTGAGATAGATGCTTCTTCAAGGTAACCAAGTCATTTACCATTTTTTGTAACATCGGATCTAAGGTGACAGATTTCGAATTCTAACCCTTTTACTTTCCATTGAGACCTTTCACCTTTCCAAAAAGGATTAGATCATCATCAGTTTCTATTGCATAGTCCTTGGCTTCCCTCAATGTTCTTAGTTGGGCTCTTCTCAGGAAGAAACCTACTTCTAATGGAACAACACTAATGAAAAACCTCTTCAAATTATTTTCAGAAGGCACCACATCTTTAAGGATCCTTCTTATCACTCTATCATATCTTTCTATGAAGTATCTCATTGACTCGGAGGTTTCTTTTTTCATTTGTACAAATTGGACCAGAAGATCCTAGAAATCTTCAGTGCTCTTGAACCTATGTTCGAATGCACTTCTTATATCTTCCCAACAGGTGATGGACCTCAGGGTAGCATGTAGAACCATTCAGTAGCTTTATCTTGAAGTGACTCCACAAAGAGAAGGACTAACACATCTTCATCCTCAACACCCAACACACCACAAGCACTGATGAATGTTGTTGCATGCTCTTCAGGGAGTTGAGAACCATCCCCTCTGAATTTTGGGAAGATTTTTCTCGAGCCTCTCGGTAGCTCATGGAGTGGTTGAGGAAGAGCCAGTGGACCGGTGTTTCCTCCCCATGGTACATTAGGCCTTCGGGCCTCACGATCACATTCACGCTCATGATCATGATCACCCATTCTATGTCTATTTTTATCTTCCAACCTTGCTAAGGTTGCAGCTTCTATTTCTGCTCTATCATCTACCTTGGCTTGAAGTCTCTCGATTTCTTTGAGTTGAGCTCTTATTTCCTTGTCTACTCTAGCTTCTCCTTCTCTAGCTTCTTCTTCTGTCTCTACATCGGTGAAATATTCAAGGTTCTCATTGATGTATGGAAATTCATTGTCCAAAGGATTAACAACACTCAGGTTCCCAACATGACCGGTTATTTGAGAAGGAGGCCTCTGGATTCCAAGTAGCCCTTGTCTCCTTTGAAGTTCCTCAAAAATGAGATCATTTTTTCCTCCTTGTCTATGTTGCAGGGTGTATCTTCTATCTGCCATCTTGAAAATATATGCTCTTCTTTGCAGTGCTGGAATTTGTCTTTACCTCTCCAATTCAGCAGCACATTCTTCTTCAAGGTCTAGAATTCTCCTGGCAATGAAGTAGTGATTGGTACTTTTTCTATTATGTCAGATAGCTTCACTCAAATCTGAAGTAACGTCTTCTTGGATGTGGATGAGAAATTTGGGTCTTTTAATAGGAAGGTTTCCTAAAATAGCCATGATTTGAATCCATATGGCTCATATAGCCATTCAAATTCCAGAAATTTTTCTCTTTTTTAAATTTTGAATTTTCTGTTTTCTAACCTTGCGGTCACATTCAGGTGTAGATGTTGCTAAATCTGCCCCATGGTGGGCGCCAAAAACTATTGGTAAGGAAATTTGTCAGGTGGAAAAGTTGTGGATTCCTTGCTAATGCTCTGGGAGTCTATGTCCCTCTACTTAACCAGTGCAACTACAATGTATGCATGTGTGAGAAAGCGTGGATTTATGTGTTGGCCTTTCAGCCGGGGATCCAATAGGGGCACTCCACAGACCTTGTGGAAAATTCTTATAGTTATCTGCAAAGGGAGAGTTTGATATGAAGGTGGGAAATGAGTGAGAAAAAGAGGTAGGAGAACTAATGTTGCAGGTAGAAAATCATATTCCTACACACACTAGTTAGAAACTTCAACACATGCATTTATGAGAAGAAAATACCCTACAAGTGGCAACAAGATGAGATAAGATTTGTGAACTCAAAGTTTCTAAAATATCCTCATCAAAGAGGCTACAAAATCCTTCTTATTGTATTGATGTTTAAACAGAGATTGTACATAATGTGGGAATGAAAGAAATTTGATAATGGAGGAAAGTAGAAGAAAATGGCTATCTCCTTTGTTTTCTCTAAGTATAATGCACTCGTGAGTTTACAAGATAAATTGCCAACATACAATAGAGTGAAGAAGCCATTAAATATCCTCCAAGAAACAATTACAACATCTTCTTTGTTAGTAAGAAATGATTTACAATTTCTTTTCAATCATTCGCGTCCATTCAAATTCTTGATTCATGAAGAAACGCCAATGACGGAAAAACCAGACTTTTCATAATACAGCCGTTACACTTTTTTTGTAACTTTAAATTTGAACCATTCATCTTTCCTTTGAAACTTTAAATTAGAGTCATACACGTCGGAGAAATATACTGGAGCGGGCGCGGAGGATTTCTTTTACATTTTGTGACTTTATAGAGATTTGGCATTTTGGAACATTTTGGCCTGCTCACCCACTTCTGATATAAGCCTAACACGTGGCTTCACTTGATTGGTGAAGGATTCATGGGTCACTGTTATAATTTTTTTTTTTTCAATGCATGCTCAAAAACACAAATTGCTCTGCATACCCGCCTCCCGGCTTTGACCTTCCAATGAAGGGCTCAAGATTTGACTTTTTCCTTTATAGAATGATCGGGGCTGTGGGTCACTTTTTAAATTTTCTTCTTTTTAAAAGAGGCTCAAATTCTCAAATCTCCCTGACAGCCCACTTCCCTTCTTTAACTCTTTTGATGGAGGGCTCAAGATTTGACTTTTTCCTTGAATCCTGATCAGGGCTGCGGGTCACTTTTTAACTTTTCACCTTTTTTACAAAGAGGCTCAAATTCTCAAATCTCCCCGATGGCCTGCTTCCCTGCTTCGACCTTCCAATGGCGGGCTTAAGATTTGACTTTTTCCTTTAAGCCTGATCAGGACTATAGGTCACTTTTTAATTTTTCACCTTTTTTACAAAGAGGCTCAAATTCTCAAATATCCCCGATGGCCCACTTCCCTGCTTTGACTCTTTTGAAGGCAAGCTCAAGATTTGGCTTTTTCCTTTAAGCCTGATCGTTAACTTTTCACCTTTTTTACAAAGAGGCTTAAAACCTCAAATTTCTCCACTGACCCGCTTCCAATTTAGATATTTCCACGTACCTGTGGATAATGGAGGAAAATTTTGATGGGGAAGAAAACACCCGTCGTTCCTGACTTTAGAAAAATTACAGAGAGGAAGAAAACTCCACCATTTCGCGCTTGATTTTCAAATTTCTTTCACGAGCTAAGAAATTGAAAACAATACAAGGTTCGATGATCCATGGCCATGGAAATATTAACAATTTCATTCAAATGAGGACAACAATAAAATTTTCACGCGTCCAGACAGGAAAACAGAAAAATTATCAAAACGTGCAGACTGGAGAGTTTAAACAACTTCAAAGCATGAATTTCTCTATCTTTTCAGACTTCAAACTTTACTTGAACACTTCTTGAGGGTGTGAGCTCAAAATATTCGATTTTGATTTAGAAAATTAGGGGTGGATTTTGAAGGTGACAACACTAAGTCAAAGAGGAAATCAACCCACTCATTCATGCCACATAACCACTCATCTATAGGCATATCCTATGATCTCCCTGCATGGAAAAAATAACACAAATATGTGAATTACAACTTTAAAACATTAATTAAGTACACAAAGTGAAAATAAAAAATATGAACGCAGCTACTCAGACGTCACTGGCTCATTTTTCGATGTCATCGGCCCCTGTAAAATTTCTATAATACCCTGACGCCATCGGCCCTCTTCCTTTTTAAATATCACAACCACTTTAAACCAAATTAAATTCCCCCCAAACCCACTTGTAATTTTTACTAACCTCCCCTATAACATAAGTTTGGACAAAAATGATGCATTCACAACTCCAAAAATGTAACAAAAAACCAAATGACACCGAATCTACTCAACAACATTAAATATAATGACTTACCCATGGTCACACCCCGCAATGCACATCACCTCAACATCCCCTATTACTACCTCATACTTGTGCCATGTGATCACAAATCCCATCCAAGTTTGTGTAATTTAAGAACAGGGATGGAATCCTGACAACATATTGACATTCAGGAAAATCAAGTTACAATAGAAGGGTTGCAATATTTATAGATATTTGACAGCCATGTGTAGACAAATGGGATGTTGCAACAATGCAACAATAAACATACCTATGTACATATAATTATATATAAATGGTTTAAACAATATATAACCATATAACAGCTCAAATAATGAAAAAAAAATGCTATGGGAATAATATTCCCAAATACAATTAAAACATGGTTTATAACAACTTACCACAACTTAATAATTAACTTACCAATGCTAAATTAACCTAGGTAAACTATGATTTACCTAAAAATCCCCACCTTAATTTTACATTACCTCAAGGGATGAGGAGAGTAACTCTCTGAAAAACTCAAACTTATCATGTGCAAGTGAATTTGTGAATATATATGCTTGTTGTTCAGTTGTTGGAAAAAACTAAAGTTATATGTTGTGTTTCAAGACATGCTCGCTTATGAAATGAACTTGTACCTTGATGTGCTTTGTTCTCTCATGAAATAATGGATTGACAATAAGTTTGATAACACCTTCATTGTCTACATACATGGTGGTAGGTTTTTCCTTTGGTATTCGAAGTCCTTCCAGTATGTGGCATAGCCATATCACTTTGCAGACAACTTCACATGCAGCACAATATTTGGCTTCTGTAGAAGTGTGAGAAACAAAGTGTTGTTTCTTGCTTCCCGGTGATATCAGTCTAGATTCCAAGAAGAATACAAATCTAGAAGTGGATTTCTAGTTATCAATGTTACCTGCATGATCTGAATCTGAATATCCACTCAAGAAGAACTTATCATTCTTCTTGTATTCTAGACCAAGATCTACTAAGCCCTTAAGATATCTCAAGATTCATCTTGCTGCCTTCTAATGAAAAAATTTGGGTTCCTGCATGAATTTGGAAAGATATCTCACTGTAAATTTGATATCTAGTCTAGTATAAGATAGGTAAATGAGATTCCCAATTAAATATCAATAGAGAGTTACATCTACCATAGGAGATGGATCTGAACGAGATAACTACAGTCTCATCTCCATAGGTATAGTAATAGGTGTACAATCCATCATCCTAAATTTCTTGAGTGTTGTCTTGGTATACTTCAACTGAGAATAAAATATGTGATTATATTTTTGCCATATTTCCAATCCAAGATAGTAGTGCATGATCCCAAGATCTGTCATGTCGAACGATCGGTTAAGATCTTTCTTAGTTACATCAATCATCTTCATTGAACTGTCAGTTATGATTAGATCATCGAAATAAACAACAATCAAAATCTACCGCCCCCCCGCCCTTATTTTTTGAGGTAGAGATTGGAATCATTTGGATTTCTAACGAATCCATTTTGTACGAGATACTCATCAATTTTGATGTAACAAGCCCGGGGTGCCTTTTTAATGCCAAATAGAGATTTCCTAAGTCTACATATCTTTGTTTCTTCTCCAAGTACAACATAACCCTTAGGTTGAGTCATGTATAATTCTTCTTGTAGATATCCATTGAAAAATTCACTTTTCACATCCATCTAATGGACTTGCCAACCAAACTGTGCAGCTAGAGAAAAGATCATTTTGATCAGTTTTGATCTTAATTGTGGGAGAAAATGTCTCCTCGTAGTCGATGCCATCTTTTCGTGCGTACCCCTTTGCTACCAATCTCACTTTATACTTGTCTATGGTCCCATCTTTTTTGTACTTTATTTTGAATATCCATCTACAACCAATGGGTTTCTTCCCTAGTGGAATATTGACAAGCTATCAAGTGTTATTTTTTATTGTTGACTTATATTTAGCAGCCATGGCATCTTTCCAAGATTTCAACTATAGGGATTCTTGGACAATAAAGATCTCAATAGTTTCAACGACTCTACTTATTAAAGAAAATTTTACTTCTTCTCATGCTTTACTGCAAGTCTGTGGTCCAGTGGTGGATGCATTCAGTGGAGCATTTAATTTTGCATCTCATATCATGTTAATATACCACTTGGGCATACACTGAACTACTCCCATGGGTCATGGTCTTGTCTGATCATCACCATCATCCCCATCATCACTGTCATATTCTATAGGAACATCAGCTTATGTTTTCACAACAAGTGAAATATCTACATAAGATGACTTTGGAGGAGTCTCTACTTCCTTCTTCTCAAAGAACTCAACATCTCTACTGGTGTAGACATTCCTAGTCTTCGGATCCATCAATTTGTACCCAAGAGTCTCTTCAATGTAACCAATGAAGATGAGTTTTTTTTACTTCATATCCAACTTCTTCTTTTTTCTTGGGTATGTGCATGTTATCTTTGCACCCGAATACTCTGAGGTGTGCAATGGATGGCTTCCTCTTTGAACATGCTTCACGTGGTTTCACTCCATCAAGAGCAACTATGGGCACTCTATTTAACAAATATACAATTGTCTTTGTTGCTTCTGCCCAAAATTTCCTCACTAGTCTAGAATCATGGATCATGCAACACATCATTTCCATGATAGTATGGTTTCTTCTCTCACTAACACCATTTTGTTGTAGTGTGTGTGGAGGAGGCATCTGTCAACGAATCCCTTGATATTGAAGGTAGGATTTGAACTCATTACAGGTGAATTCCCCCTCTCAATCTGAGTGGAGAGATCTTATATGCCGATCAGTCTCATTCTCTATAGCCACTTTAAACTTTTTGAAGTGCTCAAAAGCATCACTTTTCTTATAAAGACAATATATCCAAATTTTTCTTGAATAATCATCAATACAAAGCATGAAGTAATGAAATCCAAAAACACTTGGTTGCATTGGACTGCAAAGATCGGTATGAACCAGATCAAGCTTACCATGAGCTCGATAAGTACTCTTCTAGAATGAAGCTATATGTTGTTTACATGTTAGTCATTTAGGACACTTATATGTATCCTTCTGGAGAGATGGAAAGCCTCTCACCATGTTGTACTGGTGAAGTGTTTTGAGATACTTAAAACTGATGTGATCAAGTCTTCGATGCCATAATTGTGCTGATGAAGAATTATTTTCCACTAGTGCTTGATCATCCCTTTAGAAAAAGTCAATCTGGAACATACGCCCCACATTTGAGTATTTTGTAACAATTTTCGATCCTCATGATTTGTCACGAATTAAACACACTTTCTTACCGAAATGACTATAAAAGTCAATCTTTAGATTATGATCTAGATGTTGACTAACTGATAGTATATTTTTGTTAAGCGAGGGACATATAATTTATTTGATAGACTACAATTTTGTGAACCAAGAGGTTGAGAAATGTTTCCAATCCCCTTTACTTTGCTAGGATGAATCGTCACCTAATGAAACATGGTTTTTCGAAGGTGTGTCCTTCATTTTAGTAAGCCAGTCTCTATGCCTATTCATGTGTCGAGTGGATCCTGAATCAACATACCAAATATCACTAGATGACATGGATGGTTCACTAGAATGAGAAGTGTACAAGAATTCTTCATGTTCTGAGTGTTCTTCTTGCTCAACTATATTTCCTTGATAATGAGGTTTTATTCGCCAATTCCCCTTTTTATACCCTTGATTTTAGTGTGACTGTCCCTTATGAGATTTCTGATTTTGAGGTCCAAAATTACTTGATGAACCTTTCTTATATGTATTGTACCAACAATCTTTCACATCATGTCCTCTATTGCAGATAAGACACTTATTTTTGTTCTTGTCCCCATGTTGATGTTTTTTTTGGGACTTTTGAGAGGAATGAGATTTTCCTTTTCCTTTTCCTTTTCTTTTTTTATGAGAAGATAGTGCTTGCTCCTCTTCATCATCTTTGTTGTAAAATGCTTCTTCTTCTTGTAGTATATTCACCAGTTTGTCAAAACTAACTGTCTGATCTGAAAAGTTGATTGTCATCACAAAAATGTGGTATGAAGGAGGGATTGATTTCATAACAATGGGAACAAGAGCTATATCAGTGACCTCCTCTCCTAGGGCTAGAAGTGAAGTCCTCAATTTTGTAACTCTTCTTAAGAAAGATTCTACTTTCTCCTTCTGTTTGAATTTTAATGTGTGTAAACGGACTCACTAGCCTAGAATCATGGATCATGCAACACATCATTTCCATGATAGTATGGTTTCTTCTCTCACTAACACCATTTTGTTGTAGTGTGTGTGGAGGAGGCATCTGTCAACGAATCCCTTGATATTGAAGGTAGGATTTGAACTCATTACAGGTGAATTCCCCCTCTCAATCTGAGTGGAGAGATCTTATATGCCGATCAGTCTCATTCTCTATAGCCACTTTAAACTTTTTGAAGTGCTCAAAAGCATCATCACTTTTCTTATAAAGACAATATATCCAAATTTTTCTTGAATAATCATCAATACAAAGCATGAAGTAATGAAATCCAAAAACACTTGGTTGCATTGGACTGCAAAGATCGGTATGAACCAGATCAAGCTTACCATGAGCTCGATAAGTACTCTTCTAGAATGAAGCTATATGTTGTTTACATGTTAGTCATTTAGGACACTTATATGTATCCTTCTGGAGAGATGGAAAGCCTCTCACCATGTTGTACTGGTGAAGTGTTTTGAGATACTTAAAACTGATGTGATCAAGTCTTCGATGCCATAATTGTGCTGATGAAGAATTATTTTCCACTAGTGCTTGATCATCCCTTTAGAAAAAGTCAATCTGGAACATACGCCCCACATTTGAGTATTTTGTAACAATTTTCGATCCTCATGATTTGTCACGAATTAAACACACTTTCTTACCGAAATGACTATAAAAGTCAATCTTTAGATTATGATCTAGATGTTGACTAACTGATAGTATATTTTTGTTAAGCGAGGGACATATAATTTATTTGATAGACTACAATTTTGTGAACCAAGAGGTTGAGAAATGTTTCCAATCCCCTTTACTTTGCTAGGATGAATCGTCACCTAATGAAACATGGTTTTTCGAAGGTGTGTCCTTCATTTTAGTAAGCCAGTCTCTATGCCTATTCATGTGTCGAGTGGATCCTGAATCAACATACCAAATATCACTAGATGACATGGATGGTTCACTAGAATGAGAAGTGTACAAGAATTCTTCATGTTCTGAGTGTTCTTCTTGCTCAACTATATTTCCTTGATAATGAGGTTTTATTCGCCAATTCCCCTTTTTATACCCTTGATTTTAGTGTGACTGTCCCTTATGAGATTTCTGATTTTGAGGTCCAAAATTACTTGATGAACCTTTCTTATATGTATTGTACCAACAATCTTTCACATCATGTCCTCTATTGCAGATAAGACACTTATTTTT
The DNA here is from genome assembly GCA_019776745.2 of Taxus chinensis. Classification (NCBI taxonomy): domain Eukaryota; kingdom Viridiplantae; phylum Streptophyta; class Pinopsida; order Cupressales; family Taxaceae; genus Taxus; species Taxus chinensis. The sequence continues at coordinate 768,524,640 of CM034152.1, forward strand.
GTTCTTGTCCCCATGTTGATGTTTTTTTTGGGACTTTTGAGAGGAATGAGATTTTCCTTTTCCTTTTCCTTTTCTTTTTTTATGAGAAGATAGTGCTTGCTCCTCTTCATCATCTTTGTTGTAAAATGCTTCTTCTTCTTGTAGTATATTCACCAGTTTGTCAAAACTAACTGTCTGATCTGAAAAGTTGATTGTCATCACAAAAATGTGGTATGAAGGAGGGATTGATTTCATAACAATGGGAACAAGAGCTATATCAGTGACCTCCTCTCCTAGGGCTAGAAGTGAAGTCCTCAATTTTGTAACTCTTCTTAAGAAAGATTCTACTTTCTCATTCTATTTGAACTTTAATGTGTGTAACTGACTCTACAAATTCAGAATTGTGTTCTTGTTTTTGGCCTCATATACTATGCTAAACTTATCCCACACTTATTTGGTTGTTTTGGCATCTCGAATGTGGGATTGCACGTCGTTTGATACTGCAAACAAGATAATGAATTTTTCCTTATGATTAGCTTTGTAAAATTGTCTTTGTAGAGCAGCATCATCTGGTGATATTGTTACAGAACCATTCACCACTAGCCATATCTTTTCAAACTCAAGTTGTGTTCTGATCTTAGTCTTCGATGCAACATAATTATCTCCTCTTAGGAGTTGTGAGTCTGGATATGGTCTCCCAATCTATATATTGTCATTCTAATATACTGAACCTTTCTATATACACACCCTTGCGATATACCCATCAGTGTATGAAATAATATCACCCTTTCAATATATTTGATAGTACATGAAAGAGGCGTTAATGTATATGAAAGAATTTGATACTTGGTACCAAGATAGTAATGAAAGGAGTATGTGTGATTATTAACACTAGCTCAAATAAATATCCTCATACGTGTGCGTAACTTCACTATATAATTAGATAATTTCAGTGTCTAAATTTATTTCTTACAATCGTTCACAGACAAATGGGATGGATCAAAGTGTGTGCATTGTGTCCTTATTACTCCCTATCAATTTATAGGGACAATGCCCAGATGACATTGTTGCAGCTATATTAGGAATTAAGTGTAGTAGTAGTCATGACGGCTTTACCCGTAAGCGCTTCCTAGAGGCTCTGTATATACCAAATGCTGTGAAAGAGATCTGAAGATCTTGTGAGTGTTACATAACCAAAATTTAAATGATTTTGTTTACAATTCTCTGCCATTTTTTATCAGTTACAAATTTTGTGGTTGAATATGACAACCTGCAAATTAGTACAATCCACTGAAAATGGACAATTACATCCGATATTCCAAAAAAATTGAATGATAGGAAAAAAAAATTGTTTTGTGAGGCCCTGGTGGCCTTTAAAGCTTAGAATGGCTCTCAATGTGAAAAATTACTCAAAATACAATTTAAGATGCTTCTTCTTTAGAAAAAGATGCTCAGAATAAAAAAACTGAGTTGTGGGAGAAAAACATTTTGACCCTAGATTAGGGTTTTCTCCGCTAAGTTTAGTGGTTGGTTTAGCAGTAACTAGTGGGTTTAGCTGTGTTTTTACCATTAAGTCTGTTGTCCCTGCTAAATAGGCCACAAAATTCTATCTATATAAAACAATGGGTTTTGCGGGGGGGGAACCCCTAACCTCTCCTCACACAATGCTTTCACCCTATCCAACACAACACTTGAAGCACTTGGAGTATAAACTAAACCAATTTATATTTCAATTATTGAAAACGTGACTAACCATTTTTTAAAAAACTTGGCGAGGAGTCGGTGTGTCCATGTGGCTATGAAGAGATTAGAGTGGTTTTTGTTTTTTCCGCGCCATGTGGATTTTCTTTCCTTATGCTTTTGAATTCTTTTTCTTTGTTGTTCTTTCCTTTGTTTTGTTGATATTGGCCGTCGTATTTTTGGTTCACTGTGGATCTTGTTGACAGTGGGAGCTTGGGAACTTAGGATAGGATGATACACACTTTGCTCGATTCACAGTCAAGACTTTGTCAAAACAAACATAACTAGGTGAATATTGGCTCGGTCAACATTCTTTTGGATGACCATGTCAGCGGATGTTTGAACAGAGAGAGGCCCTTGTGTGGGCTCGGCGGCTTGGCAATGAGCTCTACAATAATGCAAAGTCACAACCCTTAAAACATAACTCAACATTTGGTTTTCTTGGCCCTTTGACGGAGGACCTCTTCGATTCAAGACATAGACTCAGAATTTAGCTCGACATGTTCAAGAACCAGCTCGATTCCTTATAACTCGGCGGTGAGGGTCAACCCACTCGATCAAGAGCTCAGAATGAGAAACTCAGTTGATAGCTCAGTGAAGACTCAGGAAGCCATCTCGGTCTTCAATAAATTCAACTCGACCTACATATTCATCAGCTCAATCAGGAGCTAGGTCCTCCTCCAAATGTAACAGTATGATAACTATAGCAGATACTAACAGGACCTCTAAATTAGAGGGAAAACCCCTAATGGGGAAAAATGAATTTTTATTTTTTTAAAATTCCTTCTCTGCAGCAAATTTTTCATGGTGTAGGGGGCACTAGTGCAAAAAACATTTACATTCCAAACACTTAGAACTAAACAAGAGGTTGTGGGGATGTAGGTATGGGGCTAGGAAGTTGCAGGAGGCTGCAATGGCTCTCAAATGCTACAAATGCTTCTCCAATCTCCTCTATCTCTTTTGCATTCTCTTTGCACACACCTTATCTTCTCATAGGGGCTCTAACCTTCTCTGGTACCAAATGTAATTTAATAACAGGGATGATAGCATGACAATATATTGATATTTAGGAAAATCAAGTTAAAATAGAAGATCTGCAATATTTATAGATATTGGATAGCCATGTGTAGAAAAACGAGATGTTACAACAATGAAACAATAAACATACCCACGTACACAAAATTATATATAAATGGTTTGAACAATATATAACCATATAACAACTCAAATAATGACAAAAAAACATGTTGCGGGAATACTATTCCCAAATACAATTAAAATATGGTTTATAACAACTTACCACAACTTAATAATTAACTTACCTATGCTAAATTAACCTAGGTAAACTATGATTTACCTAAAAATTTAGAAACTAGAGCTCAGTTCTCTCAAATCCAAAAATGGAAATGAACAAATAACCAACAAAATGATTATATAAACATGACATTTATATTCCACTTCAGTTGTGTTAATCCTAAATATTCCAACCACTTCCATTTTTTCTCCAGATATCTGATAAATGGTTCATTTATTTTGTTGTGACCATACCCTCGAGCCATTCATTTTGACCTATTACACGTATAATTCCAAGAAATTTCAATTTTTATCTATCTATGACATGACACCCGTCCCATGGGCTCCTAGCTAGATGATTTATGTCTTATTTTACTGATGATCCTCTAGTGTTTCTTTTCATTTTTTCTTCTTCAGGTGTCTTGCAACAAGGATTGCACCCACATATCCAGGAAGAACAAGTGGTACTATCAGGGACGGATTGGTGATTATATTTCATTTTAACTAGTCCTTTCTTAATTTCAATCTACTTTCAATTTTGGTATTACAGATTGTTTCATTCTATCGACCACCTCATGCTTTGTTATTGCGACATGCAATGATCAATGGTTGGGACATATGTATACACCTAATTATTCATACATGTTACTAACAGATTTTTTTTCACATAAGGTTCGTTGATGAATTTATTTCTCTAGTGGGTTCCTTAAGGGGCCTCTCAGGAATAGGGTATGACTATACACATGGTCATTATGGGGCTAGAGGTAATACATCGAGAGACATACCACTATGTGGTCCTATATTTTCTTACATTTTCCTCTATTATTCTTTTTATGTTGCAGACACTAGCACTTTTGATACTTGCTTGAATTTGACTTCATAATTGACACTTAGTTTTACGTGATCCCTGACACATTGCAACCCCATTTG
>CM034152.1:768529081-768682635 GCA_019776745.2 Taxus chinensis
ACATTATTCCACGAGAGGTCCTACAAAACACCTTGGCGCCAGGGACTACTGGTACAGGTAACAAAATTAAATGGTTCGTTTGGCCACTCTATTCTTCCTCTTTATATTTCTAACTGCCTTTTCCTTTAGGAACTAAGGGCAACATAGAGGTCTGCACATGTTCACGGGTTTTCCATTATTATTTTTTTTTTTTTGGTTCTTATTTTTTTTTTTTTTTCGTTTTTTTTTTTTTTTTTTTCCGCAGTTTTGATTGTATTTTTTCCTTTCGCCTCCTTTTTTTTTGTTTTATTTCTTGAGGCCCTTTTTTTTATTATTGTTTTTTTGATGAATTTATATTGAGTTTTTGTTTTGATTTATTTTTTTCCAGTTTTTTCGCGGCATTTATTTAAATTTGTATGTTGTGGTGGTGATAATTGGTTTTTGTATGGTTGTGGTTATTTAGGGTTTTATTAAGATCTAGGTGGTTTATTTTGGTTTTTATTTTTTGAGTTTTTTTTTTTTGGGTCTTTTTTTTGGGCTGGAAGGCGCCCCATGTGACACAATAAATTGGAATGACAATGCTTCTGTTGAACAACAAGACTGTACTTTGATCAATATGTTTCTGCATGGAACCCTAGAGCTCCTGCATGTAGACGTAACATTCTTTCAAAGATCTCTCGAGGATGAGCCCTGCTTTGATTTCCTCTTCAGAGGTTCTAGCTTCCAACCCTTTGCATGACCTAGAGGAACTTATAAACCGGGTTTCAGCGCCACACAAATGTTCTACACAGACATGTCTTCGAAAAAAAAGGTTCCAGAACTATATGTCGTTACAGTGCTCCTTGGAAACACAGGGTTTTCTTTCCTTGACCATGGATGCCAACAAAAAGCGTTACATACCCTTCCTTCAGGAATGATGACAATTAAACAATTCACAATAAAGCCATGCTAGCTATATGGAGAGCCAACATTGACTGTCAGCCTGTACTATCTCGACACACTGTTCTTAATACATTGCAAAGTATGCCTCTAAAGCAAAGCAACGCTCTGAGAACATACCACCAAATGTTGTCTAGGCTTTGTTCGCATGCTAACCCCGATTTCCCTTCGTCTTTTGCAATACGGAAGATGCTCACAGAAAGTGTTGTTGAACATGACATAAGTGCACAAGAAGTTGTCACTTACTTCTCAAACTTCCATCTTGTTGTGTCCAGCTGGCAGACCATCTATTTAAATGTGGCAAAAAAATACTTAGGCGCCTTTCTGCATCGGCTACTCCGGGAACAAGATACATCATAAGCTTCTTGATGCGTACCTTTTCCACCCATCATCAATGGAGTCCCTTTCCCTTATCAAATTGCTCAAGAATGGAATTACAGCAAATACCCAAAAAAAGAGAAATGGGAAACAGCGCACTACACCAGCAATTGTCCGCGTGTACCTAAGGGTTTTCCATCATCCACCGACTAATACAGAGGCTTTCCACCTTTTCTGTTGGTCTGAGCTCCTGCTGTACAAGCCTTTCCGGAACATTCCTTCGGATGTGGTTCCTCGCCAGATGTTGTTTCTTCCAATTGGCACCTATTCAAAAGCTCATACAAACCGTGGTATGTTAGAAGAATAGACACGGAAATTGATACATCTCCAGATGGATCGTCTGAATCTGACATAGACCCAATGCAAACAAGCGAGAGAATCTATGAATGGCAACTTTTGGCAGGCCTCGTCCAAGACATCTTGAAGTCTTAGACACCTGCGAATACTTGGCCTTCGAGAATATGACTCCTGCTATGATTGGATCCTCAACAACGTTTCGGTTCACTTGGTTGACATCGCCCCCTCCTTTTGTCGAGAATGGTAGGGCGGAATTATTTCCCTGACCATACAAATCCATCTAGTTTGCCCTTCTTTGTCGACTTTTTTCCGATAGCCAGCAACTAGCCTTCACTACAATACTCCACCACTTTTTCCTCAACACACAGCCTACACCCCTTCCTTCTCATATTCAAGGAAACTGCAAGGAACAGGCAAGTCATTCCTTATCCACTCTCTCCGATCTGCCTTCTCCTCCCTCGCTGCCCCTGCCATTTCACCCCTTCTTTTGCTTGCCCCTAGCTGGTGTGGCTACTTTTAACATTTCCGCATCGACCGTTCATTTCCAGCCTCCGAATTCCCGTTCGAGATTTAAAACCCCTTGAAGGCCAAGCTTTGGCCTCCTTTCAAGACTCTTTAAACTTGTCACATACATTTTTATTGATGAATGAGCTTCATTGGTCCTAAACTTCTTGCAAAATTGACTTCCGCCTGCGTGAGGCCTTCCTGCACTTCCATACTTCCCCCATTCGGAAATAGATCAATGATTCTTGTTGGAGACCTTGGTCAACTTCCACCCGTTATGGACATTCCACTATATGCCAGTAATTCCTACGGTGGACTCCCTTTGGCGCAAATTTCCTAATTCAACTCTCGTTAACGTCTATATTCCGACAACAAGGCTCTGCTCCGACTCAAGTTTCCTTTCGCAATTTGCTTCTCAACATCCGAAACGGTGTGGCCACCCTTCCAGATTGGGAGACTTTGATGTCCCGCACCGACTCATGCCTCTCACAACCAAGAACTTTCATACTTCCACAATGCCCCCCACCTCTTCTCAACAAATATTCTTGTTAAAAACCACAATTTACAAATGCTGAAGGAACTCAGTTCTCCAGTTGCCTTGTCCATTGCTCTGAATACAAGAAGAACTAACTACAATGATCCTGATGACGACCAGCTAGAACAAATAGTGCTCCTTTGCAAAGACCAAAAAATCATGCTCACTGCTAATTTATGGATTGCTACCGGGCTTGTTAATGGCGCATTTGGCACTATCGTTGACATTGTTTATTCCCCTTCCTCGGCTCCACCTTCTTTGCCTTCTTTTGTTATTGTCGACTTCGATCGCTATTCCGGTCCACCGTGGAATCCGTCAAAGCCCACCCACATCCCCATTCCCCCCATTTCAAGAGGTTCTCGTACACAGTTGCCTTTAAAATGGCCTGGGCGTTAACGATTCACAAAGCCCAAGGACTCACCCTTGGTCATGCCACCATAGACATTGGATCCCACCGAGAGACCAGGCCTTACTTTTATGCTCTTTCGCGCGTGCCCTCCTTGGAAAGATTCATATCTCCCCCAGCTTTCTCCTTTGACCGTTACTCAAGAATTTCTTCAGGCCTCCTCCTGCAATTCCGAAAACAAGAAGAGTTGTGCCTCCAATCCCTTCCGCCGTCCCCCTCCTCCTAATTCATCCCCTGTAACCTTCACCCGTCTATAACTCCCCGCCCCCGTAACATCCTCCGCGCATGACAATCTCGCCATTTCCTACTAACCTTTTTCCGGGCCTTCCCCTCCCCTTCTTTTTCTGCATCAAACACCTATGTATATATTTGGTTTGTTATACTAAATAATATATCTTTTTACCGATCTTCATTACTCCTTACGTTCTTGCAAATGGTCTCGTTTTTTTAACGCATTGTTTTCTGTTCTTTTCTTCTCTTGGTTTGTAACAATTCTTAGTTTGCTCTTTACCAATATCCGTTTCGGCGTTGCCATCGCACACGCTCGCGTGTGATTGCTAGTTTTTATGTATTTTAGAAGAAATAATTACGCCGACGGCGTGTTCCTGTCAGATTATATATGAGACGAACCTTGCTCATTCTGACACTCTGTTCAACGATACAATAATAAAATACGGTTGCCTGAAAAACCATATTCTAATATAGGTATTTGTCATAAAAGTAGTACCATCTGCAGAGTGGAGCCTGTGTTATTTACTATTCCTTTCAAAAGAACAATAGCGCCAAATTTCCAGCAATGAAACCCCTCCCTGGCTGCAGTTATGGATGCGATTTCCATTGTGCCTGTGTGTACGCACCCATTTGGGTTTAGCGTACTTAACGATATTTCCGCCGTAGCGGGAGATGCATTCCTTTCACCTCGCTGCATCGGACATTATCTTGGTAAACAACGCGGGCAGAATCTCTACCAAAGATGTGTATCGCTTCGGCGCCTGAGCTATCTCGAATTGTGCCCTGAAATCGATGTCCACCTACACACGATCATTTCTCTTTCCCTCCACAATCACGTCAATGAACTCGTAATTGCTTGCATCACCAAATAGACATAAATCATAATCATTCAAATAAATTTAGCTCATTACAAATCTTTACAGTTTACTCTTTTTGTGGACCTCGCTCCAAGTAAAAAGGTCGGGTTTTCAGTAGCCATCACTAGAGCTTTCTCTACATCTGGAGGCAGCATCACCTCTAACTTAGTAGTGGAGCAGGATATTGTACTCTGCACATTCATAGGATCAGCTAACCACACTTCAAAGGTACATATGAGTGGACATAACAACCAACAACTAACATAAATTGTTGATACTTACTTTGACTCTTTAGTCCCTTTGACTCTTTAGTCACGTGGACGTCATTAAAATCTTTCATTTCATTTCATTTCATTTGAGGAATAGGATGTTCATGTCTCTTTACTAGAAAAGGTCATATTACAATATAACCATGTAAACTAGAAGGTCAAAAATAAATGACAAAAAAATGAATATTAGATGGATTTGGTATCTGATAATCTAGATTGGGATTGACCCTACATTCCTGTCACTGGTGCTTTGGGAGAAGTTTTCTACAAAGACTCTTTCGAAGCCATTTCTATGTGCAGCGTCTTTCTTCACCATTGGTTTTCGTTTTCAGAGAACATGTGATATTTTGATAACAAGTAATGAGAGCATGGAATCTATATTAATATAGTGTAGTTAGATGATGACGTGAATGCAGATGGTGACAAGTGGGTCAAGTTGAGTACACGTGGATGCAAAATTTGAAGAAAAGAGTGGGAGAGAGAATCCTTGATAAAAATACATACAAGGTGTAGGTGACATTTAATTGTTGTGAAATCTCCCTACACCAATACAATGTGTGCAAGTGACTTGTCTTACTTACCAGTGATAATATGCTAATTTTATTTCTATTATTGGAAAATGACATAATACTCTATTTGTATATATGCTTCATTGGCGGATGGGATATTTTGACGTATTTTAATATGTAGTAACCAAGAGGTGTAGATACATAAATATTTTATTATAAAATGATATGTAGGTAACGGGCAAGTAGAGTAACGATTGGAAAAATAGGACACACATTTAATATGTAGTATAAGAGTATTTATTAAGCAATATTCCACCTACAATGTAACAATTAGATCAACAATACATATGGAAACCATGAGGGGGAGTAGTTTTTTTAGTTTTCTTTTTCTTTAAGGGGGGGATCCTTTTTTTTGTTGCATTTTTGTTGTGATATTGATGTGTTTCTGTTGCTCCTTTCGGCAACTGCTTTGTTTTGTCTAAAGGGTGCCCTGGATTGTTCATACTCACTGTTGAATGAGCGACCCTTTGTATGTCCCTGTTAAGATTGGGTTTCAAACCTGCATCCTCTTGGAATTTCCCCATTTTTTATTTGATCCCTTTTACAGCAAATTCCACTCATGTGAAAAATACAAGTGGCATAGAGATGATAAAGTGGAGAAAAAACAATTATATAGCTTGATAATCATTTTAATACCTAAAACTTTCCTTCTAAAATATCTCCATAATATGTTCCCACACCAGACTCCTTTTCTCCATGTAATGATTTAAAAGATTTGAATGTGTATTCTTTAATTTTTAGTCTGAAACCATATTTTTTTATAATGTATATGGTTGGAAGATCTTCCAATTGTCCTCGACTTACATCCATGCATTAAACAGATTCCATGTTTTCATATTCGTTTCCTCATCACTAGATTATAATCCTTATGTCGACCAACCAAATTATAATATTTTAATTGATCAATCGAATTATGATGTCTAAACTTAAATGTTCCATTTTATGACCATGTATGTGTTCTAGGATTGAAACACGACCGAGATGTGAGCAAAAAAAATGATTTTCCTCTCATGCCAATATATTCTTTAAAAATTTATTATGTTAATATGAAATTCAAAATACGATTCTCCATAATATTTTTTTACATGAATCGGGAAAATGAGAGGACAAGGTTTTGTGTTGATGATCATTGTCAAAATGTTTCATCAACACTGCTGAAGATGAGAAACCCTAATTGTTACCTTATTCACTTCATATAATCTCTTTTCACAATTATGCATGTAATCGATGACATGAGGATCGATAAACTTAGAGGTTTAGTGTAAAACATATGTACGTTTCGACATTCAAACATGTGCAAGTTTCCCTTCAAACTATTCATCATACCTTACTTGTATATATTAGGTATACATAGGGATACATATACATACATATGTATACACACACACACACACACACACACACACCACACACACACACACACACACACACACACACACACACCACACACACACACACACACACACACACATACATACATACATACATATATATATATATATACATACATACATATATACATAATATATACACATACATATACATATGTATATGTATATGTATGTGTGTGTGTGTATACACACACATATATATGTATATTATATATTATATATGTGTGTGTGTGTGTATACATATATATATATATATGTGTATATAGATATGTGTGTGTGTGTGTGTGTGTGTGTGTGTGTGTGTGTGTGTGTGTGTGTGTGTGTGTATATATATATATATGCATACACACACACACACACACACACACACACACACACACACACACACACACACATGTCTCCTCGACAACGAGTTCTTAGCACCCCCTTTTGCTTCACACAATTGACAAAAATGGCATGCGCTAAATACATCCCTTGTTGTAAGAAAGGGGATTTTTACATAGGTCATAGGTTCCTATTGATGCAGAATCACAGCACCCTCGAATGTCCTGGGGTTGAAATGGGGCATCCGATGTGATTGCACAACATTGGACCATCTCTCAAGCTGTGGGACTTGCAGACTTGAGATGGACCTCCAGAGAAGGTTGGTTCCTGCTTCCTAAACTACCTGCCACAAGCTACTCCAGTGCACGAAAAATCTATCTAATCCTAATCTAACCTTTCCAAGGAGACAGGGAGAGAGAGAGAGAGAGAGAGAGAGAGAGAGAGAGAGTGAAAGATATCCTACACTAAGCAGTGATACACAAGAAAAGGAAGTGGCTAATCAAAAATCCAAACTGCCTAAAGTGGAGAGAGGTGAGTAGAGGAGAGGGTGGACAAGATGCACCACGGACCAGAGATGAAGTTCACACAGAATGCCACTTCAAAACCCATTAAACACAACTCCCAGAACCTGAAATAAACATCAGATTATGCACAGTATATCCTATAATGAGGAGAGACAAGAAGAGACAACAAAATAAGCAAAGGATGGACAAATGCATGACGAAACATATTATATTGCTCCAAAAGTCCCACGGTACATCATCAATGGGCAAGGGGGAAGAAAATGCTATTTACATAGCCATGAGAGGAGGATTAGACTCCGCATTCTACCCTAAGGAAGAAAGAGAGAGGGGGGGCAGGAGAGAAATAATGACCAACCTTTTATAAAATGCCCCTCCTTTATAATATATAGGAAGAATAAGAGAGAAAGGAGGGAAGAATTCAAACTCTGCTCCAACCACCCCTAGAAGTGCATTGAATCCACCTACCACAATGAAGAGTCTCGCTACAACACCCATGCCTTTGTTGCTATCACTTACTGGGAAAGAAAGAGGCCCATTCTCCATCATGGCGGCAGGTGGGAGACTTGACAGCCTTGAAAATGGTAGGTCAAAACATTAAGGGTGACAGGTGAGAAGACAACACCGAGAGATTTCTAAAATGTCCTTTCTCGCTCGAAATCAAGCTCCCATTTGAAAGATATGGCCATCTCAAGATCAGGGTCATGGGCGCACAATGTTTAAAAGAGTCCATCCATACAAGACCCATGTGGCAGCCTCACACATCTTGAAGATTCAACCCCTTCCTTTCGCTCTTGAAATTACATCGAACTGACATGTGGCAGCTTCCGCAGGCTCCTTGGTTTCCTCTGTATTTTTCCTGAGTCCCTCTTGTTGGTGGAGACACTGTGCCTAATTGGCGACATGTGGAGGCTTCGCGCTCATTTGGAAACTGCACCCAAATTTTACTTCTGAAGTTGCATGGATAAAACAAGTGGAGTCCTCCATAAGTTTTTGGACTTTTCAACGGCTAGCTCTACCTTTTCAGGCTTTGACCACGTGATGGGTTGGCGCTCGTTTGGGGACTGCCTTTGGATTCACCTCTTGAAAGTGTGCCTATGAGACATATGGTTCTTTCCACTGGCCTGTTATGTTTCTTTGTGTTTTGGCTAAGTCCCTTTTGCTTGGCGGGGCCATATATCTAACCCTGGACACGTGGAGGCTCAGCACACATTTGGGAACCCGCTCCAAATTTTACTTTTGAAGTTGCGCCATGCTGACACTTGGCTCTTTCCGTTGACCTGCCTCTGTTTAGACTTTTCAATGGCCGATTCAGGCCTCGATCCATTTAACTTCTGTTGGACCCAAGACACGTGGAGAGTCTCCACACGTTTGGGAATCCACTCCTTAGACCCAGCCTTGGTGTTGCACCGATGAGACACGTGGAGGCTTCCGCTGATACTCTTATACTTAATCGATTTAAACGTGATAGGCGGACAGAGAAGATTTTATATTGCTATATCAAATGAATACAGTGCACGCCTTTATATAGGCTCATAGGGAGGCAGTGGTGGAAGAGACGGTTATTCAACCGACCGCAAACAAAACTCCCACCTAACTTGCTAACTTAACTTGCTAACAAAACGGCTGGCTTTGTCCCCTTTTTCAGACCTGGGACACGTGGAGGCTTGGTGCTTGTTTGAGTCTCCGCACTTGATCCTTCATTTGAAGTTGCGCCGTTGAGACACGTGGGGGCTTTCGCTAACCCTCTTATACTTAGTCGATTTGGGCCCACTCTATCCCCCCTTTTTGACTCTAACCACGTGGCGAGTCTGTGCTTGTTTAGGGAACCACCTTCAAATTTTAACTTTGAAGTTGCGATAAAGAGATGTGTGGCACCTTCCACTGGCTCTGCCCCATTTTGACTTTTGAACTGTCAACTATGTCCCCTTTTTGGACCCTGGGACACATGGAAGCTTGGCACTTGTTTGGGGTCTCCGTTTTGATCGCACCTTTGAATTTGCGTTGTTTGGACATGTGGAGGTTTTCGCTAGTCTGTGACTTTTTATTTTGGCAAAAAGACTCCGCAGGCTCGCGGGCCTGCACTTGAAAACTACGCCATTTTACGAAAAGTGTAAAAGTTTCAAAGTCCCCTGTAGACTCCCCGACCCACATTTACACTTGAGAACAATTTCCTTCATGGCCCCGTAAACCGAATTTTCCCAAAATTCATCCCTGGGCCCGTCTGCCCGCATTTTCTACTTGGGCAAAAAGACATCTCTAGGCCCGTCGGCCCGCATTTTCCATTTGTGCCTTTTGTGAAAAGTGAAAAAATGAAAAAATATCTCAAGCCACCCTACCAGTCTGCAATTTTCCCATGGGCAAAAAGTCTTCCCTAGGTCCGCCAGCCCGCATTTGGCAAAAAATCCTTCCCAGGCCCGTCGGCCCGCCATTTGCAAAATATGAGGAGTTAGAAGGACTTCTTTATATCTCTGGAAAGGGGAATAAATTTCCTATCTGATGGAAATACTTTCAAGGGACCTTAAGTGCTTAAAATTTTAGAAATTCATATTAAAGCAAAAAAGGGGGGGAAATGGTGTTAGTTGACCTAAAAATAAGTGTGAACTTATTTGGTCAACAATTTGGCGACTCGTGGGGATCACCTTCCTGCTAGGTGAAATGATCAGTTGCCTTAAAGTATCCATTGGGTGTGAAGTCTTCCTGGTAAACACAAATATGATCTGAAATTTGAAAATTTGATCCCTGAGCCACTTGGAACACCACTGGAACTGGAGTTGATCTCACCAAATGCTACTTCCAATGTCCTGTACACGAGCAACAAAACACCACAACACACTATGTACAAAATTGGAATATCATACATGCTCCAAGTGGAACATGCAGAGTGTGCACAAGTACTTGTTCTACGGCAAATAAACCTACTCCTATACTACACTAACCAGAGAGAAAGGGGACTCAAACAAATTCTGTAACTGGTAGGGAGAAGTAGGTTCCCTTCCTTAAGAGGGGCAGCCATGCAAATGATTTGACACTGAATATGGCTGCTTGTATGAGTGAAAAACTGACTATAAGTCAGTCCTCCACCCAAATCATCAAGGTGTCAACTAGAAACAAGACAAATGCCTTTTTTAGTTTCTTTTCATTTGGATTGAAGAGGCATTACAGCTGATCCTTGGTACTTTTGAGCTCATCCTCATGCTCTGAAGTGGGCATGATTGGTTTTGGCTTCTCCCTTGGCTCCAATGAATCCAAGTATCTGATTAGGCACGGTCTGATCCGATGGATGTGCCCATGGTTCTGAATTTCAACTCCAAGAATGGGGTCTTCTTGTATATATTCCTGGATGGATGATGTGGGAGAGATGATGAAATCCTCTTACTCTTTCCCTTCCTTCTCATGTGAAGAACATAGAAGATTCATAACTTCCAACCTTGGTTCTAGAGGGTTGTCCTGAAGTGCAGGTTGTTGTACTTGAATGCTCTCCTTCATAACAATAGGCTCTTGTTCTTGGAAGGTGGATGATGGAGGAGTAAATGATGTTATCTCCATGGGCTCCTCTCCATCAAAGCAATATTCCAAGTCTAACAGACATTCTGTCTCCTTGTTGTCTTGTTGCATGCGCTCTACCTCCTCCATGGTGTCCTCCTGATCTACAACTTGCTCGCCATGGTTTTGTTCATCTTCAAACATGAAGTTTGAAAGATCAAACTCTTTTTCAACATTAGATCTTGAAGGGGATGAAGTGGGAGGAAGAATTAAAGGTTATTTTGTGGCTTGCTCTGCACTTGGAGCCTTTGAAACTGTATGGTCCTCCTCCGTCATGGGTTCATCAATCAAATCAGGCCCTTCAAATGAAAGCAAAAAATCTTCAATAATGCTCTCTTCACTAAGTGGCCTCAACTCTGATTTGATCTCTCCGATCTGCTCCTCTTCAATGGGACTTGGAGCTGATTGTTCCTCTTCTCTATTGACTGGTTGTGTAGCTTCGATTAGATCAACATCCTCTTCAGAAAAAGTGACATTGTGGACACTGTATTCAGAGCAAACAGATTGTTGATCTTCTCTTTCTTGTTCTTGTTCTGCTGCAAACTCAGCATCAGCCACCACTGGCTCTTTAACCTTGACCTCCTCTATTGGCCTAACCATCAAGGGGATCTTTGTAAACCCAAATATGGCATCCCTGTTGGCATTATTAATACATAGTTTAGTTTAGCTAAATGTAACCGATCTTTCAGTTACAGGCGGTTACCTCTTAACCACATTCTCACCTGTATTTATTCACTCCTCATTGTGAATAAAATCATTCAGACATTTACATTTCTCCTGATCCAACATTGGTATCAGAGCAGCGTGGAAGCAGGAGCGTGGGAGCATGCAGATAAAGGCTGGAGACCTACTTGGAACCACCGCTCCCCTCCTACGCGGATATCTGCAGACCCAGCAACCAGTGAAAATATTTCTGCGTGGAGTTTGGTGGAAGAACATTTCCCCGTTGGTGAGTCGTGAGGAAGCATTCAATTTTGAAACCGTTTTCTTAACTTCCTGCGTGGAAAGATTCAGCGCATGTGTCCTGCGTTTTAGCCAAAGAGAACAATGTTTTATTCAATGCCTCCTCGAACTATCATAATGGTTCTGCTGTAGATCCTCCTTTGTTACGTGACCAGCACAGAAAACATCTCGATCAGCAAAGTATTGAGTTGCTAAATCACCAATTGCCAATGATTGATCTGATTGATTCTCCTTTGGACGAGTTGCACGTGGCAGCGACTATACTTCCAGCGGAAACAGTTAGAAGCATCTGCACAGAAAGGATGGCGTACACTTTCTGATAAACGCCCACCGTAATGCATTTTCTTGATCTGAAATGCCAGGGTACAGAGGCGTTAAGACTGGCGCTTCCAAATCTGTCGACAACATGGAGATTTCTGGTGTTGTATTTCATGTCTGAAAATGTGGCAACGACCATTAAACCGATCCAAGTCTACCTGTGAGTTATCCCATCAACGACCATTTCTCGGCGTGTGAGGAAACAACAGTGACTAGAAGAGTAAATAGTCAGGCGTGTGAGCGTACTCAGAGGAGGAAACCTGTGGTACAAGCCCGCAGTTCAAGAATCCATCACCAAAGAGGGAGAAGAGAGCATGTGACAATGACCACTAACCAACTTATAAGCACTGTGTGGAGTATGACATGAGTGGCATCGACCACCGACAGCCCAGGTGTGTGTTGGTAGACTCCTTCTCCAAACATCTTCTCGGCTATTGTTTGCAGACCAAGCAATACATTAGCAAGTGCATCGTACAAAAGATCAAGAGACGTGGAATTTGTTTGAATCAAATCGGAACAAAACGAGATTAAGCCCCTTCATTCATTCATCAAATTTGCTATCAAAGATGGACATGAACAACCAGCCTATGATCCCATGCAACAGTTTGAGAGCATGAAAGTCGTGCCCCAATATGTTAGCAACATTGCAAGAAACCATAGAGACGTGCCGCATTTGAGAGAACCGAAGAGCATCGGTATCTACTCTTAGCCAGTCTCCAAAACTTGCAATCCGAGGACATAATGGACTGAGTCTTGTTCGACATATAGATGGAGAAGAGTTGTGTCGATCCAGATGACAAATGCGAGATTAAATTCCCTCAGGCACATCTGTGGCGCACCACACGAGCTTTTGAGCTCAATTCTTCATCATTTTTTCTACAAACAAGAGCACGTATGTCGCAGAGATTCAAGAAAATCCAGACAAAGTCCTTGTTACAAGAAGCAAATAGGACATGTCGCGACGTAACAAGATGATGAATCTGGGGTAGATTTGTAAAATCAATGTATTAAGGGGGGGAATGTTGGCATTATTAATACATAGTTTAGTTTAGCTAAATGTAACCGATCTTTCAGTTACAGGCGGTTACCTCTTAACCACATTCTCACCTGTATTTATTCACTCCTCATTGTGAATAAAATCATTCAGACATTTACATTTCTCCTGATCCAACAATCCCAACTCTTTATATTTTCTATCATTTATTCTTTTTTGGGTTCCTCTTCTTGTTTTTCTCCTTGACTGGTCTTTGGAATCTCTTCCCCACATGGAATTGGGAAGGAAAGAGGAGTGGATGGGGTTTTAACTAGCTTTTCTATTGTTTGTGGTGGAGAGGGAAGTGGAACTTCTTATTTATTTAGAGGGAATGACTACTTGGGAAAAGGGGCAGAGGAATTGAGGTGGGATGGAAGACTAGGAGATGGAGAAGGGAAATCAACACTTGGGGCAACAAGTGAGGGGCTTGACTCTTGACCATCCTGAAATGATAGAGTTTGAGAAAGAGAAAATGAAGGACAAAGAGTTGGTGACTAACTTACCCATTGACTAGGCTATCTCACACTATTATCATATGCCTCAATATCCTCAATCCATTACATAAGTTGGTGTAGCATTTCAACCATGAAGTCAATCTTCTCCTGAGGGCTGTAATGTCTTGGCATAGGGCTAGCCCATGGACAAGGTTCCCTATAGCCAATTCTAAATTCCTTCATCTGTGTTGTAGCCTTGGACTGCACCATGCTAGCCTCCATTCTTTGGATCTTCTCCAACGAACCAACATTCTCCACACAACCGTCACCATTGAACACACACCCTTGCTCTTGATAAGCTCCTTATCCAAAATGGTTTTGACACTGCTCATATGGGTAAGCATAATGGTTCTGGATCTAATCATACTGTGATCTGGAGGAGATAGGAAATACATTGGAGATGGACTGCACTGCTGTTGCTGCAAGTGTGAGTTCCAAGAAGGAAATGAAGTCATGATTACACAACTTCATGGAAATGGAAGAAAATGGGAGATGCCAAAAGAAAAAGTGGGTAGAAATGGATGGGAGAAGATCTGCAACTTCAGAGATGGGTTGTTGACCAGATGGAGTCACTAGATGTGCTTTGCATGTGCCTCAAAAGGTTGAATCTTAATGGGAACACACCAACCTCCTAAGATGAAGTGGTAAGGTGCTTCAGACCTCTCCCACCCAGTGTGCCAAAACTATTGATGCAGAATCACAACACCCCCGAATGTCCTGAGGTTGAAATGGGGCATCAGGTGTGATTACACAACATTGGACCATCTCTCAAGCTGTGGGACTTGCGAACTTGAGATGAACTTCAAAAGAAGGTTGGTTGTTGCTTCCTAAGTTCTACCTGCCACAAGCTACTCCAGTGCAGGAAAAATCTGTCTAATCCAAATCTAACCTTTCCAAGGAGACATGGAGAGAGAGAGTAAAAGAGAGCCTAAACTAAGTGGTGATACACCAGAAAAGCAAGCGGTTGATCACAAATCTAAACTACCAGAAGTGGAGAGAGGTGAGTAGAGGAGAGGGTGGAAAAGATGCACCTAAGACCAGAGATGAAGTTCACATGGAACACCACCTCAAAACCCATTAAACATAGCTCCCATAACCTACAATAAACATATGAGTATTTACAGTATACCCTACAATGACGAGAGGCGAGAAGAGACAACAAAATAAGAAAAGGATGGACAAATGCATCATGAAACATATTATATTGCTCCAAAAGTCAAACGGTACATCATCAGTGGGCAAGGGGGAAGAAAATGCCATTTACAGAGCCATGTGAAGAGACTTAGACTCTACATTCTACCCTAAGGAAGAAAGAGAGAGGAGGGCAAGAGAGCAACAATGACCAACCTTTTTGAAAATACCCCTCCTTTACAATATATAGAAGAATGAGAGAAAAAGAGAGAGGAAAAATTTGAACTCTACTCCAACCACCCCTAAAAGCGCATTGAATCCACCCACCACAATGAAGAGTCTCGCTACAACACCCATGCCTCTGTCGCTGTCACTTACTGGGCAAGAAAGAGGCCCATTCTTCATCATGGCGGCAGGTGGGAGACTTGACAACCTTGAAAATGGCAGGTCGAGACATTAAGGGTGATAGGTGAGAAGACGACACCGAGAGATTTCTAAAATTTCCTTTCCCGCTCAAAATCGAGCTCCCATTTGAAAGACATGGCCATCTCAAGATCAGGGTGGTGGGCACACAATGTTTAAAATAGTCCATCCATACAAGACCCACGTGGCAGCCTCACGCATCTTAAAGATTCAACCCCTTCCTTTCACTCTTGAAATTACGCTGAACTGACACGTGGCGGATTTCGTGGGCTCCTCGATTTCCTTTGTATTTTTCCTGAGTCCCTCTTGTTGGCGGAGACACTATGCCTGACCAGCGACACATGGAGGCTTCGTGCTCATTTGGAAACTACACCCAAATTTTTCTTTTGAAGTTATGCGGATAAGACATGTGGAGTCCTCCGTAAGTTTTTAGACTTTTCAACGGCTAGCTTTACCTTTTCAAGCTTTTACCACATGGCGGGTTGGCACTCGTTTGGGGACTGCCTTTGGATTCACCTCTTGAAAGTGAACCGAAGAGACATATGGTTCTTTCCACTGGCCTGTTCGATTTCTTTGTGTTTTGGCTAAGTCCCTTTTGCTTAGCGGGGCCATATCTCTGACCTTGGACACGTGGAGGCTCAGCGCACATTTTGGAACCCACTTCGAAATTTACTTTTGAAGTTGTGCCATGCTGACACTTGGCTCCTTCCATTGGCTTGCCTCTGTTTAAATTGTTCAATGGCCGATTCGGGCCTCGATCCATTTGACTTATGTTGGACCCAAGACACGTGGAGAGTCTGCACATATTTGGGAACCCACTCCTTAGACACAGCCTTGGTGTTACGTCGATGAGACATATGGAGGCTTCTGCAGATACTCTTATACTTAGTCAATTTAAACAGCTGGCTTTGTTCCGTTTTTCAAACCCGGGACACGTGGAAGCTTGGCGCTTGTTTGAGTCTCTGCACTTGATCCTTCCTTTCAAGTTGGGTCATTAAGACACATGGGGGCTTCTGCCGACCCTCTTATACTTAGTCGATTTGGGTCCGCTCTGTCCCCCCCTTTTTTTCTCTGACCACGTGGCGAGCCTGCACTTGTTTGGGGAACCACCTTCAGATTTTAATTTTAAATTTGTGCCAAAGAGACACATGGCACCTTCCGCTGACTCTACCCCATTTTGACTTTTCAACTGTCGACTATGTCCCCTTTTCGGACCCTGGGACATGTGGAAGCTTGGCACTTGTTTGGGGTCTCCGTTTTGGATCACGCCTTTGAATTTGCATTGTTTGGACATGTGGAGGCTTCTGCTAGTCTGTGACTTTTCATTTTGGCGATAAGACTCTACGGGCACGCGGGCCCATACTTGAAAACTGTGCCCTTTCGCGAAAAGTGTAAAAGTTCCAAAGTCCCCCGTAGAGCCGTCGGCTCGCATTTACACTCGGGAAAAATTTCCTCTATGGCCCTGCAGACCCGCTTTTCCCAAACGTCAAATCCGGGCCCATCGGCCTGCATTTTCTACTTGGGTAAAAGGACATCTTCGAGCTCGCTGACCCGCATTTTCCACTTGTTCCTTTTGTGAAAAGTGCAAAAATATATCCTACTGGTCTACAATTTTCCCATGGGTGAAAAGTCTTCCCTAGGCCCGTCGGCCCGCATTTGGCAAAAAATCCTTCCCGGGCCCGCCAGTCTGCCATTTGCAAAATATGAGGAGTTAGAAGGAGTTCTTTATATCTTTGGAATGGGGAAGAAATTTCCTATCTGATGGAAATGCTTTCAGGGGGCCTTAAATGCTTAAAAATTGTAAAAATTCATATTGAAGAACAAAAGGGGGGAAAATGGTGTTAGTTGACCTAAAAATAAATGTGAGCTTATTTGGTCAATAGTTCCCCCAACATGTTTCCACACCAATACACTTCTCCTTTTCCAAACTCCTTCCTCATACTCCCTCTTCCTCCTCTAATGCTTATCTCCCTTAATTTTAACTTCTTCAGCACATCCCCTTCAATGTTTCTATTGCACATTTCATGTTTGATTGTTAATGTAGCCAACTTTAACACATACTCAATTAATACACTTCAAATATCTTGAACTCAAAGAAAATAAATCTTCTTCTTCATTAAATAGGAAAGCAACTCCCAACTCGAGTTGCCAAGCAAACTCTAACTAACTTCGACTAAATCTACTCTAGATGGTGGAATTTACTATTTTTAGCAATTTACTAGAACCTATTATTCTTAGTAAGTTCACACGCTTATTCGTACAAGCACAGAAATTGTCACACATCTTCTACATGCCTAAATTAGAGGAATTTCCAACTTTAATGTAGCCAAATTCTAACCAAGCATGATTTACTGCAAATAATATGAACTCCAAAGAAAATAGATCTCCTTCTTCGTTCCTGAATAATGAATTACAATGTTTCCTAAATAGGAAAACAACTCCCAACTCAATTTGCCAAGTAAACTCTAACTAACTCTGATTAAATCTACTTTAGGTGGCGAAAATTACTATTTTTAGCAGTTTACTAGAACCTGCTATTCTTAGTAAGTTCGCATGCTTATTCATACGGGAACAGAAATTGCCATGCATCTTCTACATCCCTAAATTAAAGGAATTGCCAAATTTCTAACTCATAATGCAATTATTAGACTAAAATTAACTAATGCCCAAAAATAGGAAAACACCGAACTATAACTTAAATCCTAATTTTCGGCCTCAAGATGGCAAATTTAAGGCCCGAAAATGTGTCGAAAACTTGCCCCAACCGACAAGGCGGTTTGCCACTGCGTTTGTCTCATCGAAACACGTGGTTTCAAAAAAAAAATGGACTCAAACGAACACCCGAAGCTCAAGTTATGACCTTGTCAAGTTCTTGCTAATTCTAGCGCATCAAACTTTCTAGCCTGCTATGCATTCAAGAGACTAAAATTTACTAGTACCCTAAAATATGAAAAAACTAAATCACAACTTAGATGGTGGATTTTGGGCCTAAATATGTGTCCAAACATGCTCCAACTGGGATGGTAAGTTGACTAGTGCGTTCATCTCGTCGAAACCGGTCGTTTAAAAAACCCTGACTCAAACAGACACTCGGAGCACAAGTTATGACCTTTTCAAGTTCGTGCTAAAAATAGTGCATCAATCACTAGTTATAGACAACCTATTGAGCATTCACATGAAGTCTAGAGAGATCAATAAATAATTAGAATATTCATTATTAAAACACACAAATAAATCAATCATTAGAAGAAACAAGACTATACACTCATAGCGTCTGATATATAACTAATTATTTTAGGTTATGTAGAATTCCTATTTTTGATGTTTCTATTGTGTAGAGGCAATAGAGGCATGATAAATAGACTCTACTTAAAACCCTAGATAGCCCACAAAACATCCTCCCAAAAGTAATGTTTCCATTATAGTTACAAGTGTTGTTAAACATTCAATAAATAAAAGGAGAAAGTATTTGTTTTGGAAGTTAATGGAGTTGTGATGTATGAATCATAACAAAAGAACATAAAGATTAGAACCGTGATTCTCATCATGTTATCACGCATATCAGCTACCTTCCTACATGAGCATCCCCACGCTTTGGACCTACCAAAAGTGTTGAGATTTTCATCACTTACAAGTTTATGTGTCTATTGCCATATTTTGAATTTTTCCATATTTATTTGGCCTATTTAAAGGCAATTCAGTTTCTAGCAATAATGGACTACAATCTTTCAAATGTGTCACATCCATGCCCCCCTTCCTCCAAAAAAATCAAAGCCTTCACTTTTGAGTGGATTGAGAAAATCTAAGAATAGTTTTTTTTCATGATTCTTCACGTGAAATGTTCTTTCTTCACGTGGCCCAGTCTGCCATGGCACCAAACACACTAATAATGTCGGAACACTCGAAGTCCACACATTAACAGTAAACAACAAAATATTTTGCTCTAACTTCTTTGTTATTATCCAAAAGTCAAAAGAGAAGCTCAAATCATTAACAGTATATATCTTCCAAAATATCTGTTACATGGATGATATATGTCTCTGATTTTGATGCATACCGACTTTCAACAGTGTTTGGACACATACAATGAATATATGCACATGTAGCGTACATCTCGTGTATGATTTTTTCCCCTTTTTTTCTCTATATAAACAAAAAAAGAGATCTTGATTTAAAAATTTTTTGTACGAGGATCTCTCAAAGCATAACCACAAAATGAAGAATGCGTACATTAATTCACGCCACAACATTAGGCACAGAGATGGTAACTCATTTCGATGGCCGAGGATTGTCGACAGCTTAAGAAGAAAAAGAAATTTGTGCCATATTTATGCAAGACTACGAGATCTACTGTTAAAATCTGGAAGGGTATGAAGTTTTGTCGCTACAATTCTCCATATAAACACATGTTTACTCAGGATAAATATCTCAAATTTTCTTCAGTATTTAATTTAAAACCATTTCTATTTTATTGCAATTAGTGAAGATGAAAGTTTATTATATTGTATAAGATATTCTGGAGTTGAAGATCCATGAAGATCCATGACTTAATAGACTGTAGTTTTTTGGTGGAGAATGGAAAACACTTTTTTGGTGTTAATTTATATTAATCTTTTATTATATTTTCTATTGTATCTGTTGTTTATGTGAAAATGAACATTCCAATCTAATATTTTTTTAAAGTTATTTTTGTATAGGAATAAAACAAATCCCACAAACAAAACTTGACCGAACATATAGAAAACAACTTAATGAAACAGTGATAAATTCTATTTTTAATGTTCAATTAATAACCACAAACAGCCTCAAATCCAGCTCATACAAACCCCTAAAAATGAAAAGTAGTTATTTGAATTTATACATACCAATAATTACAAATGATTTCAAATCTAGCTTACACAGAGCCCCCAATGCCCATTGATTTTGTACAACTAATAAAAATTGAATTTGAAGGACGCTGAACACAACCAACCCACTTCACCAATCAACATATTATTATTCTAATTGACCTTTCATTTTGATCTAGACATTTTTCTTTTTGTTTATTACAAACATTGAAATCAGTTTCTTTCGAAAGACTTGCAGCTTTCTGAAATCTGTGGGTGTATCAGGTAACAAATAGCATTACTGCTGAACAACATTTGAAAAAGAATAGAAGTTCGAGTGAGAATGATATCCAAGAGATGAGCAGCTTTCCTAGAATTTGTGTAACCAGCGTAGGCCCTAATTTGCATATCCAAATTATTACTTGGACAGATTGGTGTTTACTTTCATCAATCCTTTTGGTGCTTGAACAAGAAAATTTAGATGTATGTTCTACTCACACAATTTCTTTACAAAGCAAAGTGTTCTATACAATCCTTGTCAAGGTACGAGACCTAATAAATTGTTCATCTTAATTCATATAATGATAAGTACAACTATATAGTTATATAGTTACATACAAACAATCATTTCATGGGTTACTGAAGATGATATTGTGTTTTGTTTCAGGTTTTGGAAACGTCAAGTTTAGACATGGAAAGTCTTCGTTCAAAGCTCTACTTTATTAGTTGTACAAAAATTATTTGTTAGATATAAAAAATCTCCATCGTTTGATTTAGATTAGATTGAAAAAATAGTGACTTTTACAATTATTATGTTGGTGGGACGTCTAACTCATTTCATAATATAAGGATCGTGTTCTATACAATCTTTATCAAAGTAGGAGATCTTATAAATTGTTCATATTAATAAATATGATGATAAGTACAACTTATATACATACAAACCATCTTTTCATGGGTTAGTTATAATAGTGTATTTTGTTTCAAGTTTTGAAAACATCAAGTTTATACATGAAAGTTTTTGTTGTAAACTCTACTTTATTGCTATAAGAAAATATGAAGGAATTATTTTTATTATTAGACCAAAGGCAATAGAGAAGATTATAACATAAAAACCTATGAACATAAATATTCATTAACACAAGGATTGTAATATATTAATATGTATATGTTGCTCTAAATGACTTCAAATTAAGCTCTTGATTAAATAATATATTTATTTTATTTGAAATTAATTATAAAATTGTATTATCACTAGCTAACAGTGTAATGTGTGAAAGTGTGTGAAGAAGTTCTTTTTATTAGGTATAAGAGTGAGAAGAAGGGAAGTAGTGAAAGTGAAAGAGAGAGAAGATGGGTCAATAAGGGTTGGTGAGAAAATACAGTGAAGTATGTTTAGAGCTCTTGCATTAAGAATGGACAATGAAGAAATAGAGTGAAATGTCAAGTTGATATGAAAGTCCTACATTAAGAAATAAGATTTTTTGAGAGGAAGCAAGAGGAATCTCCTAAAGAGATGAGATAAAAGCTGAGAAACGAGATAGAGATGATTATTGAGAGTTAATAATCGAACAAA
Source organism: Taxus chinensis (assembly GCA_019776745.2). Taxonomy (NCBI): domain Eukaryota; kingdom Viridiplantae; phylum Streptophyta; class Pinopsida; order Cupressales; family Taxaceae; genus Taxus; species Taxus chinensis. The sequence continues at coordinate 768,550,592 of CM034152.1, forward strand.
TATATGGGATTGAGTTTCTATCTTTGAAAAGGAAAATTAAGATGGCCTATTTAGATGCATAGATTATGAGAATAAATAAGTAAGTTTCATATAAATTGAAGAGGATGCAAGAGTGAAGAATTGAAGGCTTTGAGACATTTAGAAGAAACAGAATTATATAACTACGAACTATGTTGTGACAAAGAGATAGTGCAATGAAGAAATTCAGTGTTTGGATGAGGTATAAGTAATTGCAAGCTTATTATCTTACCTTGAAATGGAGGGAAGAAGAGAGTGATAGAAGTGGTGGTGAATCTATCCAAAGTGAGAGTTGTAGGATTGTTGAATCTCATTGAAATGGAGCATCCTCGTATGAGGCGAAAAGGGCCTCCTTAGTTTTTGTTCTAATTTTCTTTTGAGTGTATGAATGGCAAGTGAAGAAGATGAACATTCTACTAAATGGAGAAAAAAAACAAAAAAGAGGATTATAGAAATTTTCTGATTCAACTGAAAGAATCATGATGGAAGTGACATGTCAATATTCAGATAGAGTGAAAAAGAACTAATATTGCAAACAAATCATGTCATTTAATATGAGAATTTAGAGTTATTTGAGGACCTGAAGAATTACTAAAAGACTGTGGTCTCATCCGCCATCTTCAGATTAACAAGGTCATTTGAAAAATCAATATAGTTTCAGAAATGTAACATTACACATATAGGTTCAAGATGAAAATCATGATGGAAAAAGTGGATGGTGTAGGTAATAAGATAAGGGATCTAGTGAGGGTGATCGCCCTTGAGAACTTAGCAACTTACATACATCGTGACAAAAAAATACAAATTTGGACAAGGTACTAATTATGATTGAAAACTATGATGGATATGGACACTGTATATGGATGAATGAGATGAATGACCCCAAAATGTAAACACATTATTTATATTTTTGTGATCTTCACGTATGCAAGCAGAGAAGACCACGAAGACTGATGAAAGCAATGGATGAAACTCAAGAAGAAAGAAAACAATGTTAAATAAAATTCAAGGCTACACAATACATGACTACAATTGGAGAACTGAAGGTGCGATATGAGGAAGATTTAAGGATTCATATGGATAGAACTCCTGATAAGAAGGCTATAGAACCAGCAATAAAGATAAAAGACATGAAACGCAATCAAAGATGTATGGACACTTCCCATCTCACCTTCAAGTATGGTGCGAGAGGGCATCCCAAGGAGAGCATCAAAACGTGTAAAATTCTCATTTTCTTTGAAAATCCATACCTCATAACTATGGTCAACCAATCTAACTCATCAGTCTTCCACCATGAAGGTATAAGGTTCAAAGATTCAAATACTAGTGTTCTCCTTCCAAGAATATAATTCATATTGTAAAGCATGGTAAATGGGCCAAAAATGGACTATGTCAAGGGGGTTAATTGTATAATTCATGTTTTAGAGGTTTTATGGTGAGGTACTAAGTCATTAAAGGTTACATAATAACATCCTATCTTTTTGCACGCGCGATTAGGTGGTATGGGAAGAGATCCCAATGAACAACTGGCATATGAGAAGACCAAGAGTCATATAAACATGACAGTTGCCAATGGAATACAGGAAGTAGGTCCCCCATGAAAAGATATATTTTGAATAAAAAGTAGGACCCAGAATGGTAGGATAAGATCATTATCTTGTGATACGGAGGAAGGATCTTGTGAAGTCATGACGTGTCCTATAAAAATCTTGTGGCAAGGAAGTACAATGGATATCAATATAAAGTTCTATTTTGTATGGTAACTCTGCTCTTGTTTGAATAATTCTGAGTTTGGTATTGAGGAAATTGAAGCTACGGATGCTTCATTTGCAATGACACAAATGGTGACATGAGAATCCTTTAAGGTAATGTGCATAGATGAATGAAGTACATAATATTTTTTTTCTAAGTATTGACAGATTGTTATATGAAGCTATGAATGTGCTAGGTAAGGACTGTGATTGCTTGGATTATGTGTCGAATGGTAAATATGGATTTTTCTTGTTTGGAAAGAGAAAGGAGTTATTACATGTATGATCCTTTTTGCATGACTTCGAAGCTCAAACAATAAAGTACACGAGAAAATAATATCCTTGCAATGTTGATGATATGTCATGGGCAAGTATTATCATGGTAGTCTGGGAAGGATGCCTGGGTCATAGTTATGAGCATAGATGACGCTCATCTTTGATTGCAAATTCTATGGTAAAATTGATGGAGGTGGGTTTGTAATCTTGTGTTTACTTCTATTAAACATGCTGCCACACCGGATGATAAGGTAATTTGGAAAGGTTATAGTTTCCACTTTTCTGTTCTCTGAATCCATTGTATTGCATCTAGGAAAACCCTGAACAATGCAGCTCCAGTTTAGGTACTAGATAAGAAAGGAGGTGGGTTTGTACATAAGTTTAGAAAGGATTCAAGAGTCCACTGTTAAAATATTCTAGTGAAAGATGATAGGAAAGTCCTATAGACCACATCTAGAACCTTAAAATCGAATTCTAGTGAAAATTGTAGCAAAAATAATATTCTCAGGTTCACTGTTCACCCAACTAGGGTTTTAAGAAGGAAATATCTCTAAAAACCTTGAAACAAAGAAAATCGATCCCAAATTTGGAAGAATAAATAAGGAGGGTTTCCTTTAGGTGTCAGTGAAATAATATTTGATTTTCATTGGTTAAATGTGAAGAAATTTATGATTTTCCTCATTTAGGCCAGTGTAACACATCGCAAGACCTAAAGAAATGGGTCATTTTCCAAAGGAAATGTGAGTTATATTTAAAGTATGATGGTGAAATTTTACATGAACCTAGAACCTTGAAATTGGTATCTTAAAAGGTAGGTTTTTTTATTTTGTGCATCCTAGAACTGAAGTTATATATGACATAAGACTGTCTTAGGCTAGTAGGAGCATTACGAGCAAGAAAGAGAAAAAGTGAGATAAAGAGAGGAGGAGTAGAGTTATAAAACTTTGAACTCATTTTATTAAGGGTAAAGGGTATTTGAATGTACTTTCACTTCTTGATGGGTAGGTATGAAATTCCTAAATCATAAATGTTCCAAGAAAGCTTGTCTTAAGGGTACAAATTATAGGATAGAGCAAGTTTGGAAAAAATGAAGTATTGGATTATTTTGGATCATGTTGATGGTTACTTAACATTTTTTTGAGTGATGAATAAAGGAATAATTGAAGAATAAAAAAGCCAAAAATTACATTCTTGAGCAAATAACTAGTGAAACAATTACTTGAAAGGTGAGTGTTTATGGTTTCTTCATGGAATGCGATGACTTCGGGAGTTTAAAGGACATTTTAGGAGAATGATAGGTCAGGGTATAGAGATCATAAGACACCTATAGGGAATTTAGATTAAAAAAATTATAGTTGTAAGCCATTTTAGGCTTGAGTATGATCCTCCAATTGCAGATAATAGGTCAAAGTTTGTTGTTAAAACTCTTCAACTTGTATAGATGTACAGTGAGAGTATTCTCTCTGCATCAGTGTGAGATCACACAAAAAACTTTTCCTTGGCATGATATTGCCAAAAAAACTCACCCTTGGCATGAGATCACTAAAAAACTCATCCTTCAGCAAGAAGACACTCAAAACCAACAACATCTCAAAAGAAAAATAGGAAAATAATCTATCCTTTACAATTCCATACATCAGGTGCACTCTTTGCTTACCTCTTTACTTACTTATACACACATTACTATAATTTTTCATATACAAGAATTTGAAAACTCTTTTCTTCTTCTTTTGTAGGTCCTTCCTTACAAGAATCAAATCTCAAGCTCCAACAACACACTACTATGCACATGCTTCACCCTTCGGGTCTGATGGGTCATTGTATTCTCCAATCATTTAACTACAAATTCTTCTGCTAGTGTCATTATAAAACCAGGGTTGTGTGTCCAAGGCTTGTATGCAATGAATCTTTATGCAACTCAGTTGTTCAGTGGTTCCTTTTGGGGGGTTTTGGTTGTTATGTTTCTCCCTGTCTCTACTAATCTATGTAAATGTAATGCTAAACTACTGAAACAACATTACTGTAATGAAATGCATTTAAAGGAAATACTTTGTTGGAATTGAAATGCACACACCAAATAAATATAACAAGAATTCAAATAACACACACTTTGAATTGAAATTGTAGAATTGAAATGACACACTCAAAATTGAAATTGCATGAAAGGAAATAACACACACTGAATGGAAATTGCAGTAAAGGAAATAAGTAATTGCATTCAAACTGTAACTTATCAGAAACCATGAGCATGCATAAACGTAAAATCCTCTAGTCACCTTGGTCGAGTGGGCCCTTTCTCTTCCTTGGGATGGAGGTAATCTCAACACCACAGGATATTCAAAACAACATCTAATATATTGATTCAAAAAAGTTCCATAACATACTCAGTACATAACTGGAAAATAGATACTAACTGTTATAAACTGTATTGCAGATTACCAACATCAACTAACTACTAAATTTTTCTTCAAGGAGATGTCTATATAGACATAGTCAGTTACACATCATGCCAAAATTGTAGGCACTAAGTTATTCCACTAAAAACCCTATTAAAGTTCATTAAATCCTATGGAACTGCTAAAAACAAGATCCATGTTTATAGGTTGTCAATGGAAAAAGTCTTCCATGACTACAAGACGGATCCAAACTTGGACTCCTTGATTACAATTCCCAGCATTGGAAGTAAATATCCACTATTATCCTACACATGTCACCACATTTCACTCACAGAGGCGATTAGTGGGAGGTTCTATGGTTAACAAGTTGCATGAAACAAAACAAGAGAAATGCATTGAACTTACTAGGATATAACTATATAAAGCATCCCCATGTACTAATTAATCATGTTTAATGAAAAATCAATAATCACATAGATGATATAAACAAGTCAAATAATGCACTCATCATCTCCCCTGCACTTTACCTATTGCATGTCCCTATGCAACTCATATTTTCCCTGCCCTAAGGCCAAGCTGTTGTGCCATATCATATTCCTCAAACTGATCTGCATATTGTTTCCTAGTTCCTTTGCATCCTTGATTGTTTGAAATAACTTCCACCCAAGCTGTGAAACTATCATGTGATTGGGTAACATTATTATGCTAGGTAGTAATCATATTTAGGAGAAGAGGTGGCCTCACCTGTGTTCCTACCCACTCATCACTGTATTCCTTGTCATTTTTCTTAGACAACTTCCAAATTATTGTAACCAATGCATCACCCCTCCACATACACCAACTGAGATTCTGAGGGGAGATAACTTCCCTCCTTTTTAATAGTAAGTTTAAGGTATCCCATCTTCTATCACAAGCCTATCTTGCTTCACCAAAATGCTGTCTGACTATAGGCCTCAAAATCCTGCACACATTTCAGTAGAATCTTTGAAGTATTTTCCCCAACACCAGCCTGATAATAAAGAGATCAGAAAATTTTTCTTCATGGCCACATCATTGTGATGGGTAGGCCTAATGTAGAAACCTATGGTGTGAGTTGTTTGAGTGAAAATGTTTTTTTTTCGCCCCATGTAATTTGGTTTCTAAGAAAGGACTGAAAGGCCTTCAACTAAAAATCTCCCACAAATAAATTAATAAGAAATCAGGCACATTGGTGACCAGCATGTTGTGGAGGTAAAATTCACATAGTTGATTTTGTATCTCAGGGGTACTATTTTGATAAATTGACAAAAAGGTTTTTCCATTAGGAGCTTCATGAGGTTCTTGACTGCACATTCTCATTAATTGTCAAGCATATGAATTGCTCTTGGAAAAACATGCTATAGATAGAAGAAGGTTTCCTACAAGCCAGAAGCTTACAAGCCAATGGAAAAACAAAGTATAAAATAGATTCTAACTTCTTCTTCTCATTTGCACTGGCCTCAATCTCCTCTTTTAACTTTTTATTTTCCCTTTTTAATGATTTATTCTGAAGAGATAACAGATTTAAATCATCCCATACTTTAAGGCCTATATCTCTTTGTCTCTTGAGACTGCTAACTCTCTACCTTCAAAGTAGTAATTTCCCTCACTTTTTCTATAGTTCTCTGTGTAAATGCAGTTTGCAAAGATAAGTTGGTTTCTTGCATACCTTTTAAATTTTCCTTCAAGGAGGAAAATTTCATCCAGATAACACCTCAGTACATCATCTCCATGTGATTCTTGGCCACCAATCTCCATTGCAACAAATTCTGGCACTGTGGTCTATATATCTAGTGCTGAAGGCATTTTCGGAGCTCCTGACTTCAGTTTCCAGTGCTGCAGAAATATCTAGACTCTATGTTACAGGGATAGTTGCTGTGAATATATCATCCTTAGATTGTTCATCAGGGATAGTCGAGGTAACAACCTCTTCCTTCTCCTCCACAATGGGAGTAGAATCTTCATGAAAAAATTCCAGATTGGGAAACTTTAGGTCTCTGCAAAGTACAAGACCTTCTTGACCTCAATGAAATAGAAGAAGGAACTGGTAAAGTTGCTTTTACCCTTAGAATTTTGTGGCATAGAAGATGGACTATCCTGAATACCAGGTTCTTCCACAGTCTCCTATGAAGGGCGAGGAGCCGAATGAGCTTAGGTCAAATAATGGGAGATGGTCCCTTCTTGATTTTATTTTTTTTGGAACTCTTCCCTGCACTTATTTGTTTGATCCTTCTCTTGGGTCTGTAGAAAACCTGATGTGAACAGATCAATTGAATAAGTCCTGGGTGTTTCAATGCAGTCCTAACACCTCCATTTTATATTTTTGTCCCACTTTAATGACTACATCAACTAAATATTTAGGTAAATTTACCCTGAGTGTAGAGTTTATGTGACCTTTCTTCAAATGAATTAAAATCTTCAGTGAATCCCCTCTAAGCACAAGATGGTTGTCCTGTCATAGATAAAGTACCTGTTGACCCATTTAGCAACTTCCTTCCAAATACCAAGAAAAATTTCCCTGCTTAATCCCCTTCTAAGTACCATATGAAGTGAGGATTACTTCTAAGAAGAGCTTTGCCATCCTCATGAAACAAGGGAATTAGGTCTTTAAGAGGAGCATTTTTCATAACCTTGAGACCGAAGTTTGGTAAACTAGATAGGTTAGAAACAACTTGACTACTTATTTCTACTATTTTTCCCCCAATTCGTAAGCAGGTGGCTTCAAAATTTATCAAAAACTCATCAACTAAATTTTCATCAAAGCCCTCAAATTTCCTAATAAATTCTAGCCAGCCAACATCATAAAATACCTGGGAAATTGCAACATTCTGGAGCAGTGGGTCTGAGAGTTTGGTTTAGATTTCTTCTTCTGCCCCATAGTATAGAAAATTTAGACAGTTGTGTAGAAGAAAAATGTTGTGTTCGAACTCATAGAGCAATGGCATGAAGTGTTTGGTGAGTGACAATTTGAAATATACCACAATATTTTAATTTCCTTAGGTCGGTGTAAAATTGGTGTTGTGAAAATTGGTGGACCAAGTATGCATGGGAAGTTTTAATGCATGGTAAACACACACCCCATCATATTGAATAATAATGCCACTTGTCCTTCTTATAAAGTATCCCATCCTTTTCTTAGAAATTCGACACATGCGGTATCATTGCTAATTATGATTCATTACACCCCACTCCATGTCACAAAATTTTGAATGATATTCCCAATAAATGCATTAAAAATTGTGTATTGATTTAATCATGCTAAGTAAATGTGATGGGGGAGTTATTCAAAATTTAATATCTGTAGCGAAGTAAAATGCACTTACCCTTGCCAGCTCAGCTTCCCGATATCTGTAGATTTCCACATCCTGCGCTCATAGAGAAAATGTGAGTAGTGTACATTCTAACAATAGACATGCCCACCTTTATTGAAAGTATGAAACAAACAAAACAACTACAATATAAGGGAAATAATATTGAAAGCATGATCATCTTTCTTTATTCAAATTTAAAAATGACTACTCATGATGGGAAGAGCCAGGCTCCTCCACTGAATCCATTTCCTTGCATAACAACATATCTTTGCTAAAGGTTTCTTTATCTAAAGGACAGCTGATACATCCTTAATCTATGTCCATTCACCCAGAAGAGTTCTTCTATCTCCATCAATCAGAAACAATCTCACATAAGCCGTTATCAAACACTTGTTCAATCTGGTATGGTCCCAACCATCTTGTCCTCAGCTTTCCTTTGAACTGTTGATACTTTGAGTCAAAAAGTAAGACCCAATCTCTCTCATTGAACTTCCTATATTTGATACGAGTATCATACCAAGATTTTATTTGATGTTGAAGAATATTAGTTTGTTGTTGTGCCTCTATCCTCATTTCATCCAACTCGTTTAGTTGCATTACTCTCTCACGTTGTGCTTCATCCAAATCGATGCCAACTTCCATTATTGTCCTCCAAGTATGTAATTCAAACTCAATGGGTAATAATGGCTTCTTCCCATACACCAGTTCATATGGGGATGAAACCAGTAGTGGTCTTCCAGGTTGTATTGTAGGCCCAAACCAGTTCTGGGAGTTTTGGTACCCATTTTTTTCTGTCTGCATTGACAACTTTGGTTAAAATATTCTCCAGCTCTCTGTTTGTAACTTCTACCTACCCATTGGATTGGGGGTGATATGGTGATGACTTCTGATGCTTGATTCGGTAGATCTCTAGGAAATCCTCAATCATGTTAGACATAAATTGAGGTCCCTGATCAGATACAATAGCTCTAGGGGTGCCAAATCTCAGCATAACCCTATTATACAAAAATTCAGCTACAACATCTTCATTGGTAGATGCCAATGCTTGAACCTCGACCCACTTTGTGACATAATCAATGCAAACCAACATGTACTCTTTCCCAAAGGATGGGGGATCAAAAGGTCTAAAAAAATTAATACCCCACTTCTCAAATGGTCCTAAGACCAGCTGAGGATTGAGAGGCATTTCCATGGACAATGTAGGCTTTCCCATTCTTTGACATGCATCACACTGCCACACGTACTTCTTGACAATACTTGTGAAGAGAAGACCAGTAATACCCAGCTCCAAGGACCTTGTGAATTGTCCTCTTTACTGAGTAATTTCCTCCTCTAGGATCATCATGATAAGATCTCAATATGTCATATACTTCATCCTCACGAACACCCCTGTGAAGAACCATATCAGGACAACATTTAAATAAAATTTCATTACACCATTTATATGTTGAGTTGTTTTTAACTAATCTCTTTCATTCCTTATTGGTAAAGTAAGCTGGAAACTTCCCTATAGTTAGGTAATTTGCAAGATCAAAAAACCATGGAGGCTGAGTCGATATTGAAAACAAGTGTTCATCTGGAAAATGATTCCTGACTAATCTTCTTCTTCTTCTCCCGAAACATTCAATCTTGAAAGGAAATCAGCAACAACATTAGTCTTTCCTAGCTTATCAATAATTGTTAAGTTAAATTCTTGCAACAAGAGTAACCATCTGATAATTCTTCCCCCCCACTACTGGTTTATTCATCAAATACCTTATGGCCAAATGTTTAGTATAAACAAATATTTTGTATCTAGTAATATAATGTCTAAATTTATTTAGAGAGTAAACAACAACTAAATTTTTTTTTTCCGTAGTGGTGTAGTTTCTCTTTGTAGGGGTCAAATTCTTGCTGATAAAATAAATGGCATACATCTATGATCTTCTTCATCCTTTTTTCCAAGAACAAATCCCATTGTTTTATTAGACACATCAGTGTGAATATGGAAAGGTTGCCCCCAGTTGGGTCCTCTCAAGACTGGAGTGGTGGTTAGCTTCTCTTTGATAATCTCAAAATCCTTTTGACATTGAGGAGACCATTCAAAAACACAATCTTTTGTCAGCAAAGAAAACATATGTGCAACAATTTTACTAAAGTATTTGATGAACTGCCTATAATACCCTATATGTCTAAGGAAACTCTTGATGTCAGTATGATTTTTTGGCATAGGCAACTAAGTAATTACTTCAATCTTTTTGGGGTCGACCTGTATTCCTTTGAAAGAAATATGATGACCTAAGAAAATTCCTTGATCAACCATAATCAGACATTTTTCATGACTCAAGGAAAGTTCGTGCTGCTCACATCTAGTTAATAATTTTTCAAGATTGTTTAGAGATTCATCAAAAGTGGAACCATGGACAGTGAAGTTGTCCATGTAAACTTCAACACAATCATTTGTAAGATCTGCAAAAATGGCCAAAACTATCTTTGGAAAGTAACGGGTGCATTATAAAGACCAAATGGTAGGACTCTATATGCAAATGTACCTAGGGACAAGTGAAGGTGGTTTTATCCTGATCAACAGGTGAAATACTAATTTGGTTATACCCACTAAACCCATCCAAGAAGGAGAAATATTTCTTACCTACAAGATTATCCAGAACCTGATCAATAAAGGGAAGGGGAAAGTAGTCTTTCTTGGTGGCTTTATTAAGTTCCCTATAGTCTACACAGATTATCCATTTACCATTTTTATTGGGAACTATAACTAGTGGTGATACCCACTGACTATTAGATATAGGATAGATGAATCCTACCTTCAACAATTTTTTTATCTCATTTTTGACTATGTCTTTAAGTGTTGGATTAATTATTCATTGTGGCTATCTCACATAGTTTAACATCCTCAGTGTAGACATGGTGAGTGTAGATGCTTGGATGGATCCCTTTCATATCAATATAATCCCAAGAAAAATCTTGGGAATGATTCCTCAAGATTTCTACAACCCTAGTCTCTTGGCTAGCCTCTAAGTTATTACCAATGGTCACATCTTTTCCTATGTCAACAAGTCACTTGCTTGGTATCTTTCAAAATAGCCAGATCTGCATCAACAATTAAATAATTCAAGGGAAAACATGAGGCTGAAGCATGTTACAAAATAGTCACATTTTCAAGAGACATAACCTTGGTTAAAGAAAACTAGAAATTAGTGACTACACATTCCTCATGATAAACATAAGTTAATTTACAATTTTCATTAGAAATGTCACTTACCAGGGTAATATTATCTGACTGTGTTTAGAATAGATGGTTCCATGTAACCTCATTTCCAATTTTCGTAGCCTCATTTTTGATTTCTATAGCCCTGGTGTCCTCTTCATCAGACATTGTGTATGACTCAAAAAATTTCTTCCATGTGATTTTTCACTGTAATGGTGGCCAGATAAGAAGAACTCATATGGTTAATATCTTAATAATCTACCCATACATGTTCAAAAATATCCACATATGGATGGGAAAGAGGATACAATCAAATATTATTTGATTTTCACCCATTTAAAATGGTCATTTTTCTCGATCCTACAGTCAATATATGCAACAACAGTAGCCAACTAGGGCCTTACTAAGATGACTGGATATCCCAACTTCCCAAATTTAGGATTGTAAAACCATAAAATCAAAAGAAAAATCCCAAGATATTCAACCATGACCATTACATCCTTAATCACTCCATTTGGTACAACAATAGATTGATTTGACCAATTGAAGAACGGCTATTGGTTGGATGCAATCCTATTAAAGAGAACAATATTAAACATATATGTTTTTATAACATTGATGGAAGCACTAAGATCCACCAAAATGTTAGATATTGACTGACCATTTACAAAATAGTAATGACTAGACTCCCATGATCCTCATATTTTGGTGAAATAAGCTTTCCAACAACAAGATTCAGCTAGATTCCCTTCCACTTTGATGATTTTTAGGTATTTATTCTTTCTTCATGGTGTCTTTATGCACTGGTCCCTAATGGTCTAGTTTAACTCAGGAATGTCCCTTATTGCTCTTAGAAGTGGGACCTCAGTGTTGATCTTTTTCAACTCCTGAACGAGTGTTGTTTCCTTCACAGCTCAAGTTTCTTGTAATCATTATGGAAAAGGAGATGTGTGTGCATTCTTATCTTCTCCTTGAACTGCTCCTAGTGGATTTTGTTTATGGAACGTGTATCAGTTTCTTCATGTTCCTCATGTGCCTCTTCTTTCTCATTTTTCTCAGGTATTTATGTGATAAAAATAGGAGGATTATTCACTGTTCTCTTAGACATTAGTTTCATATTATTGATAATATTAACTTGCATTATATCACTCTGTCTTACTTCATTAATTAAAGTTATCTGTTGATTTTTAGGGTTCGCTATAGGCTAGGATGGAAGTTGAGTTTTTTTGTTTTCTTGTGTTTTTGATATTTTTGTGGTGGGGCCATTAAAGCCTGTTGTGGTTGTTGTAACCTCCTCTGTTGATTAGAATTCTGTTGAGGTGCCCATTGTTGGTTTTGTCATGGATTTACATTGGTTAGTGGTGTCCAACCCTGCTGATTGTAGGGAGTCATCCATGGTGGTGGATGTGGGTAAACCATCCAGTTTGGTGGTGTCCACTCAGGTTGTCCCCAAGTAGGTTGAGGAGCTTGACTGGGCCATGACATCATCCAAGGGTTCTAAGCAGGTCTAGGGGTATACATAGCCTGACCATTTGGCCTTTGAAAAAATTTTACCTCTTCATTTTCTTGACACACGACATTCAATATTTCTTTCAATTGAGGTAAGAAAGTGCAATGGTTAGTATCGTGATTAGTGACATCACAGATCAAACACATATCTATGGCATCCAAAGGACACTCTCTCAAAGGATGTCTCTTCCTACATTTAGGGCAGTATATGTCTATAGGTTATTTTGCAGTATTGGTCTTGGCTTTCAGCCCATCTATGGTTGATGTTAATTGCGATAAGATGTCTATTTTCATGTTATCCATTTCCTCAAGAAGTTCTAAGGTGCCTAGGGCAGTCTTGGATGTTTTTCTTTTCCTTATACCTCCTCGTGTTCTAGAGTAACTTATCCATAGCTCAGTGATATCTTCAATGCTAAGTTTGTGCACATCACCTCCTCCCATAAGATGGAGGGAATCCTTGGTTTTTAGGGGACAATCCCATGAACCACCTAATAGCAGAGTCTTTGAGGGTGGAAGGAAATAATTTGATTTATTGATTATTTTTTCTGTAGTCATATGTCTAGCAAATAACTTTGAACTCAAACATGAACTGATTTGGGTCTTCTGTAGACATTCCTCATAATATAGGGAGGATGGATGGTGAGATATTTTTCGTGCATCATCATCTTCATCTAAGACAATGGGATAGGTAAACTTTCTACCCAAGGGCCGGTTCTCATTATTCCCATTGTCTCCCATTTCTGAAGGATGTTATACTTCTAAATAGGATGATGCAGAATGTTTAGAAGGGTGTCTAGGTGTTGTATTAGATTCAGTGTCACATTCAGTGTTTCCTATTTGTACTTTGTTTGGAGATATTCATTGGATACTATGTGGTATAAATCTCCCTTGAATGTCTCGTGTCTTGTTTATCAAGGTTGGTTATGTAAACAAGGCCTAAGACTTCTACTGGTTGCATAGATTAACTTCATTAACACCCATAGCATGTAAAGTGAATAAAATGGTGTTTTGTCCTTGTGGTGTCCCCAACAATGATGGGTCATTGTATTCTCCAATCATTTAACTAACATATTATTTTTCTATTGTCATTATAAAACCAGGGTTGTGTGTCCAAGGTTATATGCAATGAAGCTTTATGCAAATCAATTGTTCAGTGGTTCCTTTTGGGGTGTTTTTGTTATTATGTTTCTCCCTGTCTCTGCTAATCTATAGAAATGTAATGCTAAAATACTGAAAAAAATTATTGTAATGAAATACATTTAATGGAAATACTTTTCTGGAATTGAAATGCACACACCAAATCAATATAATATAATTCAAATAGCACACTCTGAATTAAAATTGCTGAATTGAAATGAGACACTTAGAATTGAAATTACATGAAAGGAAATAACACACACTGAATGTGAATTATAGTAAAGGAAATAAATAATTGCATTTAAACTATAACTTATCAAAACCCACGAGCATGCATAAACGTAAAAGCCTCCAGCCACCTTGGTCGAGTGGGCGCTTGCTCTTCCTTAGGATGGAGGTAATCTCAAAACCACAGAATATTCAAAACAAAATATAATATGTCGATTTAGAAAAGTTCCATAACATACTCAGTACATAACTAGAAAATAGATACTAATTGTTATAAACTTTATTGCATATTACCAACATCAACTAAATACTAAATTGTTCTTTAAGGAGATGCCTATATAGACATAGTCGGTTACATATCATGCCACAATTGTAGGGACTGAGTTGTTGTTATGATCCTCACGTGTGGATTTCACTAATGCCTCGAGGTTTTGGTGTAACGGTTTGTTACATTTGGTATCGGAGCAACCACCTGTGTTTGAATCCCACTCGGTTGTTTACGCTGTGGAATCAGGGCCCGTGGGGTGCCTAAACGTTGGTGAAGCGAGGATCGTACGTATGGGAGTGCGGGCGCAAACCCAGCTTGATTCGGGCTCTACGGAAGCATGGTGGGATGTTATGATCCTCATGTGTGGATTTCACTAACGCCTTGAGGTTTTGGTGTAACGGTTCATCACAGTTCTTCCCCTAACAACCCTATTAAAGTACATTAATTCCTACGAAACTACTAAAAATAATATCCATGTTTATAGGTTGTTAATGTAAAAAAGTCTTCCATGACTGCATGACGTCTCTAGACTCGGACTCCTTGATTACAGATCCCAAAATTGGCAGTAAATCTCCACTATTATCCTACAAATGTCACCACATTTCACTCATAGAAGCTATTAGTGGGAGGTTATATGGTTAACAAGTTGCATGAAATAAAACAAGAGAAATGCATGGAACTTACTAGGATATAACTATATAAATCATTCTCATGAACTAATTAATCATGTTTGATGACAAATCAATAATCACATAGATGATATAAATAAGTCAAATAATGCACTCATCAGATACTATAAATTTATGAGAAGTCCTCAATTGACTCCATACGATTGGGAAAAGCTAGATCATGACTAACCAATTGCAATCTAGACTCATTATCATATAAAATCTTACATAATAAACTTCCTAGGATATTATACATATTGAGTGATTAGAAACAATATACCCTAGTAACAAAATTTTAAGAATACCACAAAATCAAAAAATAAAGTTAGAACTCAAATTCGCATTCAATTACAACTTGTACTTTCGACCAATTATCCATAGGGCCTATATATACAACTTTCCATGACTTTATGATCAAATTAGTTGGTAAACGTAATGATAAATTGTGTGATATGTTGTTGCATACTCATAGCACCCTTGGATGCAGATCAAGCTTCTAGGTTGATCACTCTAGCATCTAGTGTGATTACACAACATTGAAACCTCTCTACAAGTGTGGGACTTGTAAAATGAGAGAGGAATCTCCAGAGAAGGCTGGTTCCTGCTCCTAAACTACCTGCCACGAGCTATTCCAGTGCAGGCAAGCTAATCTAATCCTAATCTAACCATGCCAAGGAGACAGAGAGAGAGAGAGAAAAGGGAAAAACAGCAAAAGCCTACACTAAAACGGTGATACACCAGAGAAGGAGAATGTTGGACATCTATCAAAACTGCCATGGAACAAAGAGAGGTGAGCAATGGGAAGGATGGACAGATGCATCACAGGCCCAAGGATAGATTTCACACAGAAAATGTCCCAAAACTCCATGAACACAGCTCCAAACCTGCAATGAACATTCAAACATGCACAAATACCTGCAATGAAGAGAGGCAAGAGGAAAACAAGTGAAAAACGAGCAAGGATGGACAGATGCATCACAAAACATGTTTTTGTTGCTTCAGAAGTTTGCACAGAACATCATTTCATTAGTAAAAGGAAAAAAATGCCATTACAGAGCAGGGAGGAGGTTCGAACTCCATTTTCAACCCTGGAGAAGAAAATAAGGGAGGGCAGAGCCGAACCGATGAACAACTTGTAAAAATCCCCCTTTTAAAATGAGCCAAATCTGGCTTTTACATTGCATGGGTCGAGCCCAGGAGAGAGAAACGTGGGAAAACGTGCAAGCCCATTCCTCATTGACTGCAGATGTATTAAAACGGCATGGGGAACCTTACAAACCCATACCCTGCCATCTTTGACCGATTTGGAGGAGAATGCGACCCATTCTGCATTAATTTGGTCGCTAAAATGTCACTTCTGGCCATGAACACGTGTCAGAGCCGTTTCTCAATTTTCTCTCTCTAGACTACACCAAAATTCAAGATTGACCCCAGAATCATGTAGAGAATCTTATAAGCTTTCCGTTGATATAAATAACGTGCAAATCCGAGCTCTGGATCAAAAGATATGGAGATCTGAAGATTTAGGGCACAAAACAGGTGAAACGGATTTTTAAATTCCTTCCCGCGCTCTGCCACCTGGATGACACGTGGCATGCATTGATTGGTCGTCAGGGGCGCGGGGCAGACCTTTACTTTTAGCTTTTGGGTGAACTTCTTGCCAAATTCTCTAACTCCTTCCCGAGCTCCGCATTCCTTGCTCCATAGGACACATGTCCTCTTTTGATTGGCTCGGGCTGACCTTTCAAAACTCGCCCTTTGACTTTTGGAATTTTCTCCTTGTGACACGTGTCATGATTTGGTTGGTCCGTGGGTCTGCCAGCTCTTTCGTGTCTAGCGCGTCCTTTTGTCCCAGATGTCCCAGACTGTCTGGGACAAAAACTTCCGATCCGCCCGAAATGGGCTTCCTCGTCCCTCATTCGGCCGATGACACGTGGCGTTGCTTGATTGGCTTTCGGCTCCTTCGGCTATCCGCGTCCCACACGTCCCTTTGTCCCACATGTCCCGGACTGTCTGGGACAAATTCTTCCAGTTCACCCGATTCGGCCGGTTCGCGTACCTTGGTCCCACATGTCCCGAACTGCTTAGTGCGAAAGTTCTCCTTTTCGGCCTATCCGGGCGGTTCGCGTCCTTTTGTCCCGGATGTTCCTTTGCCCTGCAGACTGCCTGGCGGCCTTTCGGCCGATTCACGCCCAGATGTCCCTCACGTCCCGACTGTTGCGAGGACTAGGACTTAGCCATTTTTCGTGATTTTTCCTGGCCCAAGCTTGCTTTGGCAGCCTTTTCACCTTTTCTCAGAACTTGCTCTTTCCTTCTTCGGCCAGGGGAGTTAGAAAAAATCTGAGGGGACCCTAGAAACATGATTTTTGGCCCTGAATCAATTTATTTTCCTGGGACATAGTAATTTGATGCATGTTATCAAAATTACCCTGGGGGGGTGAATTTTGGATAACAATTTGGCGACTCAGCGGGGTCATCTGCCTGCTAGATGAAGTTACCAGTTGCCTGAAGCATCCATTGGGCATGGAGTCATGAGTTGTAACTTGCAACTGATCTGAACTTTGAAAACCTCCCTCTGAGCCACTTGAAACCCACCAGACATGGAGTTGTTCTCACCAAAATGCCACTGAAACGAACTGTGCAAGAGCAGAACCAGCAACACCAAAACTATGTACAGAACTGAAAATCATACATGCTCCAAATGGAACATGCAGAGTGTGCACAAGCACTTCTTCTACTGAAAGCAAACCTACCTACTCTACTGTAACTGGGAGCAAAGGCAAGCTAAACAAACCCTGCAATTGGTTGTGAGAAATAGCTTCCCTTTCTCAAAAGTGGCAGCCATGCAATTGATTTGGAGCTGATCATGGTTGTTAGGATGAGTGGAAAATCAACAAGAAGCTGGTCTTCCACCCAAATCATCAAGGTATCTGCTGAAGGAAAATTCAATACCCCTTTTAGTTGCTCTGCATTTGGATTGAAGAGGTATGACAGCTGATCCTTGGTACTTTGTAGCTCACCCTCATGCTCGGAAGCAAGCATGACTGGTTGTGACTTCTCCTTTGGCTCTAATGAAGCCAAATACCTGATTGGGCAAGGTCTGATCCATTTGATACGCCCATAGCTCTGATTTTCAACTCCAAAAATGGAGTCTTCTTGCAGACCCTCTTGAATGGATGGTGTGGAAGCAATGGTGAAATTCCTTTGTCCTTTCTCCAATGTTCGAAGACAATCTTGCTCTTGAATGAACTCCTCCAATGAAGAACATGAAAGATTAAAATCTTCCAATCTTGATTCCGAAGAGCAGTTATAAGATGCAGGCTGCTGCAATTGAATGTTCTCCTTCATGACAACAGACTCTTGTGTTTGGAATGTGGATGATGAAAGAGAGAATGGTGGAAACTCAACCGGCTCTTCTCCATCAAAACAGTCCTCCAAATCTGACAGATAAACTGCCTCATGGCTATCCTGCTGCAAATGTTCAACTTCCTCCATGGTGTCCTCTTGATCTGTAACTTGACCACCATGGTTTCTTTCTCCCTCCAACATTGAGTTTGAGAGGTCAAACTCCTCTTCAGCACTGGAACTTGAGAGAGGTGAAGTAGAAAGAAGAACTGAAGGTTCTCCTGTAGCCTGCTTTGTGCTCAGAGCTCTTGGATCTGGAACTTTCTCCTCCACAGCTAGAATGTGCTCCTCTGCTGCTGGATCTGGAACTTTCTCCTCCACAGCTAGAATGTGCTCCTCTGCTTCTGGATCTGGAGCAGCTTCTCCTTCCTCCAATGTTCGAAGACAATCTTGCTCTTGAATGAACTCCTCCTCCAGCATGAAGTTTGTCAAGTCAAACTCTTCAATCTGCTGCTCTAGAGGACAAGTTGGGACTGCAAGAACTTCTTCTTCTGCTGCAACAAAATCAGCCCTGACCACCATTTGTTCAACCTTAGCCTCTTCTGTAGGTTTGACCATCAAGGGGATCTTTGTCATACCAAACTTGGCAGCCAAACTTACTAAGCTCTTAATCATTTCTTCTTTTCTTGGCTCTTCCTCTTGCTGTCCTTGATGACTGATTTTTGCAATTTTTTCTTTCCCACATGGAATTGGGAATGCAAGAGGAGGGGTGGGTTGCAACTCAATTGATTTGGAAATTTTTTGTGGTGGTAAAGGAGATGAAATCTCTTGTTTCTTTAGAGGAGGGGGTATTTCTTTTAGCTCTTGTGGAGAGGATGACTGTTTGGAAGGAAAAAGGAAAGAAGAATTGAGGTGTGGTGGAAGACTGAGAAGTGGAGACATGGGATCAACATTTGGGACAGCAGATGGAGAGTTTAAAATTTGCAAGTCCAAATGAGATGATGCTGCTTGAGTAATGGGAAGAGAAAAACCAGATGATGGTGTAGAACTTACCCACTGACAAGGTTGTTCAACACCGAATGTATAGGCCTCTATTTCTGCTGTCCATTGTGCAAGTTGGGGCAGCATCTTTATCATGAAGTCCAGCTTCTCTTGAGGGCTGAAGTGTCTTGGAAAAGGGCCTCCCCATGGACAAGGAGTCCTGCAACCAATTCTGAAAGCTCTCATTTGAGCTGTTGCTCTGGACTGCACCATCTCTACCTCCATCTTTTGGATTTTTTCCAACAAACCAACGTCTTGGATCTGATGGTCTTCATTATATGCATACTCTTGCTCTTGGAAAGCTCCATAGCCAAACTGACTTTGGCATTGCTGCTCATATGGGTATGCATACTGATCTTGAATCTGCTCAAAAGGCTGATTTGGAGGATTTGTAAAACGTGTTGGAGGTGGAATATACTGCTGTTGTTGATGTGAATTCCATGATGGAAATGAAGTCATGATTGCACAACCTCATGGAATGGAAAATAATGAAAGAGATGGAAAGAAATATGGAAGGAAATGGATGGAAAACGGGTCTGCAACTTCAGAAATGAGTTGCTGATCAGATGGAGTCGCCAGATGTGTTTGTAAGTGCCTCCAAAGGCTGAAATCTTCACAGGAACACACCAACCTGCAAAAGATGAAATGGAAGACCTCTAAGGTCCCACCGGGCGTGCCAGAACTGTTGTTGCAGACTCACAACACCCCTGGATGCAGATCAGGCTTCTAGGTTGATCACTCTAGCATCCAGTGTGATTGCACAACATTGAAACCTCTCTACAAGTGTGGGACTTGTAAAATGAGAGAGGAATCTCCAGAGAAGGCTGGTTCCTGCTCCTAAACTACCTGCCACGAGCTATTCCAGTGCAGACAAGCTAATCTAATCCTAATCTAACCATGCCAAGGAGACAGAGAGAGAGAGAGAAAAGGGAAAAACAACAAAAGCCTACACTAAAACGGTGATACACCAGAGAAGGAGAATGTTGGACATCTATCAAAACTGCCATGGAACAAAGAGAGGTGAGCAATGGGAAGGATGGACAGATGCATCACAGGCCCAAGGATAGATTTCACACAGAAAATGTCCCAAAACTCCATGAACACAGCTCCAAACCTGCAATGAACATTCAAACATGCACAAATACCTGCAATGAAGAGAGGCAAGAGGAAAACAAGTGAAAAACGAGCAAGGATGGACAGATGCATCACAAAACACGTTTTTGTTGCTTCAGAAGTTTGCACAGAACATCATTTCATTAGTAAAAGGCAAAAAACGCCATTACAGAGTAGGGAGGAGGTTCGAACTCCATTTTCAACCCTGGAGAAGAAAAGAAGGGAGGGCAGAGCCGAACCGATGAACAACTTGTAAAAATCCCCCTTTTAAAATGAGCCAAATCTGGCTTTTACATTACATGGGTCGAGCCCAGGAGAGAGAAACATGGGAAAACGTGCAAGCCCATTCCTCATTGACTGCAGATGTATTAAAATGGCATGGGGAACCTTACAAACCCATACCCTACCATCTTTGACCGATTTGGAGGAGAATGCGACCCATTCTGCATTAATTTGGTCGCTAAAATGTCACTTCTGGCCATGAACACGTGTCAGAGCCATTTCTCAATTTTCTCTCTCTAGACTACACCAAAATTCAAGATTGACCCTAGAATCATGTAGAGAATCTTATAAGCTTTCCGTTGATATAAAGAACATGCAAATCTGAGCTCTGGATCAAAAGATATGGAGATCTGAAGATTTAGGGCACAAAACAGGTGAAACGGATTTTTAAATTCCTTCCCGCGCTCTGCCACCTGGATGACACGTGGCATGCATTGATTGGTCATCAGGGGTGCGGGGCAGACCTTTACTTTTAGCTTTTGGGTGAACTTCTTGCCAAATTCTCTAACTCCTTCCCGAGCTCCGCATTCCTTGCTCCATAGGACACATGTCCTCTTTTGATTGGCTCGGGCTGACCTTTCAAAACTCGCCCTTTGACTTTTGGAATTTTCTCCTTGTGACACGTGTCATGATTTGGTTGGTCTGCGGGTCTGCCGGCTCTTTCACGTCTAGCACGTCCTTTTGTCCCGGATGTCCCAGACTGTCTGGGACAAAAACTTCCGATCCGCCCGAAATGGGCTTCCTCGTCCCTCATTCGGCCGATGACACGTGGCGTTGCTTGATTGGCTTTCGGCTCCTTCGGCTATCCGTCCCACATGTCCCTTTGTCCCACATGTCCCGGACTGTCTGGGACAAATTCTTCCGGTTCACCCGATTCGGCCGGTTCGCGTACCTTGGTCCCACATGTCCCGAACTGCTTAGTGCGAAAGTTCTCCTTTTCGGCCTATCCGGGCGGTTCGCGTCCTTTTGTCCCGGATGTTCCTTTGCCCTGCAGACTGCCTGGCGGCCTTTCGGCCGATTCGCACCCAGATGTCCCTCACGTCCCGACTGTTGCGAGGACTAGGACTTAGCCATTTTTCGTGATTTTTCCTGGCCCAAGCTTGCTTTGGCAGCCTTTTCACCTTTTCTCAGAACTTGCTCTTTCCTTCTTCGGCCAGGGGAGTTAGAAAAAATCTGAGGGGACCCTAGAAACATGATTTTTGGCCCTGAATCAATTTATTTGCTCCTGGGACATAGTAATTTGATGCATGTTATCAAAATTACCCTGGGGGGGTGAATTTTGGATAACAGACACATGGTCTGTCTAGATTCTAACACTGCAAAAACCATACATATGTGGTGTTTTCTTATTGGTTCGTGCTTTGTAGTGAAACATACCTAATAGAAAGATCATATAATAGAAAGGGTTCATAAGAACTATACATACATGGATCCTTCTTGATGGATCCCCTTTCACACTCTAACATGGTTCATACACAAGAAACTAACATGCGAAACTATCAAATGTCAACATGTGGAATTAATAGGACTTAGAAGTGAAAATACAGAGAAAATCCATGGGAATATGTGTAGAATTAGGAAAAGGGGAGAATTAATTCCACAACAACTGTCAAAATCCATGAGTCCCTTAAAGCCTCAAAATCAATTTGTAAAAGGTATAAATTATTAAATGGAAGACTATAATTCAATGATGCAATTGTATAACGCCATTTTAACATGAATTAGCAAGATTTACATGAATCTAGGAAGGATTTCATACTCAAGCACCCAATATTTGAGCTATAACTAAGATTTTAGAGTCTAAAGTCAAGTGATCACAAAGAAAAACAAATTATTACCATTTTATGAGATTGAGAACTTTTCATACCTATAGTTTCTCAAGTATTTTGAATCTTATCATTAATAGAGGCCTAACTGCACACTTTCTACTCAGAACATCTCTTTGGAGACATCATTTTTTATAAACAAGTAATTGGCATAGAGCATTATATAGCCTTGAAAATGGAGGTAGAATGATCTAGGTTGATAGAAAACGGTGATTATGTAGACCAAGACAAAGCATAATGCATGGATGATCTAGTGGCCATTAGATAGATAGGGCTATATATTCTAGCTAGAAAACTAAAGGTAATACCTTGTATCATCTTGCTTTGGGGCATTTTCAATGATAATGTAAGTTGTATAGGAGAAATTATAAAACCAAAGGGGGAAATGTAATTGGTAATATAATTGAATATGTTATTGTTTCTTACAACCATTTCCCTTGATCTAATATCCAGTTCAATCAATAAACAAAAAAATAATTAGGAAAGATCAGTAACTTAAGACTGTGCTTAAAAATGACCTGACTAGTTTCAAATCTAAAGTCACCATATTAAAGATGAATATAAGATCTTTCACATATGGAGTGAGAGTGGGAATGGACCTAATGAATAGAATATTTGGAGCACCAAATATTTTTCATGTCAATCAGACCTAGGTACCACTACTAGCCATGATCATTGATTATTAAAATATACCTAATCTGGTTATACCTCTAGCATTTAACCTCTATAATAATCTTGTGAGTGCCAAGGAGAATAAGGACAATTTATATATGATCTCTTACTTTCTCGATGCCATGTGTGTAGTCCAAAAATTTCAAGGAGTCCCTATTTATTCACCATAACATCCACATATAGTCCCCAAAGTCTTTAGAAATATGCACATGTATAACTTAAGGAAGAAAATGGGGGCGATCTGTAAAAACTACTACCCTGTGATCTTCTATGACATACATGCAAACCCTATATCTATGGTAATCCAAATAATCATCAATTCATTGAGACATTGGGGAGATTTATAGTGTGACCCAGACTGTACATGATAAGAGTAGAGGGGATTTGCTCTATCCCATTTAGGCTACTCATATCTTTTAGAAAAGTTAGTTGATTAGGAGATTGTATATTATTTTTTTCCATGGCATTAATCATGTCATAAAGGAACAAAACAAGAAAAATTATTCTTATCCTTACCTTCATTTCTAATTAGGTTTAATGGTCTTGACTGATTGGAAAAATGTCGAGAGAGTAATAGCAAAACATGACATCATTCCACCTATACTATCATACTCTAAGGTTTCTTGACCTAGTAGGAAGAGCAAGATAATTTTACAAGCACAATTCTGACATGGTGCCTTACAGCTACAAAGGTCATCCCAAAAAGGATGAATTTTTTTATAATGATGAGGTCAATGATCAAGTGGTGGCCATTAATATGAGAAATTTCAAAGTTACCTATGCACATATTGGTAAACATGTTATAGTTGGTAGATTAGAAGTTAGGCAAGAAAAATAACTACAGAGGGAAGGAAAGTTAGAAGATCCAAATGACCAAGGTATTGATCCAAGTCTACTAAAAAAACTTCTTGTTGGTGTGTCTCCTCTATCAAAAGGAAAATTTGGTCCATTTTTTAATGAAAAGATAGCTTATATTATATTAATTCAATAAGATACAAGATAGATTTCAGCAGAAAAGTGGGCGGTATGAAAGCATGCCCCAAAACCACAAATAAACTAGGCCAAGCCTAGGAAAACAACAAGCTAGGCAATGCTTAGGAAACCATCAAAACACAAAACTAAGTAGTAGTAGCAGAAAACATCCCCGAGGTAGAAGGATCATTGTCATCAGTCCAGCCTAATTCGGGAAGGTCCTTGTAAGCATCTCGAATGTCCCATCATGTGGGGTTCTCCTCTTCATTGAAATCCATCACTTGAGTAAGAGATATGGCGAGATGGAGGTGGGGGAACATGTCTAAAGGTGGTGAGGGTGGCGATGGAAAGTTACAACCATTTGAGCTGTGTGGCGCAAGGGTGATAGGAAAGCACCACTCAAGTTAATGGTTGAGGGGGACCCTAGCCTTGCTGGTAATAAAGTGGCATAATACTCCTTCGGTGCTGAGTGTGGGGTGAGTGGTGAGCCCGGTTGAAAGAGTGTCATTGAGAGAAGCTATGGTGACCACCAAAACCATATGGCAAGGAGTGCTGAGATGGTGATGGTGGATCCTGGGTGACATTGCATGGGGCATCCCCCCAATGTCACAATTGAGTTTTCAGGTGGTCCACTTTCAGGGTAACTTTATTAGCCTGGACTTTAATCTATAGAAGCACATTGGAGACAACCATAGATTGTTTATACACTTAAAATTTCTTATCAAATTCATAATTAGAAAAGAAACAATCATTTCATTCTTTCCATATCCAAAATAAATTTGGTCCTTTTCATTATACGCCTTCTCCAACCATACAAATGATAAGCCCTGCAAGGTCTTAGGACAACCACATCTCCATAAATTCCACAAATAACAAGTCTTATTCTTATTATTCATTTGGTGAATACTCTTGAAATTTTACCTCCCATTTCTATTATTTTTCCTTCTACTTCTTCATTTCCTAATTCTATAGGGTTTTTCTTCTTATTCTTCTTCTATTCTAGCTTCCCTAATACCTTTCACTAGAAGTAATATGATTTCTACTAGTTTTTCTTTTGAAGATGAAGTAGGAAGATATCATGGGATATTAGATCCTAATGGTTTTCAAATTCCTAATTTCCCTTCTCCAATTTCTACTACTTCCATCTTTTTTCCTTATTTCATTGCTTCTATTTTGGAAAACGTTTTTATTCCTACTCCTATTTCTCTATTTGTTTCTTCTCCTTATTTTCATCACCAAATATTGTATCATTGTCTGCCCAAGTCATTGCAGTCACTTTTTCCTAGCTTGTTGTAGTTACTAAAATAATATTATAATAAATTATTATAGATCCTATAGCCATTGATTTTACTTATTTAACTTATTTTTCCTTTCCTTTGACTATTTTATCTTCTTTGGCTCCAACATCATATGACACTCTTGTCAAAAAACCTTTTAAGGCTAAGTTGAATTCACCAATGCAGCCTTCTCCTTCTTTTTTTACCATTTCTTCAATTTATCCCTAATATTATCAGTCCCTTCATCCTCCATTTTTTCCTCCTATCACACCATATCTTTCCCATAGTTTCTTACCATGAATGCATGTGCCACTTCTTCCAATTCCCTCTTTTATTCCCATTTATTATTTCTAGGATCCTATGATCACTCAAAGTTTCATGAGCCATCTCTTAAATTCACTTCGGGACATGTTCAAGCTTAACTAGCCTTTCCTTAGACACCACACACCATACCACAAGTGGTAAGTCCTTATTCTAGCTTTCCTTCTATAACCACAATTACATCTACTACTTTAGAAGGATTTCATGGACTCCTCCTGATGGCAAAAAAGGTAGATATTGCAATGGGAAAACTTAAAAACCCAAAGGTGCAACTCAAGTATGATACTCCCACAATAACCTTGAAGAGGGTGACAAAGAGGAAGTTTCCCCAATGAGATACTCTTATCTACATGGATACAAAGGAGGTAATTTTGAGTATTTCAAAGGAAGCACACACTGGGTCCAGAAGTAATGGATGTATACCCCCAGTCAATTATTGATGCCACTTAGTAGATGAAAGATGATTTGGTTAAGAGAATGTAGGATCAAATTGATAGTGTTCATGCTCAGAAGCAAGTCACTTTGCCAAATAACACTTTTCCCAATGTGTCAAATGGCCTTGAAATTTTATTATGAGCTATTAGTTTCTATACAAAGTCATCAATATGTAGTAGAGAAATAGTTACAATAGCTATAATGCCAACACAAACATATGGCCAAGATAAATTACATGATGGAAAAGATACTATCATTATAAACAAGGGTGTTTATCTCAATGTATTGCGAATATAAATACAGGACTTGAATATGGGAAAGATCTACATGAGAAACCTTTTGAAATAATAAGGTGATTAAATGGCCACAACGAAAGGATTTTTGAGAGAGATACGAGGGATAGTAAATAAGACCACTCAATTATTATTTGAAGATCACATTACCTCTATGCATCAACCATAAGGCAAGTTAATTCAAAATTCCTTCTTTGAGAAACAATTGGAAGTATTCATTTATAATTTCACTGTTAGCTTTTCCTAGTTAGATATAACTAGCCATACATTTAATATCATGGCATTCGTGACTTCTATAAATGGAAAAGTGGAGAAATCTTCATTTCTCAGTGAAAATCCTAAATCTATCTATATCATAGTTCTAGTAGTGATACAAGACGTCCCTGATTTGATGACGCTGCCTATTATGAACCTAGGTTATATTGATAATGAGTTAAAATCATGTTTGATTGAAATTTAACGTAGTCAAATGTAGTCTACATATGAAACTTCAAGAGAAACCTTTAAGTATAACTTGATAAAGCAATAGCTTTCTTATTTTTTAGGATTTAATATTATTAAATCTGTAGTCTTAAAAATACGAGTTATCGTCTTTCTTGCATGGAAGCGATAGTTTCTATCCTTTAATTAAATACTCGCAAACATTTTTATTACTTGTAATATTTTTAACTAGTTATTTTTAAGCCCCATGGTAGTGAAAATTTTGTGTAAGTATACTACGTTTTTACCCTCTAAGGAGAAAGATGTTTATAAAGAAAGCACTTGATAGTCCAACAATTATTCAGTGGGTGTTTTCTTATATATTTCTTTCTCAAAAAATTTACATAGTTTCTTAGATATGTTTTGATTGATTAATCAATGTATAATTTTATTCGTCATGAAAATTGTAGATTTGCAGAAGCTATTTGCCTAGTAATAAATTTGGTTAGTTATACTACTTATAGATACCTAATGGAACTATCAAGGTTATAATGTGATCAAACTTGAATTTTCTTTGAAACCTCCCTATCAACTACCCAAACATGTGACTAAAATATTAGAATCCATATATTTGGTACATCAGTTTGAGCATGGAATACGTGGTTGGTGCAAGGGATGCAATCAAAAGGCATGGTCATATCTCCTTTTTCTATTAGTAAGTACAAATCTACTACTTGTCCATATCTTCACATTTTTACAAGATAACATCAATTTTATGCCAATATTCATTGTACAACATGATATCTATACAAGGTGGAACCTTCATGGTTATGTAAAATCTCATATCACAAAGATTACCGGAAAGTATACTTAGCACTATAAGACATTCTTAGTGATGTAAGATTATCAATGCTATGTCAAAAAATAATTTGAAACATATTCAAATATATCCCAAGAATTACATTGAAAATAGTTATGTTTTGATCTACTTTAATTTCATTTTTTCATTTGTCTTTTCATTTTATCTTCCTATGGTATCCCTTATCAAAATATTACACCTATAAAAAGATATAGAAGAAATTCAATATCACTTTATAACTCACCTGACACTCTTATAACCTGATATTGCAAATATCATTCCAAAAGTACTTAAAGGATTCCTAAATCCTAAATCTACTAAAATTATTATCACGTCAATTAGATAATTCCCTGCTACAATTATAAATCACTCAACTACATCAAAGGGTTATATGGATTTATAGGGTTATAATTTGTTGCGGGTGATTACAAGTCATCTCAAAGTTATACAAGCAAGAGTGGCATACAATGAAATTCACTTCCAAAAAGGTGAAACACACAAGAATTTTTAGATCCATAATGTCAAAGGTTTCAAGACTAGAAAGATTCAAGTCAAGAATGTAGAAATATGGTCATGACAATATAATAGTTATATAGTCTTTCCCCTTATCAGTTTCTAGTTCCAAGATTGGTACCAAATAATTTTTATTCTTTGATCTACATATTTACATATGTTACACATTTGAACACTTATTTCACTAAATCTATACTTATTCCAGTCCGAGAAGCTAAAAAATATAGCCAATAATGGAATCTAAAATTACTAGTTTTGGATTCCAAAATTTTAAATATTGGAGTTATCTGGACTCCAAAATCTCACATATTGGAATCCAAAATCGTAAATATTGGAATCCAAAATCACCTATATCGGAATCCAAATTACCATATATTGGAATCCAAAATCATATATATTGGAATTTACTGTACTCCAAAATCACATATACTAGAATCCTAAAATCAAAATATTGGAATCCGACATTGATATGAAATAATAAACAAAACATGTTTCTGTTCTATATGGGCTAGCGGCCACAAGGATTTAATTTTTCCTTTGCAATATAGGTTCTTATGAGTTTTATTTTTTTTAAAGATTAAACTATGTAGTTGTTGGAAAAATTGTTTAATGATTTTAGGGACTCCCACATTGATCTGTAAAACCACAAATATAACATGTTTCTGTTTTATATGGGCTAGCGGCTGCTAAGCTTTAATTTTTTCTTTGGAATAAGGTTCTTATGTAGTTTAAAAATTATTTAATATTAAACTATACAGTTGTTGGAAAAATCGTTTAATGATTTCAGGGAATCCAACATTGATTTGCAAAACCATAAATATAACATGTTTCTGTTTCATACAGGCTAGCGGCTAGGATTTAATTTTTGTTTTGGAATAAGGTTGTTATCATTTTTAAAATGTCATTAACATTAAAATATACAGATATTGGGAGAATATTTTAGTGATTTCATGGAAGTTGACATTTGTCTACAAAACAATAAACTGATCATATTTCCTTTTTATATAGGCTAGTAGCCATAGGCTTGATTTTTGTTTGGGAATAAGTTTCTTATCGATTTTTAAATTTCCTTAATATTAAACTATGCAATTATCGGAAATATCATTTATTTGTTTTAGGAAATCCAACCTTGATCTGCAATACAATAAACATAACATGTTTCTGTTTTATAAGAGCTAGCGGCCACTAGGGTTTAACTTCTTCTTTAGAAGATGGTTTTTATTAGTTTTAAATTGTCATTTGCACTAAACTATGAAGATCATGGGAAAATCTTTTAATTATTTCATGGAAGCCAACATTGGTCTACAAAACAATAAACCGATCATGTTTCTTTTTTATATGGCCTAGCGACCACTAGGCTAATGAATTTAAAGAGATGTGAGACACTTCTAGTCTCATCTACTATGATGTGATTAAACCTAGATGTAACAAGAGAGTTACTGAAGATACTATTAAGAAACTAACATAGGGTGAAGATCTAGACTATGATAATATAATTAAATGTAATACATCTTCTGATGCACATGGTAGTGGTGTGAACCACCTTCTTACCCTGCTCATTGAACTTGTATTCGAAGATATTCTTCGTCCAACCTGATTATATTTGGAGTTGGAAGAATAAATTCCAGATCTTGATTATCCTTCTATTCAAGTTCCTCGCATCTCACTCTATCAGATGCCATCACTGTCATCCCTAACTCAATAAACAAGAAAAGTCAGGAAATCATCACGCAGCTAGAGTAAATTTTAAGGGTTTATAGACACTCAAGAACCCCGTGCATGAAGATAATATCTAGCTAGAAATCCATGCCTCCCTTGTGACATCATAGAGTGTCCTCTCTATTGAAAAAATTAACAAAACCAAATATCTCCTTCTAATCCATCTTCTAATCCATTTCCACGTAGATACGCGTGATGTGTCCAAATGACTTGAAAAGCTCGTGCAAATTGACATCCCTCATGGTCCTTAGACAGACTGGTAACTTGAATATAATTTTCATCATTTTTGTGGTGCATGTTGTCACTAGAGTGGTCCACACTACCCCTGAGACTAGGAGGCACCCAACAACAAAGGAAGTGGAAACCAAGTCAGTGATCCTTCCACTGGAGGTGAGGCACTCGACAACCTTATCCATTGTTAAGGTGTTTGGGGCACTTGCGGGGGCGAGATCCTTATAAGGGAATTTTAATGTGCAGTGGTTACCCTTTTTACTGCAGATATGATAAAATATGAGCATCATACTGCCATTAGAGTCAGAGAGGGTGGGCATCGCATCTCCGCCGGACTTGGAATCATCAACCTTGGATCCCGGTGGGCGGGGTCACTCTAATAGGGTTCCTAATTGGCAGCGATGTCAAACTTGGCCACTCATGATGATTGAGAGTGCACTTATTAAGGTGCACTTTGGCCACTTTTTGGATGCGTATGGTAGTGGTGCAAACGACCTTTTGGCCCGACTCGTTGAACTTCTATTTGACGATCTTTTTCATCCAGCCTTAATATATTTGGCAGTGGTAGAATAAATTCCACATCTTCATTATCCTCCTATTCAAGATCCTTGCATATCACTCTTTTAGATGCCATCACTCTCATCCCTATGTCAAGAAACAAGAAAATTTGGGAAATCCTTACACATTCAGAGTAAAGTTTAAGGGTTTTCAGGCATTGAAATATCCCTATAAATTAAAAAAATGTGTTCGTTAAAGTAGACACCTATTAATCTTAATCAAAGATGGATAATAATTTTTTGTGACCGATGACCTATGACATTGCAAGAGTCTTCTTTATCTACATGCATGTCAGCAAGACACTCTTATGAGAACATGCTTCTTAGAAAATGGAAAGAAACCAACTCAATTCCTTTATAGTGCATCTATGTATTTGCCACATATTTTAGTACAACTTAATTTTACATCCATTCCTTTTATTATGGCATCATTATTGTTGGGGGAACCATATTATAACTTAGAGAATAGGTAAATATCCTTCCACGGCACAGTCCTTCAAGAATCATATATCTAAAACCTACACTGCTCACAATAGAGAGAAAATCAAATAATAATTGACTTTATAATACTTGTTGCTTTCACATGATTTGATAAGAAGAATGTAAGAGCCAAAGTGACTTTGGTCTTCATTGAAGTAATATTGAACTAAATGTGAGATAAACTCTTTATTTTCATGTACTATGCTAAGAATTTTTTCTCAAAATATAGAATATTACCTGAGAGTAAACAAACAGATTTTTTTTATAAGTACACAAATGATTTCTCAATAGTAAAAGGTAAAATTTTAATTTTAACTTTGAATTTTCCAAATATACCATGAGAAAAATGTCAAGATGATTTTAAAAAATTAAGATTTGATAGGTTTTCTTTAGTGAAAACAAATAAATCATTATACTAAACTAGGCAAATCAAAATACAAGGAGAATCATTGCATTCAAGTGAAACACAACTGATCCTATCAACACTAAAACCCCTACAAAACCTAAAGTGTAAATAAGTAAAAGAATCCATAGAAAGAAGGAAATATGCCTGATTTTAAGTCTTCCTTGCTTCAATTCTTTTTAAAAAGTCTTCCTTGGAGTGGCCTATTTGACTATGAAAACAAGATTATCATAACCATAAGTATTGAGCTTATTGATATCTCTTTGAGCATCCTCCCTGTTGATGAAATTAATAAAACCAAATCCCCTTTTAATCTATCTTCTAATCCATGTGCACGTAAACATGTGTGATGCGTAAAAACGACTTAAAAATCTCCTGTAGATTGACATCCCTCGTGGTCATAACACAAAATGGTAACTCTAACATAATTTTCATTTGAAAAGGTGCATGTTATCACTGGAGTGGTCCATGTCACCCATGAGACTAGGAAGCACCCATCAACGGAGGAAGCGGTAGTCCTATCAGCAATGCTTCCATCAGAGGTGAGGCCCTTGATGGCCTTATCCATTGTTAAGGTGTTTGTGGCACCGGTGAGGGAAATATCCTTGTAAAGGTATTTTTATGTGCATGGATCACCCTTATTACTGAAGATACAAAAAAATATTAGTACTAAATTTCCCTTAGAGCTAGTGAGGGTGGACAACGCATCTCTTTCGGACTTGGAATCGTTGGCCTTGGATCCCAATGGACAGGGTCACTCCAGTATGGCTCCTAGTTGACATTGACACCAAACTTGTCCCATTTTTAGCACTCAAGAGAACACTTGTTAAGGTGTTATTTGATCACTTTGTGAATGCTCAAGGTAGTGGTGCAAACCACCTTCTGGCCATGCACGTTGAACTTCTATTTGACAATCTTCTTCTTGATGATCTTCTTCATCCATCCTAATTATATTTGGTGGTGGAAGAAGAAATTGCATATCTTCATTATCCACCTATTCAAAGTCCCCACATCTCACTCTATTGGATGTCATCACTTTTGTTCCTAACTCAAAAAATAGGAAAAGTCAGGAAATCATCACGCGTATAGAGTAAATTTTAAGGGTTTTCAAACACTAAAATTGCCCTATAAATAAAAATAAACAATTTATGTGTTCGTTAAAGTGGATACCCATTGATTGTAATCAATGGTGGATAATCTTGTTTATGAGTGACAACGAATGACATTACAGGGGCCGTTGTCTCTGCGCACATGTCAACAAGACACTCTTATGATAACATGTTTCTTAGAAAAAATAAAGAAACCAACTCAAGTCTTTTACAGTGCATTTATGTATTTGCTGCATATTTTAGTATGACTTAATTTTAAAAGCCAGTCCTTTTATTATGACATCATTATTGTTAGGGGAACCATATTATAACTCATAGAAAAGGTAAATGTCCTTCCATGTCACAATCCTTCAAGAATCATATATCTAAAACCCACACTACTCACCATAGAGAGAAAATTAAATAATAATTGACTTTACATTACTTAGTGCTTTCACATTTGATAAGAAGAATGTAAGAGCCAAAGTGATTTTGGTCTTCATTGAAGTACTATTGTACTAAATGTGAGATAAAATCTTTATTTTCAAGTACTATGTTAAGAAACGTTTCTCAAGATATAAAATATTACCTGAGAGTAAACATCACTAACGAAATAATTCACACTTAGATGCAAAATAAGTACCATTCTCCTTGTGCATATTTAAACATGTTCTAGTTACGTGATGACCATAATTAAACAGATAGTATATTATTCAAGGCAATGAATTATTACATGCAAACCGTAGGTTGGGATTCAATAAGCTTGAAATTTGTCAAAGAAAAATACACGTGTTTCGTAAAATTTAAAATTGCATTTATTATACTGATTTGAAGTATTAGTCTACATGTCACTTAAAGAATACAAGTTATGAATAAAGACATGTATCATCATTTTCATTAACCTCAGTGGAATACATGAAACATTACAGAACTCCAACATCTTGCATTATCTTAGGGAAAAGAATATGCAGAATACAAATCATCTAGATTAAATTCTCTTCTTAGATAGAAAATTAATCAGGAAAATAAAATTACCCGCTTGCCTTAACAAGTATACTCTTCAAAACAAAAAGTGATATCAACTAAAAGGATTCAAATACGGGCAGATTAATTTCAAACAAATATTTTTTATAATTACACAAAAGATTTCTCAACAGTAAAAGGTAAAATTTAAAATTTAAAATTTTAATTTTCCAATATATAGCATGAGAAAAATGTCAAAATAAATTTTAAAAATTAAGATTTGATAGGTTTTCTGTAGGGAAAACAAATAAATCATTATACTAAATGAGGCAAGTTAAAATAAAATGAGAATCATTGCATTTAAGTGAAACACAACTGATTTTAAGTCTGCCTTGGAGTGGCCCATTCGAATCTGAGAATGAGATTATCATAACCATAGGCATTGAGCTTATTGATAGCTCTCTAAGAATCCTCCATATTGATGAAATTAACAAAACCCAATCCCCTGATAATCCATCTTTTGATCCATGGGCACGTAGCCACGTGTGATGTGTAAAAATGACTTGAAAATCTCATGTAGATTGACATCCCTCGTGGTCCTCGGATAGACTAGTAACTCTAGCAGAATTTTCATTTGAGAAGGCACAGGCTGTCACTAGAGTAGTCCATGCCACTCTTCATACAGTCTAGGATTCAATCTATGGTTATTATATCCTTAAATATAACAATCCCAATCCACTTGATCTTCAACATTGATCAAAAGTATATTTTTTTCACAATAAACATAACCATAAATTTCTACTATCTGTTAACTGGTATTTGTTTTGAGCTTACATTGGAGGCATCCTGAAATGAATCTGAAGTGGATATCTCACAGCCAACTAAATTTTTTGATGAACATGTACTTCACCATTGTTTAATCCATAAATGAAGACCATAAGGAAGTTTCAAAATATTTTGATGCAGTTTTTATCAAGTCAGTACTAAATTTTCATTCAAAGTATTCATTATTCCTAGATCTAAAATCTGTAACCATATTATGAGGTATTTTTTTGCCAATACTAGAAATTCCAAACAGAAAAACCTTCAACTCCCAAAACTAGTAATTTCCAAGGCTTCTTAGTTGGATATATAAAAACAACTAAGAATTAATGTAAGCTTCCAAAAGTGATTAAAAACAAGTCAAGCTATTATTGTGATAATATTTTATTCATGTAATTCACACAAACAACTTATAAAACTATAATATTAACTTAATCATAGTGGAGATATAAATATTTCCAACATTTAAATTTATAATCTCAACATATAAAATAAATAGTGACCATATGAATGTACAAATGAATATCATTGTAAAAAACATTTTGAAATAATTAATAGTTATATAATTCTTGTTTGCTGCAATTTTTTTATGCCCTCTGTGACACTCAAACCCTGAGACAATATACGTGATATGTTTGTGTACAAATTGGTCATCAACCACTTATCTTTGAAACAATTTTCATCATTGGATTTCCTCCCCACCATAAAATTTTCCAGATGGTTTCCCTTTGGGCCTATATTAATACACAATGTGTCTGTAGGGCTGAAAACAATATCCTCTCTACTCCAAATCTTTTGGAGATCTTTTACTATAATTTCATCTTCTCCACGGCAATGTTCTTTACCCAAAAAAGAACTGGTTTAAATTCAACCACTATTTTTTTTTTCAAATCCTTAATCAACTTTTCAAAATCAGCGGAAGAGAGATAACAAGACCAAAATCCCACTTCACATTTTGCTACTAGTATCTTTGAAAATTCCTTGAGCCCACCTCGCAAGTTGATAGTCTTTTTTCCGAAATTTATTGCCAACTCCTTATGGGATTGGTTTTTTATCATTATAGAGAAAATCATCCAAATCTAAAATAATTAAATAATCCTTTTGGTCAACTGCACATAAGCAATTTTTTCTCAATTTTTTCACAATTTGATATTAACCAATTCAATTGATTAAAATTTCATTAGGTTAACACTTACTGATTGAGATTCTTGATTAGATTCCCTTACACTCCCCCTCTACAAGTTCTTGTGATGCATGTTCTATTTAAAAAAACAAGTATTAATTTAAAATAAATTTTAAGTCGAAGTAAAAAAATATGTGATACAACTTGCTTTTATACAATGTTCTACTCTTTGTTGGACAATATTGCATAGATGTAGTTGTATATTAGCTACCACTAGGCTTAAGCCATTAATTCCTGGACTATGTTTGGGTTGACAGTCTTTGATGGGCTTAGCAAACGCTAGTGGCCAACTGCACAAATGCATTTATTTTTTCAATTCTCGGAACTTTATTGTTAACCAAATTAAAAAGCATTAATCAATTACAAATAAATACCATGTCAACGTTTAATTAAATTTGTGATATAACTTGCTTCTATTCAATGAAAAAACATTTAATGGACAATATTAGATAGATATTGATGCATATTAGTGACCACTAGGCTAACCCATTATTTCCTGAACTATGGTTTGCTTGACATTCTTTGATCAACTTAGCAGCCAAAAATATCCAACTGTACAAGAGTAATTTTTTTAAAATTTTCCATAATTTAATATTATCCAGTAAAACAAAATTTTCTCAATTCAAAATAAATCAAATTAAAATATGTATGTTAGCGACTGCTAGGGTAATAATACATATAACAAATAAACTATTTTTTTATAGGTTCCTGCAATTATGAGGGGCTTAAAAATGGTTTTGTTTATAATTTTTTCATGACTATCATACCATTTTTTGTCTGTGACATCATGCATGATGTGCCAATAACCTCCCCATTTGGCATCAAATCTGTTTTTAAGTTTTATTTAAAACAAGTAAACAATGACAATTGAAAACTTCTTGTATTGATAAATTTATAAAACGAGTATCTCCCACTCACCTTTTATAGATTCATTGGACGGATGGTTAGCACCATCTAGGGAAACAAGTTGAATGGGTTGTGACATGTTAAGAATGAAATTGTCTCCTTTGTTTGTATGTGGAGAGGAAGAGACGGTGTCTTCCCCTATTGGTTGGTTCTCTGCATAAATATTGTATGTATCAGTTCAAATGCATTAAACTAATAGAATTATTTAAAGTGGTCTTAATCAACGTAACTTTTTTCAAATGATAATAGTAATGTTTTACAAAATATTTATTATGTGATTCAACAATAAAAACTGAAGATAGACTTGAGTGAACCAAAGCATGCAATGCAACACTACCGCCATAAAGCACTATTATCAGAGAATTTTTGGAAGTGAGTCGAGTGTCTTTCCTCGTAGATCAATTTCTCTTGTAGTCAATTTTTTTTGTGGAAGTTGGTCCATCCAATCCATGGTGATTCCATCTCTATCCCCATCATCAACATCATAATTTTGCACATCAGTTATTGTTAACATAAAACCCAAGCTCTTAAATTTTCCATTGTTGTCATAAAATCTATAATAGCCTTCCACAATTGATTCCCCCTTGTCTTGAACTTTTTGCATGTATTTTTTTACCGTCTCTCTTAAGATTTTTGAAGAAGCAATAGGTAAGAGAAAAATAATAACAAAATTTAGCATACTAGATCTGACAACTGTAATCGGGTTCATTATTGCATTGGAAATTATTACACCAGATAAATTACATGAATATATGATCACACATTCTACATTGAATGGATTAGTTGATAGAAGAGATGATATTGTTGAATGGATCTAGAAGGGATATGCATATTGACAAGTAAACTCTTCGGTGTCTTTCATCCTTGCTAGAATTTTTTCTTCCATTGAAATCATGTAGTTATCTATAATTGTTTGAGCTGCCGCTAGGAAAACCTCTACCACTTCAGCATCAATTTTTCTTTTTTTAGATTTTTCACTTCCTCTAGAATCATATTTTATTTTTCCTTTATTCTCTTCTCCAAAGAGTACACGCAAATGGTGGTAGTGAGATTCATGCAAACCAAATTTTTCAATAATATTATTTTTAGTGCATTTTGCCAATACAATATTGCGTGGATATTTACTTTTCAAATATTTTAGAAATTTTCCTCTTATTCTTCTATCATATTTTACCCTTTGGCAATAAGAATCAAAAGTATCCTCTATGATACCTGATTCAATAGATCCAATTAGCCATAATTTTCCTGAATGCACTTTATCTTCTAGTAATGATAGCTCCTCATCGGTTATTCCTCTTGCAGGTCTAAAGGAATTTTCCACGAACCTTTCTAATGAATTTTCTTGAAAGTTAGGTTGGTTATCCTTAAAATGAGAACAAACAAGCCCACCTGATTTAAATAACTCAAAGGTTGTTGTCCATTTTGTCCATATGTCCTTGGGAAAAAATAAAAATGTTAATTTGTCAAAAAGACTCTCTGTCTTAGCCACTTTGAATATAGTAATACATTGCTTCTCGAAATGATGCATTGAAAGAGGAAATAATACATTTACTTTCTGTATATTACAAAAACTTAATTTTAAGTACCAATGCATTAAAATTAAGTTTCATTACCCTCAACTCATCTATCTTTTAGTTTCCCACTCCAAGCTTCCGAGGACATCCTAGGGATCTCCAAATCAGTCGAGCCTTGTAGATTACATCAATAAAATTGGTATCAATCCAATTTTTATTTAACTCATTTTGTTGCTAGCAACTATCAATAATGTATTCACTAGGCACATTTGAAGACATAATGTGATCCTTTCTAAACTACAACTTAATAAGTAATGAATTTTATTTGCTTTCAGCTAATTGTTTTTAGGCACAAATGGTATGTTAGCCATCAAGATTGTAGAACTACACTTCATCCATTTTTAGCTCATCTGAATCCTCTAGTTGCATAATTTCCTTTATAGAATGTAAAAAGAGAATACAAATTTCATCCCTCAGTGTAGGTGTTGGTTACTCAAATGTGCACCCGCGTCTCAAATCTCAAAAGGGCCGAGGTGTTTGAGACCACAATGGAACCATCCCCAAGTTGTGAAACCTTACGAGCTTGGGGCGGATCTCTGAAGAAGGTTGGTTCCTCTATCTATTTCTAATGCTACTGCTACTCCTAGTGCTGAAAGGGGAAGCTAAGCTAAGAATTCCAAGGGACCAAGGAAAGAAGGATAACATGAAGTAAACTACACTAAAAGGCGATAGCACCAGAAAAGAGGTGTGAACACTATCTGTTCTGAGTGAGAATGATAGTTAATGCGTGAAAGGAGGCTAGGCATGAGTAAAATAGTGAAATATGCATTCATCAGATCATTCTCGTGGAACAAAACCAAGTATGGAACAACAGGGGACATGAAATAGCACAACAATACACAATGCAAGAGAAGAGGAAAGAAGAAGGAATGTAAACACGTTAGGACAGAGAATAGTCACAAAATGATGCTTCTATTACTTCCAAAAATGCATAGAACTATTACAATGATAAGGAGGCCGATATCCACATGCAGATTTTGAAAGAAGCACATGGCTTCTGCATAATCGAGTCAGCGCATGGAAGTTGTACTATAGCTTCATGCAATAAATCCTGCTGAGATGGAATGATCAAGGCATCCCACATTGTGACGTTTATGTTTGTTTTATTCATCTAGTCAACAATACTGAACGGAAGTCCCCCCACCTTTTGCATTTTGGGAACAACATCCCTTCTTGACTATTCAGGTGCAGAAGCCTGAATTTTAGCTAGAGTAGAGGCTTGGCATACCAAATGATGGGCGCGTGCTGATTTAGAAGGAGCTTTACACAAGACCTCCTACATAGGGATTTGAACGCTTTTGATGCAAGAGGTCTTGTCTAATTTTTTTTCTTCTAAAGATCTGTTTGTATTGCTGCGACTATGACCTATGCGCCTGAATCTAATATTATTTTCTTATATCTATTGTTGTTTGCAACTTGGGCATGTGGTTTGATTGTATCTTCTGCATCTTAGTTGATTGCACAGAAGTCCTCCACACTAAAGAACATAAAATTTGTTTCCGGAGGATCTTCTAGTCTTTCTGGAATATCTGCTTCATGGGTGCTTGTTGAGGGTTCACAAGATGAAGCATTCTGAATCATGAAGGCTTGGGTGTGCACAACATTAGAAAAATGATATTGAGTATGAGGAATT
This sequence comes from Taxus chinensis, assembly GCA_019776745.2. NCBI lineage: Eukaryota > Viridiplantae > Streptophyta > Pinopsida > Cupressales > Taxaceae > Taxus > Taxus chinensis. The sequence goes on from CM034152.1 coordinate 768,590,305, forward strand.
TTGTAAGGGAATCACCATTCTGACTCTTGTACCAAATTGTTCTAAATCAGAAAAAGCACATGGATCACACTGGGTGCTGGGAGAGAAGGCGTGGGAGGGACAACTTGCAAGGGCAGATGTGCATTAGGATGCCACCTATCATTCTACTGGTTGGGCACATATATTTGATTTCTGTATTGATTCTACCAAGGATGATTCCCTTGGCCATGTGCCTGATTGGAATTTCCTCTACAAGATTGCGCTTGTTGCTTTTCCAATGATATGACTTTGTTTGACAAATTTCTGATCACGATCTTCATTTATTCATTTTCCTTTTGCTGTGATGGAGAATAGGATGTTTAGGCAACTGGTTGCGCGCTTTGCTTAGGAGTAGGAATAGAGGCTATAGAAGGTTGGGGTGCTTGCAACATTTCTGGGAGCTAATTTTCTTGCCTAAATAAGACTATTTTCTTCCCTTACTACAATACTATAAGCGGATGGTAAGGTTCTACCTCCCATAGATTGTATCATAACTGAAATATCGTTGTTGAGCACCTTCAAATAATAAAGGAAAGCATGTTGGGCTATAGGTCTTACCACAAGAGGGATTTTGTCCCAAGTCTTCTAAAATTTGATGTTGAAATTAGTCATCTGATCATTGGGAACCCTCTTTGTTGTTGTCAATTGATCCACCAAAGATAGGTGATCTGACTTGTCTTCAAAATAATTACATAGAGTTGTTCCTAGTTCATCCCAGGTGGTGATAGATCCAAGTCTTAAGCCTCGGTACCATTGAAGTGCTTTACCTTTGAAAGAGGCCACAAGCAACCTGACTACTACATCATCATGTGTGATTAGATAGAGTGAACACACATTTGCCACATCATGGATATGCTCCTGAGGGGTGACTTGATTCTCACAAGTAACGTAAGGAATACTCTTGATCATGCCATTCGGCATATCATGCTGCATGGCCAAGACTAAGGGACTCCCTCCTGCAAATTTTTCAAAGTTTCTTAATGGAGGGGGTGGCTGATGCACCATTACAGGGCACATAGGTTGTCTATTTTCAAGAGGAGTTGAATGGGTGTGGCGCGTTGGACATAGAGATGCATGCACAAGATTTTATGGAATGAAATCTTCTCGGGGATAGCTGGAGGTATTCAAAAGAATCTTCAGCTGCTGCACTTCTTCTTGTGTGCAATCTTCTCATGAAAGGCACTCAGGACTACCGAAACAGAGATCTTAAATATTGGGAGTCACTAGATGTGTTTCAAATGAGCCTCTTCAAAGGCTGTGAAACACTAAGTTCACACACGAGAACTTAGAGATATGAAATTTAAGCTTTTAATTTTGGTCCCACCGGGCGTGCCAGAAACTGTTGGTTGCTCAAATGTGCACCCACCTCTCAGAATCTCAAAATGGCTGAGGTGTTTGAGACCACAATGGAACCATCCCCAAGTTGTGGGACCTTGTGAGCTTGGGATGGATCTCTAGAGAAGGCTGGTTCCTCTATCTATTTCTACTACTACTACTACTCCTAGTGTTGAAAGGGGAAACTAAGCTAAGAATGCCAAGGGACCAAGGAAATAAGGATAACATGAAGTAAACTACACTAAAAGGAGATAGCATCAGAAAAAAGGGGTGAGCACTATTTGTTCTGAGCGAGAATGATAAGGAATAAATGAAAGGAGGCTAGGCATGAGTAGCACATCGAAATACACATTCACCAAATCATTCTCATGGAACAAAACCAAGTATAGAACTGCAGGGGACTTGAAATAGCACAACAATACACAATGCAAGAGAAGAGGCAAGAAGGAGTAATGTAAACACGTTAGGACAAAGAATAGTCACAAAATAATGTTTCTATTACTTCCAAAAATGCATAGATCTGTTACAATGATAAGGAGGATGATATCCACATGTAAGAGCCAAACATGGAGCTCTGCAACTCAAAATATAGAAAATATGGAGTCCTTAACAACATGCGTAAGGATCCAGAGTGTCCAACCCTTTACAATGAGCCCCGACCCTTCCTTTATAGATTTAGCATAGAGGGAAGAAGGAGAGAGAGAAGCAAGGAAAACTAATTCAAAGCTCAACCACCATCGTTAATGCCTCCTGCAAATCTACCCCAGATCTGTCATGTCTACATCAATTAATTGTTCAACGCCTCGAAGGAGGAGGAATGGTAGATCAGATCAAATCCAATCTGGTTGTTGGGGGGAAAATAGATCCTTTACGTTAATGGCACTAAAGATGTTTCTTCATTTTTTCCACACCTAACCTCTCCAAAATGAAATTTTCAGATCTCCATGGCATAGATGAGGCCGAGGTATTTCCAACGGTGTCATATTTGTCATATTTTGAGCACTGAGCCAAAACATATGCTCATTTGAAATTTGAATCAGGTCCATATTTTAAAGAAAATGGTCCATGGGAACTGGCCACCAAAATAGGTGCCCTTTTGAAATCAGACAAGTGAAAGGTTGGCGCATGTCTGAGTTTGCCGCCTTTGTATTTCTCTTTTGAATGGGACATTGTATCAGGCTGACACGTGGCTTCTTCCACGGTTCATTCATTTTCTTCATGTTTTGGCTACTTAGTCTTTTTCTCGGCAATTTTGGTCATATATCTGACCAGGGACACGTGGTAGCGATAGCGCTTGTTTGGAAACCCTTCCCCAATTTTGCTCTTGAATTAGTGTTGTGTTGACACTTGGCATCCTCCGCTGGCCTATCTCAATGCTTTGAATATTTAACCCCGATCATGTCCTTTTATGAAACTAGACACGTGGAGGGTTCGACGCTCATTTAGAAGCCCGCTCAATATTTTTCACTTTGAAGGAGCATCAGGTTGACACGTGGAATCTTCAATAATCTCTTGAACTTTTAAATGGCTTCTCTTACCTTTGGAGATGCACCAAGATGACTAGAAAGAAGGTGAAGTCCATTGGAATGTGGGTGTAAGGAAGAAGTGCAAAGAAAGAGGTGAAGAGGGGTGCATGTTCTATGCATGTGGGGAGACGAGGCTTTAAATTAGTGAGCAGAGAACATACGGTTAAGGTGCAACTATTACAAGGTAATGGGTGCAGAATGTGAAGGGTCAAGGACTTAGCTGATAGAAGTAAGTACGAGGCGTGTGGGAAGGGAAAATGGAGGATATAGAAGAATGCAAAGGGAAGAAGGAAGGTGTGCAAGGGCGTGTAGAAGAACTAGCAACTATGCAAAGGTGTTAAAAATAATATTCTTGAGTGAACGGGGACCTAAAATGTGAAACATCAAAGTCAGGATGAAAATATAATTTATCTAGATAGCTAGGAGAGTTATTTGGATAAAAGTTTTGGTGAATTTCGGGGGTCATCTGCTTGCTAAATGAAGAGAACCAGTAGCCTTGAAGTCCATTAGGCACGGAGTCAGCTTTTTCAAGCATGAAAATGACCCTGTAATCACTTGAAAATCATATCTGCACTCTGTTCTGAATCTCACAACTGCTGAGAGAAGCTTTGCATTCTGGAAGTAACAAACTAGCGAGTGCAAGAAACATGTGAGGGAAAAGAACTATGTACAAATCCAAAAAATGTGTGCAGAGCACACTTGGAGGAATTGAAACTACTTTAATATATACAACATGATGCAACAAACCTAATGGAAGGGTTTGAGATAGATCTGGTTTACTTGGATTTGCAACATGCTTCCATCCAAATGAGTTAACTCGAAAGAGTTAGCTTCTTTTTAGGACTTGATGATGTATGGGCCACTCCAAAGTGCATCAAACTTTGAATGGAACCTTAATTTAGCTCTATCGACATCGCATTTTAGAACCAGGTCCCCAAATTTGAAAGCTTGAGGCCTAGCCTTTCTATCAAACCATTTCTTTGTTTCTTGCTGATGTTGTTCTAGCTTGATCATGGTAGAAATTCTGAGCTCTTCAAGATGAACAAGCTCTACCATCCTAATTTCTCTCTAATCCATGCCCTCAAATTCTAGCTGCTGGGCAAGCGCCAATGAATTTAGTTCTAGTGTGAAAGGAATGGTAGCCTCCTTGCCATATACAAGCTTGTAAATTGAAGTTCCTATTTCCTTTTTGACTATGATTCTATCTACCCAGAGCACGCATAAGACCTTCATATGCCACTGTCATTGGCTGATGTTTATTATGTGCTTCATGATTATAATCAGGTTCTTTTTTGTTGATTATGCTAGACCGTTTCCCTGAGGGTAATAGTTGGAAGAGGGTTTTAGGTGAATGCCCAGATTTAGAGCCCAATCAGTGATTTTATCACCAAGGAAGGCCTTTGCATTATCAAAGATAATGGTTTGAGGAATGCCAAACCTTGTGACTAAACCTTCAAGAAAGTCAAGCATGACTGCCTCAGTTTATTCCTTAAGTGTGAAAACTTCTATCCATCTAGTGAAGTAATTTGTAGCTGTCAGTACCCATTTATGTCCAGCACTTGAAGGTAGGTTGATCATGTCTATGAATTCAAGACCCCATTTCTTAGAAGGCTAATCCACTTGGATTAGTTTAAAGGGAAGCACAACCAATCCTTTCTTTCCTGTAAAGAAAGTGCACTCCTTGCATTTTATGACCCACCTATGTGCATCTGTAAATAGGGTAGGCCAAAAGATATTTTCCATTATGATCTTAATTGCTATAGTTTTGGCAGAGAATTTTCCACCAGAGAATCCATCATGAAATTTTGCTAACACTTGCGTAGTTTGCGTTCCATTGATACATCTTAACAACAAGCAATCGAGATTTCTTTTGAAGAGAATTCCATCAATCAAAACATAAGTGATAGATTACAACCTCAGATGCCTTCTCTTTGCTTTGTTCAAACTGGGAGGGTATGCACCCTTGAAAAGGAATGTGATCATGTCCTTCATCCAGTCACGTGCGCATCGGGGTCTATATTCTATTCATGTTCTACACGTGGGAGGTCTTCATCCAGAAATAATGAAGCCTCAGGTTCACTATGTGCATTCTTAGCAATCTACTTGCAGAGTGCACTGCCTCTTACCAGCTTTGTGGCCTTAATAGTTACATCATATTCCATGATTTTTTTCACCCATCGTGCTCTCTTCTCACTGGATTTTTCTCCCATGATGAATTCTCTAAAAGATGAGTGGGAGACTAACACCTTGATATGATTTGTGGTGAGCATGCTCTTGAATTTCTTGATCGTGTGCATGACGATGCGAAGACTTGCTTCTCTGTGTGACTTTATTTCAATTCATAATCCTTCAAAATCTGGCTGAAGAAGGCCATTGGCTATTCCATCCCTTTTTGTTTTCATGTGTTAGGACAACATCAATGCTTGCATCAACACCATAAGCATAAAGGATGAAATCCTTTGTTTAATCTTGATTGTTGAGTGTTGGCTCACAAGAAATCTCTTTGTTGATCTTGTTGAAGTTTTCTCTTCCTTCTATTTTCTATCTGAAGGCTTTGTCCTTTTTTTCCATATGAAGGCTATGTTCTCATAATATATATTGTGCATATTACATAATTCAAATCATCTATTATAAAGGAAAATTCCTAGCAGCCGCTACGTTTAATTAGTAATTCAAAGTAATGGTTTCCTGATCTCAAGCCTCAATAGTTTTTTATTTTTAAATTAGTGATCAAATAACAAACAAATCATGGACAACCATGACATCTTCTAGGATCCTAACAATGGCTAATCTACCTACCGAGCACTAGGTTTTAGATTATGTGTTAGACTACCTGTATTGTATTCTCTTGAAATTTTGTTTTGAATTACATGTATTCGAGAAAATCGTAAATAGTTTTCTTATCTTGGAATATTTTTTTTCTTCTCTTGTCTTGGAACATCAAATAAATGTAGTAAGCATCCACCCTAGTGGTCGCTAGTCTTTGAAGATAGTCTTGTAAAACTTAAATATAATAATGGAGCATAGTTAGTTTTTCAATCAAGTCATTACCACTTGTCTTGTATGGAAGATAACCAATATCTTAGCATTGCCACTTACCTCAAGACAGTCTTGTAAAATTGAAATATAAAAATAGAGCATAGTTAGTTTTTTAGTCAAGTTGTTACTACTTGTCCTATATGCAAGACAAAAAAAATCCTAGTGGTCAATAACCTCAAGTCTTTGAGAATTTTCACCGGCGCTATGTAATTATCTTCGACCTTAGTGATTGCTAGGCTTTCAATATCGTGTTAGGCTAGGAATATCATGTAATAGACTTCAAATGTCATATTGAACTCAGTGTCAACTAGGCTTAAAATTTTGTTTTTAATTACGTGTACTCAAGAAAGTCATAAATATTTTTCTTATCTTGGAATATTTATTGTCTTATCTTGTCTTGGAACATCAAATAAATATCATGTAATAGACTTCAAATATCATATTGAACTCAACGGCAGCTAGGCTTAAAATTTTATTTTTAATTACATGTATTCAAGAAATTCATAAATATTTTTCTTATCTTGGAATATTTATTGTCTTATCTTGTCTCGGAACATTAAATAAAGGTAGTAAGCATCCACCCTAGTAGTCGTTAGTCTTTTAAGATAGTCTTATAAAATTTAAATATGATAATGGAGCATAGTTAGTTTTCAGTCGAGTCGTTACTACTTTTCCTGTATGCAAGACATCAAATATCCTAGCCATTGCTAACCTCAAGATAGTCTTGTAAAATTTAAATATAATAATGGAGCATAGTTATTTTTTTTTTCAGTCGATTTATTACTACTTGTCTTGTATGTAAGACAAAAAATATCCTAGCAGCTGCTAACCTCAAGTCTTTGTGTTTTTCCACCAACGCTATGTAATTATCTTTGACCTTAGTAGCCATTAGGCTTTGAATATCCTGTTAAGCTAAGAATATGATGTAATAAACTTCGAATAAAATGTTGTACTCAGAGGTTGCTAGGCTTAAATTTTCATTTTTAATTACGTGTATTCCAGAAATTCATAAATATTTTTATTTTCTTGGAATATTTGTTATCTTCTCTTATTTTGGAACATAAAAAAAGGTAGTAAGCATCCTCCCTAGTGGTTATTAGTCTTGTAAAATTAAAATATAATAATGGAGCATAACTAGAAATTCATTCAAGTCATTACTACTTGTCATGTATGCAAGACAACAAATATCCTAACGACCGCTAACCTCAAGATAGTCTTGTAAAATATAAATATAATAATGGAGCATAGTTAATTTTTCAGTCAAGTCATTACTACTTTTCTTGTATAGAAGACGAAAAATATCCTAATGACTGCTAACCTCAAGTCTTTTTTATTTTCCACCAGCGCTATGTAAATATCTTTGACCTTAGTGGCTTATAGGATTTGAATATAGTGTTAGGCTAGGAATATCATTTAATAAACTTCAAAGAACATGTTGTACTCAGAGGTTACTAGGCTAAAAATTTGGTGTTGGAGCTTAGTTCAATTTTTTGTTTTTTGTTTTCAATAAATTCGTTACACATTATCTTGAATGCAAGACAACAATTATCCTAACGACCGCTAGTCTCAGTCTTTGTTATTATAGACACCCCAATTTTACAACTCTCCTAAATCAATTAATTTCCATATTCCATTTCCCACAAAAATCCACATTGAATTAATCAATGGTAATTTATTAATTAATCTGTTTCAATCCCTAAATTAAACCCAATCTTCCTCACATGCCAAATATTCCCCATGTCCCCCCACTTGCTAATTAAATGTTTAAGTTTAATTTTGGACCATTTCTCATGTCTCCCACTCACCTAATCATGTTTACTTTTCCAAATCTTGATTACCCAAATTCCCCAAATTAATACCACTTTTAGGCTATAAATAGAGCCTTACCCCCTCTTTCTGAACAAGCTTTAAGATCCTATCAGAGCTCTTGCATTATTTCGATATAGAGCATAATTCCACCTCATCCTAATCCCTAAATAGCCCCACTTTGGTTATCCCAAATCCATTATCTCCTTGTTCATTGGTCTAAAGTTTGATTTGATCTTGTTGTAGTGAAGGTATTTCTCTGATTCAAAGGAAGCACTCATATTTATGGCAATTAGGGCCCATCCACATTCTATCACCCATTCTGAGGTTTGCTAAGGAATCGTAAAGGAGAAGGTATCTAGTTATTTAGTTGCTTTCTTTTTATTAGTGTATTTTCCACAGCTCATATTCTAGCATGTCTAGTGGGACTTGCCCACAACTTATTATTTTTGCTCTCACAACTCGTTACTTTATCCATTATTTTTCTACTGTTATTTATTGTTATAGTTTCATTCTCTACACCATATGGATTTATTTGGATAAATTACATTATGGAAAATACTCTTGCTTTGTGGTACTATATGGTGTCTCTACAGGTTGTAATTACAATGGATATGTTTCTTACCCCGCTATAAACCTCTTCAAGGAGATCCATCCATCTGGAGTTTTATTTTTATTCCATGTCTTGATACCTCTTTTATGTAACCATTCTAACATCCATTGATATTTGTGTATATATTTGGACTTGTTTCTTGTCATGTTATTTTTTCTTGTGCAAGTATCAGGCACCCAAAAAACCAAATATGAATGACTAATTCATTAGGAATTTCTATTGTCAGTTGTTTAAAAATATTTATTTATAGTTGTTTTTTATTTTGATATTTTGGGAACATTCTGCTTTTAGTTTCTAACTTTTTTGTAGGGATATACGTTTGTTTTAATCAATGGTATAAATATGTTTTATTTATGTAATATAAAAGTGAAAAAAAATTCATTTTAGTGTTTTCTTCGTTCAATTTGGGGGGTTACTTAGGTACAACTAAGATTCTGTAGTCTATATGAATCTTGGGGTGGGGGGTTTTGTTTTTCAATTTCTTGGTGTTATATTTCCCAGTTTTACAATAGTGCATTTCCTGATTTTATTGCACTTTCTATAAACCTGCAAAAAATAAAAACAAAAATTATTATTAAATAAAAAATAAAATTTAACACCCTATCCTAAACTACCTACCCTCACTTTTCCCCTTACCCCTCTTACCATCTGAGCCATCTCGTTATAGCTCATAGACCCCTACCTCCTCCCCAGAATATCCCAAACCATCCCATCCTGAATCGCTACCCACCCCCCACGTCAATCCCCAACCCCCAACTCCCCATCCATCACTCGGCCACTTGGCCACACATATCCCTTTCCCTTCACTTGACCAAACCATGTGGATCCATCCATGTAGATCCTCTCCCCTGACCTGACCCACAACTCACAGACCTAACATAACCCTTGAACCTCCCTCTGACATGGCCTAGAAAGCCCCTTGTTTTCCTCAATCCCCAACTCCCCACCCCGGCCTAGCCATGACTTAGTCAAGAAACTCTAGATTCCCTGCAAACCACATCTCAAAAATCCCTCCTCCCACATAGATCCCCCAAACTCCAACACAACCCCTACTTGGCCTCTCGCTAAACGTGACCCACTTGGTAATGACTTCCCCCAAATCAACCATACTGAGCTCTCTCCTAGAGCACAAACCCCTATAACCAAAACTAAATACACACACATTTCACATTAGTATTTAGGGTTCACATTTAAGTATCACATTCTCAGTTAGGTTTAAATTATTTAATTATAAAATTCTTTTACTCAACGTCTATTCTCTAAACTAATCTATTTCATTTACACTATGCATATGCTCTCATCTAGTAGGTCATTTTTTGAAATAGCAGAAGAGGGATGGAAGCCTCATTATTTTATTAATATACAAGAAGTCATAATACAATGGTGCAGGCTGTAATACTTATAGATATTGGAAAACTAATGTACAAACAAATAATAGGTTGCACAAGTGAAACTTAATTACATAAGCTTCCAAAATACATTCGTGAAGCAGATACAAACAAATATGTTGTTACAACAATAATGCAATAATAAACCTTCATGAATACAATAAAACAATATAATGGTTATATAATCATAACCATATAAAATAATAATAAAATACCTAATTACAATGCATAATTAATATTTTTACCCTAACATTCCCCCCCTTAATTTTTCGTTTCCTCAAGGGATGAGGAGAGAAACTCTTTGAACAACTCAAACTTTTCATGTGTAGGTAACTTTGTGAAGATATTTTCTCATTGTTCAGCTGTTGGGAAAAACTAAATTTGTATACTGTGTTTTAAGACATGCTCGAGTATGAAATGTACCTATACATCAATGTGCTTTGTTATTTCATATAAAACTAGATTGCGAACAAGTTTGAGAACACCTTCATTGTCAACATGCAATGTGTTCAATTTGTCCTATGGTATTCCAATTCCTTCAAGTATGCGACGTAGCCATATCGCTTTACAAACAACTTCACCTACAGAATGATAATCGGATTTTGTAGAAGAGAAATAAACAGATTGTTGTTTCTTGCTTCCTCGTGATATTGGTCCAGATCCCAAAAAGAATACAAACCCTGAATTGGATTTTTTGTCATCAATGTTTCTTGCATGATTTGAATCCGAATATTCAATCAAGAAGAATTGATCATTCTTTTTGTATTATAGACCAAGATCTACTGTACCTTTGATATATCTCAAGATGTACCTTGTTGCCTTCCAATGAAAAAATTGGGGTTCCTGCATAAACCTGGAAAGATAGCTCACTCTAAAGCTAATATCTGGTCTAGTGTATGTAAGATAAATGTGACTCCCAATCAACTATCGATAGAGAGTGGCATTTACTGTAGGGGATGGATATGAACAAGATAACTGCAATCTCATCTCCATAGGTGTAGCAATAGGTGTGTAATCCATCGTCCTTAATTTTTTGAGTGTTTTCTTGGTATAATTCAACTAAGAAACAAAGATGTGATTCTCTTTCCATCATAATTACAATCAAAGATAGTAGTGCATCATCCTGAGATCCGTCATGTCGAACAATCATTTAAGATATTTCTTTGTTGCATCAATCAACTTCACTGAATTGTTAGTGATGACTAGATCATTGACATAGACAAAAACAATAAGAATCTCCTCACTTACTTTTTGAGGTATGGATTAGGATTGTATGGATTTATAAAAAATCCATGTTGTATGAGATGCTCATCAAATTTGATGTCCCAAGCCTGGGGAGCCTGTTTAAGGCCATATAAATATTTCCTGAGTTTTCATACCTTTGTTTCTTGACTAGGTACAACATGTCCCTTAGGTGTAGTCATATAGAATTGCTCTTGTGAATATCTGTTCAGAAAGGCACTTTCCAACCAAACTATGCAACTAACGCAAATATCATCCTGATTGTTTTGATCTTAGTTGTGGGAGAAAATGTCTCCTCATAGTCAATGCCTTCTTTTTGTGTGTACCCCTTCGCTACCAGTCTTTCTTTGTACTTTTCTATGGTCCCATTTGTTTTGTACTTTGTTTTGAATATCCATCTAGAACTAATGGGTTTTTCCCTAGTGGAAGATCAAAAATTTGTCAGGTGTTGTTTTTCATCATTAATTGATACTCAGCTTTAATGGCATATTTCTAAGATTTTTACTGTAGGGCTTCATGGACTATAGACGGCTCATCAGATTTAATAACTCTATGCATCAAAGAAAAGTTTACTTCTTCTCATGTTTTACTATGATTCCTTGGTTCAGTGATGGGTGTATCTAGTGGAACATCCAATTTTACATCTTATATCATACTAGTATACCACTTAGGCATACAGTGAACTGATTCCATGTGTCATGGTTATATATTATCATCACCATCATCCCCATCATCACTGTCATCATCGAGAACATCAGCTTCTATTTTCACAATAGGTGAAATATCTATATAAGGTGAGTTTGGAGGAGGAGTCTCTTCTTCTTTCTTCTCAAAGAACTCAACATCTCTACTGGTGTAGACTTTCTTGGCCTTTGGATCCATCAATCTGTACGTAAGAGTCTCTTCATTGTAACCAATGAAGATGATTTTTTGTGACTTCATATCCAACTTATTTATAATTTTCTCGGGTATGTGCATACTTTCTTTGCACCTGAATACTCTGAGGTGTGCAACAGATTGTTTCCGCTTTGACCATGCTTCATATGGTGTCACTCCATCAAGAGAAATTGTGGGTACTCTATTAAAAATATATATAACTTTATTTGTTACTTTTGCCTAAAATTTTCTCATTAGTCTAGAGTCATCGATCATGCAATGCACCATTTCCATGATAGTACGATTTCTTATCTTAACAACACCATTCTGATGCAGTGTGCATAGAGGAGGCATTTTTTGATGAATCTTATGAGCTTGTAGGTAGGATTTGAACTCATTATTGGTGAATTACCCCCCTCGATTGGAGAAGAGAGATCTGTAATGATGACTAGTCTCATTCTCTATAGGCACTTCTAACTTCTTGAAGGTTTCAAAAGCTTCACTTTTCTTACGAAGACAATGTATGCACATTTTTCTTGAATAATCATCAACACAAAGCATGAAGTATTGAAATATAGAATGAATCGTTTGCATCAGACTGCAAATATCAGTAGGAACCAGATCAAGCTTACCATGAGCTCGATAAGTACTCTTCTGGAATGAAGCTCTGTGTTGTTTTCCTGCGAGGAAGTGAGGACACTTATCTATATCCTTCTAGAGAGATGGAAATAATTTTACCATATTATACCAGTGAAGTATTTTGAGATACTTGAAACTGATGTGACCAAGTCTCCAATGCCATAACTATGTGGAGGTAGAATTCTTAGCCATAAGTGTGTGATCATCTTTGTGGGTAAAATCAAGCTAGAACATATGTCCCACATTGGAGGATTTTACAACTATTTTCGAGCCTCATGATTTGTCTCGAATCATACACATTTTCTTTCTGGAATGACTATCAAAGTCAATTTGCAAATTGTGATCTAGGAGTTGACTAACTGATAATAGATTCTTTTTCAACCTAGGGATATATAGTACATCTAAAAATCTATAATTACGTGAACCAATAGGAAGAGAAATGTTCCCAATACCCTATACTATATATGAATAATCATCACCTAATGAAACATGATTTTTTGAAGGCGTGTCCTTCATTTTGGTAAACCAGTCTCTATGTCTGGTCATGTAGCGAGTGTCTCCCAAATCAACATACCTGACATCACTAGATGACGTGGACAGTTCACTTGATTGAGTAGCGGACAATAAATCTTCATTATCCGAATGTTCTTCATGCTTAGATATATTTCCTTGTTGATGGGGTTTTCTCTATCAGTTCCCCTTCTTCTACCCTTGATTGTAGTATGATTTTCCCTTGTGATATTGTTGATTTTGAGGTCTAGAATGACTTGATAAACCTTTATTGTATGTATTATACCAAAAATATTTCAACTCATGTCCTCTTTTGTAGATAGGACATTTATTCTTATTATGTTCCTATTTGTCCCCATATTGATGTTGTGTTTGGGACATTTGAGAGGAATTAGATTTTCCTTTTCCTTTTTCCCTTTCCATTTCTGATGAGAACAAAGTGCCTACTCCTCTTCATCATTTTTTTGTACATAGAATATTCTTGTTGCATTAAATTTACTAGCTTGTCAAAGATAATTGTTTGATCTGACAAGTTGAGTGTCATTAAAAAGATTCGGTATGAAGGAGGGAGTGCTCTCAGAAAAATGGGAATGAGAGTTATATTAGTGACCTCCTCTCCTAGGGATAGAAGTGAAGCCCTCAATTCTACAACTCTTCTTAAGAAAGCTTCTATTTTCTCATTTTGTTTGAACTTCATTTTTTTAACTAACTCTGTAAATTCAGTATTACATTCTTTTTCTTGGCCTCGTACATTGTGCTCAACTTATCCCACGCTTATTTGGATATTTTTGCATCTCAAATGTGGGGTTGCACATTTTTGGACACTACAAACAAGATTATCAGCTTGGTCTTCTAATTGGATCTATCAAATTGTTGTTGTTGAGTTGTATCAGGTGTTGATCTAGTTACAGAACCATCCAAAACATTCCAAATCTCTTCAAACTCAAGATGTGTTTTGATATTTTCCCTCCATGTTACATAGTTATTTCCTCTTAGAAGTTGTGAATCTGGAAGAAAGAATTTGGGGGCATTTGTGCCCATTTTACATAATCAAATAACAAAGGGTAAGGCTCTTAACACTCCATGTATATGGTCTCCCAATCTATATACCATTATTATGATATACCAAACCTTTCTATATACGTGCCCTTCCGATATACCCATCGGTACGTGGAATAAACTCTCCCTTTATATATACTCGACAGTAAGTGAAAGATGCGTTAATGTACGTGAAAGAATTCAATACGTGGTACCAAGACAGTGCTAAAAGGGGTTTGTGAAATTATTGACACCGATGCAAAGAAATATCCTCATACGCGTGCATAACTTCACTATATACTTAGGTAATTTCAGTGTCTGGATTTACGTCATGTAATCATTCACAGATGAATGGGAGGGCTCAAAGTGTGTACATTGTGTCCTTATTACTCCCTATTGGTTTAAAGGGTTGATTCCCAAATGATGTTATTGTAGCTATATTAGGTGTTAAGTGCAGTAGTAGTCACGATGAATTTACCCATAAGTGCTTCCCAAAATCACTGTATATACCAAACGTTGCGAATGAGATCTTAAGATCTCATGAGTGACATAGATCCAAGTTTTAATTATTTTTGAGTACAAATCTCTGCCAGTTTTTAAGCAGTTACAATGGTTTTCGGTTGAATATGGAAACCTGTAAATTAATACAATGCATTAAAAAAATACAATTACATACAAAATTCTAAAAAAATTGAATGACAGGAAATAATTTGTTTGTTTTGAGAGGCCCCGGTGGACTCTGGACCTCAATACGACTCTTTAAAAAAACCGCAAAAAAATCTCAAAAAGCATTTTTTAAATACCCCTCTTTGGAAAATGTTTCTCAGAATAAAAAAATATGCAATGTGGTAGAAAAAACAAAATTGGACCCTTTTTAGTGTTTTTCTCGCTAAAAATAGTGGATTTTTATGTCTGACTAAATGGTTTATTTGTGGTTGTAGCTGTTATATTTAGCGGTCTGCGCTAAAAGTTCTGCCAAATGTTATATATGTAGTTTTGTTAAGAAAATAGCTATTTTCAAGTGGAGTCAAATGCACAACCACAATGCCCCAAAGCTTTCCACTTATCCAACTAGGCACCAAATCACATATGATAGGGAATGAAACATATAATATTTAAATTCTACCAAAAATGACTAACCTTATCAATGAAGACATGACACCTTCTAGTTTTCCACGTGGTTGCTACTTGTTTGAAGGATTAGGGTTTCCTCTTTCGAAGGATCTAAAACACTTTGTTTATCCTCATTCGTTGTTTTTTATTTGATTTTGTGTTGTGTGTTTTATGCAGGATAAAATATTTATGTGACTCACTCGATCCGCCATAGATTTGGTAAGACTATATCTTAGGGTCATTGAGTTGCTATGGTTGATTGCTTTGCTTTGTTTATCACCAATTGGAGAACTTTCCTGAAAAAAAATTTTATTGGATTTTTTTTGTAGGTCATTTCTTGGAATCATCCATTGAGGGGGCTTGCTTGGGTGCCTTAAAACCTACCAATAGACACAGTTTGATTCAAAGGTTTTTGACGTGGATGTAAATGTAAAAATCTAAGGCCTGATTGAATCTTCAACTCAATGGACTTCAATACATGGCAAGTTTGATCTATACACTAAAACGCTTAATGAAATTATGTTGAGATCGGTGGGCTTGATGCAAAAATATATTGGCCCTTATATGGATTTGGTCAAATAAAAAAACAACTCAGCTCTATCTGAAGGAGTTCTCCAACTCGTAGAGTAGAGGAACTGTTATAAAGTCTTGGCTCGGTCATCCTTTCAAACAACTCAATATAAGCTCTGTGGAGAGCTCAGTCTCATAAAATATAGCATGGTCCTATAACCTTAATGAATAGCTCGGTCAGGAGCTCAGTATTTTCCAAAAAACTTGATGTATTGCCAATGCACATACAACATTATGCTAAAATAGTAGAGATTATAAAGACATCTTAAATTTAGAGGTAAAACCCCTATTGGGGAAAAATGATATATGTTTTTTAATTCTTTTCCTGCAACAAATTTTTTCTAGTGCATGGGGTGCCAATGTAAAAACAATTTGCATTCCAAAGACTTGGAACGTAACAGGGGTTGTGGGGATGCAGGGATGTCTGGGAAGCTGTTGGAGGCAACACAAGATCTTCTGGAAAGTAGATATCTTCTCTAAGACACTTCTACATCTACAATCTCTCTCCAACCTATAGGTTCACCTATTATGGTATCAAATGAAATTTCAAAAGAGGGATGAAATCCTCTGAGATTCCTGATTAAACAACCACTTGAGACCAAAGAAACAACCTAGGGTTAGCTAGAAAATTATGGAATAATTTTTTTTATTAAAAATGTCCACAACCAAGTTACAAGACAACGGTTGCCACTGGTAGGTTCTAGAACAAAACCAATTTTACCAAAACACACATTTCCTTTATTAACTAATATCAAGCTCACAAGGTTCCAATTTTAGGGTTATATGTTTTAGTTAGGTTTAGGGAGTAATTTACCCCCATACTTGCTCTCTAGAAGCCTCAAAGTTTCAAATAGATTTTTCCCAAACTTAATGCTTCCAAAATTTTCCTAAACCATTTCTATTGGATAGGAAATTGTCTCACCTTTCCAATGATATAAAGAAGTCCTCCTAACTCATTATAGAACTCAAGATATGAGCGGGTAGAGTTTTTAGGTCAAATTTTCGCTTAGGGGGACACGTGTCAAGAGGTGGGGAAAGCACCTTCAATGGGTTGGCAGGTCATGGGGTAGCTTGGGGAATTTCTCCCATCATGGGGCACAAAGGTAAAAGTTATTCCGCACCTCCACAGGTCCCTGGTGGACATGTGTCGAGTTCTGGCGCAAAGCGGGAAAGGGGTGAGGGGTTGGCGGAGTGGCAGAGAAGATTCTCAAATTTCACCGAAGGGAGAACAAAAAGGGAAAAGGGATGTGTGGGTCCACGCACCCATAGAAGAAGAAAATTCCTAGGGCAGGGCAGAAAAATGGAGCCATGGGGGAAATTTTCAAAAATTTCCAAAGGCCAAAAAGTGAAAAAGACAAGGGGTCCGCCCTCCCTGCTGCCACCACCCAAGGTGCCATGTGGAACGTTCTCATTAGCTACGGGCCGTCGGGGCTAAAGTGAAAATTTTTCCCCTCAAATTTTCAAAGGGTCTAAGGGTTGAAAAGAAACCGCGCCTCTGCTATAGCTCCAAGAGGACACGTGGCGTCCTTTTATTGGCTACGGGCTAAGCGGAGGGAAAATAGAAAATTTTTCCCGAACCAAATTTTTTTCTAGAAACTTTTCTACGGCACAATGATGGGAAATTTTTGGGTTACGGGCTCGCCAGGGAAATTTTTTCCAAATTTTCCTGCTAAGGCACAAAAACTTCACAGTGTCATAACTTGAGCTAGAAAGCTCAGTTTTGGGCAAACAAGGACTTTTTGGAAATATCTCGATGTCCTCTTTGCACGGGAAACCTCTTCACAAATCCCAATCTCAACACTTGTCAACGGCATTAAATGGAGTTGCTTTGTGAGTATGACATGAACATCGAGCATGTTAAGGGGAAGGAGAATGTGGTAGCAGATGCTCTCAGCAGATGGAGGCATGTGGCTATGGCCACCTTAGTGAGTACAAATTTACAGAGCAATATTCTTCAGCAGCTTCCTCTTGAAATATTTTACATTGCAGTACGAGCAGAGATCTAGTCACAGAGACCCCTTAAGGGGAAGTTTGATGGTTTTTCCTTAGATTCAGATGGTCTTCTCAGGCATAGATGTCGGATATATGTTCCCAGAGATGGAGGCTTGAGGTAGGACATCTTGGTAGAGGCACATCATGCACCCTATTCAGCCCATCCTAGGGTGAAGAAGATGCACGCCACCTTATGACAGTCGTATCATTATAGAGGACTTCATAGAGACGTGGCTTAGTTTTTGTCATGGTGTTTAGAGTTCCAGAGGGTTAAGGCCAAGCATCAGCATCCAACAGGCCTTCTTTATCCTCATTATGTACCAGAACAAAAGTGGGACACCATTTCCATGGATTTCATTATTGGGCTACCGATGTCGAGATATCACCATGACGCCATTATGGTCACGGTTGATAAATTGACAAAAGTGGCTCACTTTACTCTGGTGAAGACCACTTATACCACTAGAGCAGTGCCACGAGTATATTTGGATGAGATTTTCAGGTTACACAGGATTCCGCAGAAGATCATTTGTGACCGCGATCCTTTGTACACTTCACATTTCTGGACTACCATGCAGTATGTCCTCGAGACGAGGATCAACTTCAACATGACATATCACCTTGAGATAGATGGATAGACCAAGTTAGAAAAATAAGATTTTAGAGGATATGCTCAGGATGTATGTGATGGATCAACAGTCTAAGTGGGAGGAGTACCTTTACTTAGTGGAGTTTTCCTATAATAACAATTTTCAGAGTTCTACAGGCATGGATCCTTTTCAGGCTTTGTATGGTAGAGAGTTCAGGATGCCTCTTAGCTAGGACAGGTTAGAGGGCAGAGTATCTCTTGGACCAGCTCTTCTATATGACATGGAGCAGCAGGTAGTGTTGATCAGGTAGAGATTACAGGAGGCACAGGACAAGCAAAAGAAGTATGCGGATCATCATAGGATTGATCCTAGTTTCAATGTGGGCATGAAGGTGTTCCTTCATGTCAGGCCACACAAGAGCCCTATCCATTATGAAAAGGTTCTAAGTTAGCTCCTAGATTTGTTGGTCCTTTTAAGATCTTGGAGCGTATTGGCCCTTTGGCCTACCATCTAGCATTGCCACCCCAACTTGTCTCAGATACATGATGTGTTTCATGTATTGGTTCTTAGGAGATATATTGTAGATCCATCTCATGTGTTGGATTGGACATAATTTCAGGTGCAAGATCAGGGGTAGGTGATGGTGGATCCCCATTTGCATCCTAGATCACAGGACCCTAGGCCTTCAAGGTAGAGAGGTTGATTAGGTTCGGGTGCAGTGGGATAGATATAACGAGACTATAGCTACCTGGAAGGATGCTACTTCATTACGAGTGTAGTTTCTGTATTTTTTCCAGTGACTTCCAAGAGGAAGTCGAGTCTAAGGGGAGGGGTAAGTAGTTCCCACTTCCCTTTGACACCTTTTGATGCTTATTCCGATACTGTTGATTACATTATAAGACATTGCTATGTTTTGATTTAGTAAACTGCTAGACATTGGATTATGGATTATTGTGGATTTTGATTTGATTATGATGCATGATGGGTATTAGAGACACCTTATATATGGATGATGATGTGTTAATTGATATGGATGTTGTTCAAGCATGTGAATTGGATATTATGAGTTGATTTGGAAAATGAATATTTTATGATGCGGATATATTTGTTGATTAAAAATGCAAATGATGTAATAGTGACTTCGATGTTGTTTGTGATTCATTGTATAGTTGTTTTTTTGTGATTTTGTATCATATTGGATGTTCTGATATGACCATGAGGCCGAAGGAGGTATTTTTATTTTGCAAGTTATAAATATCACAACAAAACATCAGGGGATCGGAGACCAACAAAAATGGAATTCTAGGTGAATTCAATACGGTCACCATGACAACTTGTTTTATCATGTTGTGTGTTGTTTTGTTAGAGATTCACATGGGGGGTAATCATCTTTATATGTGACCATGGGTTGTGTATTTTATTATTATGGTTAATTTTTATTTATTGTTGTATGTATGTTATTTGTAATATGTTCTCTTCTTTCAATTAATTAATTGTGATAGATTAATGTGAGAGATCATATGTTTAAAGTTTAATTATATCAAATTGGGATATGGGAAGTAATTATAAGAGTTGTTGGCTATTGTAATTAATTTGTAAGAGCTTGTGTAAGTCATATTATAGAGTATGAAATACTCTACCTCCATGGAAACTCGAATTTGACCTTGGGGGCTGTTTTTGGAGACTTGTGGGGCAATTAAAACTTGTCCCATGCCTCTAAATTTATGTTACTAACCATACTTATGGTTGGGGAAGTGATTGGTGACTTTTATAATGCATTTTATTCATCTTGTGCATGTTTTTATTTGCACTTTCTTACATTTTAATTTAATGGTTGTCCCTTGAGGTGTGGGATGTTTTGGAGTGTGCAAGTAACTTTTCATTCTTCACCCACCTCTTTATTAAGCCTTGGAGTTTGGATTTTGTCTTTTGTGTTGATTTGAGAGGATGTGATGTGGCATCCTACATGGATCCACATCATCCTCTTCTTTCCCCCCTTCTATATATTTCAAACCTCTCTTCTTGTTTTGGGCTTGTTGAACCTTTTTTGCATTCTTCCTTGGGGGCGCATTTTCTTGTGGCAGCTCTTTCTTTTGAATAAATTTTTGGAGACATCTTTACATGCTTGGGAGGTTTCTTTTTTGGGATGTGTTTTGCATTTGAAGCTTGTTGTTTGGAGTTGTGTTATTGTCTTGGAAAGCTTGTTGTTTGGAACTGTGTTATTGTCTTGGAAAGCTTGTTGTTTAAAGCTATGTTATTGTCTTGGAAAGCTTTCTGTTTGGAAGCAAAGTAACCATGGAGAGGTAGGAATTTAACTCTCTTTTATTTTTGTTATTTTCTTGTTGTGTTGTGTGGAGAATGCATGCTTTGTTTTATTTGTTGCTTGATTGGGTAGATTTCCTTAGGGAAGGTGTAGGATAAGGCTATGGGGAATTCTTGTGGGGGGCATAAGGGGAATGCCATTGGCATTAGAATTTTGTGGAGGGAGTTTGGGTTTGGGATCCACCATGGAAAAAAAATAGCTTGCATTTCTTACTTTGTGGGGGGCATAAAGAAATTTGTGGGGGGCATAAGGAGGGATTTTGTGGGGGGCATAAGGAAATGTGTGTGATGAATTACTTGGTGGTCTGTATTTGGTGGATGCCTAATTCCCAATTGGGAGGCATAAGTAGCTTCCCCCCATAGGCCTTGCTCCTTTAGCTTGAAAGATCAAGCTTAAGTACTGTTTTGATTTATTTCTAAATGTAGTTGTGAACTGTTGTTTGTTTTGTGTTGCATTGTGTTGCAAAAAGAAATGTGTGTGTGAAGGAATGTTGTGTTGTGGAATCTAGTTGTTGCCATGGTTGGATTACATATTTTATTTTATCTCAGGGGCCAATGATGAAGGAAGGCTTCTCCTTTCATTGGATGTCTTGGTTGGGTAGAGAGCGTTGCCTTTCCCCCTCTTTTGTTGTGATCAACTTGGAGAAAATGAAAATGAGCATGTTGCTGCCCCGGAGCAAAAGATTTGTACAGTTTGACAGTCCCTTCTTGTGAGAAAGTTTGTTGTAATCCTTCCCACTTTGAAGTGGATGAATTGTATAATTATTGTGAATGAGAAGTTGCTTGTGTTGATGAGGAAAATTGGAAAGTGAAATGTGAAATGTAAACATTTATATTACCCTCCTCTATTTTGAAAAAGGAATGTGAAGAGTATTGTATATTTTTGTAAACTGTATTTGAAACCAATGAAAATTTTGTTAATTGCATTCATGCATTGAATACTGTAAAGATGTTTCTCTTTTTGAAATTAATAAAGGAATTGCAATTTTATCTCTTGTTCACATTGTTGTAATTGAAATGGGAATATCAAATGGTGATTGAATTACTATTTTGATGGAATATCTATTTAATTGCAAAAGAAATAAAATACGCATGAGAGAATTATATTTCTTATCTTCTTTTGAAATATATCAACTTAGGAAATCAGGTTTTTAAAAATCTCATTTGGAAATGATTTGTTAGAAACAACTAAGTGCAATGGACTAGTTTAGAAACTATATACACATTTAAATGATAAAATTGATATACAGACTTAAAAGAGAAAGATCACTGTTATAAAATTCATATTGGCAATACATTTTAATAAACAAGAATAGTTTGAACCTACACACATTAATTAACTTGGAGATGCTAAAATTTAGTATGCTGGCTCACAAATGAACCCAAATTGACAAAGAAATCTCAAGAAAACAACTTAACCATTGGTAATTTTTAAAAAATCCCTCTAACAGTCATT
Source organism: Taxus chinensis (assembly GCA_019776745.2). NCBI lineage: Eukaryota > Viridiplantae > Streptophyta > Pinopsida > Cupressales > Taxaceae > Taxus > Taxus chinensis. Next base: position 768,612,378 of record CM034152.1, read on the forward strand.
TTCTATCACTTGTTGGAAAAAAAAATACAATTTTGAATCAATTGAACAAAGTAACTTCTCTAAAATACTCTAAAACCTCCCTAAATACTGAATTTAATCAAAATTGAAAGTTGGAAATTACCAGCTTGCAAATTATAAGCCTACAGATCCTTTTTGAAAAATTGACCCTTAAAAAACTTATCAAAAAGTAAAATTTAAAGTCCTAAATGCTAAAATTTCCCTTCGTGCAAGGGTTTTTTTCCCGTCCATCTCACACCCTTAAACCTGGCATGTTTTCCCGCATGGACTTCTTGTGTGAGTTCTATCTAGTGTTCTCTAATCAACAAATTTTCTCTTTCCATCAATACTTAAGATCTTGTTTAAGCCAAATATAAAACAAGCTCGATATAGCTTATGCTTAACTGTGTTTGTTCAAACTTCATAACTTCTATCCAATCATGGTATTCACATGCAATAAAATAAACCCTTCAACTAGTCCCTTGGACCATGAAAATGATGATGAAGAGGTTATGTAACCATAAATCACTCACGAAGAACAAGAACAAGTGGATAAGTTATTAGAGAAAAACAAGAATGAATACCTATTGTGCATCTTGACCATGGGAGAAAAACTCCCTTCTAATTTTGGGACTGAAAATCTAAAAAAACTTAGAGAAAAAGGAGAATCAAGTCACCATAATTAAATACCAAATAACCCACCTACTTCTTCAAATGACAAATTATTTACCAAATTCTGAGGGTTGATAAGATAACTCAAGCAAGTGACTTCTAGAGCTAAAATGTTACATGATCACAATCTAGAACAACCTTCCCATGAAGTCCTTGATACCCCATCACATGACTCTCCATTCACACAAGAAAGGAAAAATATGAAAGAAACCATTCAGGGGCTACAAAAAGAATCAAAATAGTTCAATTTTAAATAACTATGTCCCTACCCATTCGATAAGAAAATGTTGTAATTACCATTTCTGTCATCCTTTGAAACTCCTAAATTTGATAAATACAAAGGAAAGGGGTAACCCCTAAGAAATTTTCACATAATTATTCTTGCAATGTAAGGAAGTATAGTATTGTGACATATATCTTTTACGACTATTTCCTAAGATTTTAGGAGGATAGGCCTTAGACTGGTTCCTTCATCTTCCAAAAAGGTCGAGCATAACTTTCAAAGACCTATTGAAAAAATTTGTTAAACATTTTTCCTTCAACCTAGACTCAAAAGTAATCATGCTCAATCTTTGCAACACCAAGAAAAGGCCCAACAAGAACTTCACATCCTTTTTACAACGCTGATAAGGGGGTCGCAAGAATATTCCCTTGCTATATACTAGATCTAGATAATTTTTCAACATCTTTCTCCCAAAACCTCATTACAAAGTTATCATTTCATATGCAAATGCACTATTTAAATAAATTTGAATAAATTGAAAAAGGTACACATATTGAGAAATCCCTCATCTCTAAGGGCTTACTTAAAACACATTTTAGGGACTACCCCCTAGGGATTCCCCTCAAATTCAGAATAAATCCAAATTCTTTAATCGGAACAGAAATGTAGTGAACGATGGCATCACTAATTCTCTCTATGTTCAAAGCATTCAAAATACTCCATCCAACACAAATAAATCCAAAAAACAACCAATTGTTAACCCTAGAAAGGAAGCCCCTCTTTGTGGCAGGCGAAGACAATTATCTCCACTTGGAGAAAGCCTATCTAGCATCTTCTATCACTCAGAAAATTCCAATATGATATCATATCTCATCGTGAAACCCCTTAAAGAAGGGAAACCCAAACCAAAATGGTACAAATATAATGAATATTGTGAATACCATCACATCAAAGGTCATTCTACGGATCGATGCATACAACTCCTCCATTATATCTGGGACTTGATCGAATGCAGAGATATAGAGGTTAAAAATACCTTTGATACAAAAATTCCCAATGAAAAATTAAACATGTTTAAAAACCCATTTCCCAAGTATGATGATAATTCAAAGGATCATCAAACAACATTGAGTATGACTCAATCATCTCAACCATAGACTACAACCAAGATCTAGTGGCTACAATAAATATCAAAGCCAACTGTGTAGTTACCACTATGCAGAAAAAGTGTGGATCTCCACTACAAAAAGAATCCACTACTTCGTCTCCCATACCAACTCTTCATACAAGGTATAATTCCACCAAAACTTTCATTCCCAAATCTATGTCTTCATTCAACATTTTCAAACAATTGGAAAAGACTACAACATAAATTTCCATCATGGAATTAATTAAGTCTTCTCCCACACTACAATGTATCCTTACACAAACATTTAATGATGATTGTGTCCCACATGACATCAAGTTGCATCAATTTCAGGCCTTAATAGAAAATATTTCAACACCCAATCTTATTCTATCATTTGGTCCCAATGACCTTCTTAATCCCAACAATTCTAACAACCATTCCTTATACATCGAAGATTTTATAACTCATCATAATATCAAGCATGTATTGGTTGACAATGGAGAAACATTGAATATTTTCTCCATGAAACTCCTATGTTGTCTTTGTTACACTAAAGAAAACTTGTAAAATGATACCATAACCATTTGTAGGTATGATAATAGTGAAATAAATTCTGAATGAACAATCACATTTCCTCTTATGGTTGGACCCATCACTTTAGAAATGTTATGTCATGTGGTAGACATAGAAGTATCATACAATGTTCTTCTTGGTCAACCATGGATTCATTCCATGAGAGTTTTTCCATCCACATTCTAACAATGTATTAAATTCCCCTACTTAGACAAGGAATTCACATTACGTTTTGACACCCGACCCTTCGAGTATTGCAAATTCCTCGAAGAACAGTATAAAATTCTCACTATTGTCCATCGATGGAGAAATATGCTCCACCTTGCATCATCCCTAACAAATCACATGTAAATTCAGATACACTTCCAAAACATACTCTAAAACCATCATCTTCTAGTCAACCATCATCTTCTAATCATCCAATGTCTCCCAATCCATTCTCTTCTGCTAATCAACCCTCTTTGTCTAAAAATAGTCCCCCTTTCACAAAACAATCATCTTCTTTGCCTAACCAACCTTCCTCTTCTAACAATACCTCTTCTATTAAAGTATCATCTCCTTTGGTTAATCAAGCTTCATCCTCTAATCCACCCCCCTCTTTTTATAACCCATTCTCTCCATATTTTAAAACTACCAAACTACCTTCCTTGCCATGCGAGGTACCTACTAGTTCCTCAAAACACACATTCAAAAGCATTGAAAAAGGATGTGGTGAATACTAATTCTAAGACATTGAAAATTATTTTTACATCATTCAATCCTTGTAAGGTTATGGAAAACCCAATGCTCCTCATCTTAGAATCCATAACGATGACGAACTCGCTTCCTATTATGAGTTCCCTTAATTTACCAAATCTCATCGAATGATGAAAAGCATATGATGGAAGGGTAAAGGACTCGGTCTAAAAGAACATAGTCCCTTAGATTTGATCACTTGCACCAAACATCATGGTAAACATGACCTTGGTTTCAAGATAGTTACTACAGCTTGCGTATTAATATATAGTGACAACGATGACACCAATTCTGACAGTGACATGGGGTTTACACATAGCCTCTTCTAAAATCTTTCTGAAACAAATCTCCACTTTGAACATCTATCTAGTAATGTCATTGATTTCAAGATTCTTCACCCAAATCTCATTTATCATGACCAATTACATCATGTGGTCATTGAATTGTTTTGAAATGATGAGGCTATTGAAGAGTTCCTTGGAAATCATGATCAAATTCCCCTATCTGACCATAAAAAAGGATTTGAGATTAACCTTGATGAATTTTCCTACTTCGGTGAAGAAATAGAATATTCAGATTCTCTACCTTTGGAAACATTAGATAAGAAGTGAAAACACATGAATTCTCATAGTAAAAATCTCATCGTCACCTTATCCAAAAAAACATATCAATAAAATGACCCATAAACAAAAACCATGTGTTGATTCCCCTGAATAGCCCGACACTGATGAATTACATCAACTAATAACATCATTTTCAAAATCCAAAATGTTTGTTGAGGAAACCAAAGATATTAACATTGGTACCCCTGAACAACAAAAAAATTTACAACTCAGCATCACTCTATCTGACCAAGAAAGTGTAGATTTCACTACACTCCTCACTGAATTTTAGGTCATCTTCACATGGACCTACAAAGATATGCGAGGCTTAGATTCATCTCTCATAGTACATCACCTTGTGGTGCATCTAGATGCAAAGCCTGTAAAACAGAAATTACACAAAATGCACCCCAATGTAGCATTACTTGTAAAATCCACCTTATAGAAATTATTAGAGAAAGACTTTATAAGACCTATTGACTACTTTGAATGGATATCCAATATAGTTCCTGAAGCCAAGAAAAATCCTGGCATTAGGGTATGCACTGATTTCCGCGATATAAACAAATCTTGTCGAAAAGATGACCTTCCTCTGCCAAACATAGACATGATTTTCAACTCCACGATAGGCCATGAAATGCTCTCCTTAATGGATGGATTTTTTTGGCTATAATCAGATACGTATCGTTTAATAATATCAGCACAAAAAACATTTATTACATAATGGGGCACCTTCTATTATAAGGTCATGCATTTCGGGCTGAAAAATGTAGGCACCACATATCAATGAGCCATGATGGTCATCTTTCACGATATGTTACATGATATCATGGAAGACTATGTCGATGAAATAATAGCCAAATCTAAAACATGGATAAGTGATCTAGGTGTGTTGAGATGCATCTTTGAATGGTTGTGTGAATATAAGGTCCACCTTAATCCAAAGAAATGTGTATTCGGTGTGACTTATGGAAAGTTATTAGGATTCATTGTCTCTCAAAGAAGTATAGAAGTTGATCCCGCAAAGGTCAAAGCCATCATGGTAATGTCTCTTCCCCAAAACATCAAACAATTACATAGTATCCAAGGAAAATTCCTATCCATTCGATGTTTCATATCACAATTAGCCAATAAATGTCATCATTTCAAAAAATTACTTAAGAAAGATGCACAATTTCAATGGAATCACGATTGTCAAGATTATTTTTCTAAGCTAAAAGAATACCTCTCTAGTCCACCTTTCCTTATGTCACCAATTCTAGACACCATATTTAGGTCACAAGCCATTTAATCCCTTTCGATTCATCAATTCGACACATATTGTCTAGTCATGTCCCCCTTCCCCACTTTGGTATTATTTTAATCACCCCTAATTAAATTACTCCTCACACTATTAATTAATTTAATTAATTTAATTAGATTAATATCCATCTCACCTATCTACCTCACCCTAGAACTATTCCATCCTCATTAATGGCTAAGACCAATTCCCCACACTCCCTAACCAACTAGGACTTGTTCTAACCTTAACCCTTATGACCTAAGGTTTCTCTAACCTCTCTCCCACAATATTTAGCATTAGCTCCCACTTCTAGCCCGGAACTAAAACTTGATTCATGCCAAATATGTGAGTAATCAAGCCATTTTTAGCCAATTTGACCACTTCCCCCTAACTGACACCAAATTTCCCTCGGCCGACGTCGGTTCCCTAATAACAGCTGGTTACCCTTAAATAAGAGTTTCTAACTTTTTTCATGGGTTCTCCAATATATTCATTCACCTTATCTTTGGCATTCTAAATCTCAAGCATTCAAGCTACCAAACGATAAACTAGAGACCATCAACCCTTCACTAGCATCCATTCATCTCATCCATGACTACAGATTGTCACAACAGAGCACACAAACTTTGTTGTCATGGCATTGGACACATTCGTGTATCTCCCACGAATGCTCATAACCAATAACCATTTTCATATCTATAGGCTACCAGATAACTAATTCACTTTTATTTTCAAAGATTTTGTTTTGATCTTAAGTCTTTCATTTACTTCTTTCATCTGATCCCCATCTATCCCGAATACCACCTTTTATCTGTTTACCACCTATTCCATTAACCTGAACCATTTCACCCATCCTATCACCTTTACCACCCTTGATGAGCCCTATCAAAAGTCACATCATCCTTCCTGAACCCCTTAAACTCTCTGTGTAATCACAGAGAGATCCAAAACACCCATTTTGATATGTCTTCCATATTTCCCCTACCAGCACTGGTCACCCAACTGGCGTCAATCATTTTCCAATACCAACATCGGTCACCTAAATGATACAGGTCTTTGTGACTGGTAACTTTGCTTATAACAGTGAGCTCATAATTTCTCCCAAACAACTTAGAACATTATTAAATTCCACCCAGACCTCACCTACAACCTTTGTCAGACCTACAAACCCAAAGTAACCTACCACCCCTCTGGATTTAATCGTAATTTTTTCTATTAGATTAAATTTACTTATTGTATTATCACAAGAAATCTTAATCGTACCATTACAATAGGATTTACCTATTTCATGTTATTTTTTGCATTAAATTGTATTTGAAATTGGATTGACAACCTTCTAGGAATTACCTCGCTTCCTAAATCTACCTCTTGCTAGGCAGTCCACCAACCTATATTATTAATGCTACTTTTTTGTCTTGTTGTGTTTCTTATAAGTCATTCCTCCTAGCCAAAAGGAATCTCTCATAATCAGCTAGGTCAACATTCTACATGTGCACACCATCTACATAATCACATGTACTCATCTTACACCCATTTCCCTTATATTTTTTTATCACATTACTTTGATGTGGAACACCAGTCACAGATAAACCCATGCTTATTTACACATCTGCCACTGAACATGCCATATGAGCTTTATTAGCACAACATAATGGTCAGGAAATAGAGTAGGCAATTTATTACCTTAGTCGCACACTCATTAAGCACGAGCTACGATACTCCAACCTATATTGCTAGGCAATCCACCAACCTATATTGTTAATGTTTTTTTTGGTCTTATTGTTTTTCTTATAAGTCATTCCTCATAGCCAAATGGAAGCTCTCACAATCAGCTTAGTCAAACATTCTACGTGCGTACACCATCTACATAAGTATAAGTATTCCTCCTACGCCCATTACCTTTATCTATTTTATCGCATTACTTTGAGGTGAAACATTTTGGAATTCCCGGTGGGACCCCTTCTTGTGGGTTCTTTACATTTCTTCATTTAGGAAATTGTGTTTTTCTTTCTTTTTCAAAAAATTCATGTTAAATCTCTCTCTGGTCAATATGCTTTTCTTCTACTTGTCTAAAGGAAATTCATGATTTGGTGTTTAAAAATAATTCTTCTCACTTTCTTTTACACTTGAATTTAGTGAAAGATCATCCTCTTGACCTATGATCTATTTGATACATCCAATTTCACTTTCGATTTGGGATTTAAAATATTTGCATATCATCCTTTGTATGTTGCATTTAGATCACCTAAATTTATTTGCAATCTATATACTAGAGGTCATGACTAGTTGATGATTGGTGGAAATTAAGCGTAGTTCACACTTTGTGTACACACACCCCTATCCAAATCACTTGAACAATTTACACACTTCTTAAACATCTTCCTTCCTAGAAATTTCCGTCAATGATTAACAATTGGATTGGTGGTGGATCCAGCTGGTGTTCTGGCCAGTCATCATATCAAAGTTGTACTCTCGACACTAAAATTTTCCTCCGTAATTTCTATTTCATTAATATATGTATTAGGAATAGGATGTTGTTAAGTGTAATTAGTAGTAGCGTCCGATAGAAGATAACGGCGCTGCCAGTATGATGCCGCCAATAATGTGGAGTACAGTAACAATCAAAGTACAATAGGAATGTTGTAAAAAGTAAATATTTGTCGTAAGTGGTCTGGTAATGTTAAAATGTCAAAGTTTGGGTAATTAGAGAAGTAGGGTCTACATGATTGAGAATTAGAAATATTATATTGGTAATAAGGAAAAGAAGTGAGGTCATAAATATTTTGTGTATTTTATTTGTAAAAAGTCTAAAAATGTGGAACCCATGTAAAATGATAAGGTTTATCTTATCTTAAAAGATAAGCTTACATCTATAAATAAGAGTTAAGGTATGGAATATGATTCGTTAGAGTGGATTTCTTATCCTATCTTAGAGATAAGATGGATAATCCTGGAAGTTCTATAAATAGAGAGGCCACCCCCCCTCATTTAGCATAGAAGGAAGTAGTGAGAAATATTGTAGGAAGTGTGCAAAGGAAGCCATCAGTTTAAAGGTGTGTTGAAGAAGCCATTAAGAGGTGTAATTGTAAAGTTTCTCCCATAGTCTTGGTGAAAGGCAAGTGAAGTCAATAACACTTGAAGTACCTCATGGGTGAGATTATAACAATTTCATGTTAATATTATAATTTACTTTGATATTTCAGATTTGTCATCATTCTGTCTTATCATAGTCGATGGTATTCTTGTGTTATGTTGTTGTTTTGTTTCCAGATTACATCCACCAAACTAAAGGCTGTGCATTAGTAAATAATCATAGCACGAGGAGTTCCTGGTGAAGAATTATCATAGTGCCGGATTGGTGATGACATTTTGGTTCCGTTGCCGGGACCATTCCTCATTGGTGGATTTTCTGCAGAGATATTCCCACTTAGTGAAAAATCAATTGGAGGGTAACCTTGTTTTTATTGTGCATAGTAGTTACCATGGTAAAGTCATTTTTGCCATGAATAGTAGTTACCATGGTAAAGTCACTTAGTGAATGGTAAAGTCATTTTTGCTGGGAATAGTATTTACCGCAGTAACTTCACTTTTTACCGTGAATAGTGTTTACCACAGTAAAGTCAGTTTTTACCGCAGTAAGTCAAGTTTTACCATAGTTTACTGTGGTCATTTTTAGACTGGTGTAATAGTACTTTCTTTACAGTGATTCTAATTAACTTGTGTCACATAAGTCTTGTTGTAAAGTCACTTTGGGTTACCGTGATTATAGTGTTTACCACAGTAAAGTTAGTTTTTGAACCGCATAAGTCAAGTTGATTACCATACTTGTTTACTTGGTCATTTCACGGTGGTTACTTTTGAAGATGCTTCTTCTTTCATAGAGGTCAAGAGTTTAAACGATCTTACATTTGTGATGGCCTATTATTTCAGCTGGAACTAATGAAGATGAATGTTTTCCTACCTTTCATTGGATGGTTCAGCGTATCTTTATTTGGTGGTTACTTTTGAAGAATGGGAACAGATTCCTATTTTTTCAGCTCAATCTAATGAAGATGCTTCTTCCTGACCTTTTTGGATGTGAAGAGTTTCAAACGATCTTTATTTGTAACTGAAAGTTTTTCTTGATAAGAATTTGGTGAACAATGGAATGAATTTATTCCTATCTCTTTTTGGATGAAAGTTCAGCAAAGCTTAGGTATCCCAAGGAGAACAACAGAAAGTGATGCAGATAAGGGATTATCATGATCGTGTTCTAGATAATGTGACAAAGCTGGGATTGCCCAAATCTGGAAGTGTGCTGATACAGTGCTTGCAAGCTCACTTTTCAAGTGAATTGAACGGGGAGCTCATTGATGAATTGGTGCCGCTCTGGAGTCCCGGAATTGGAAATATGTTTCTCAAGATCCAAGCGCAAGCTCAGTGACAAGTCGAGAGCTAAGGAAAGCTCACCAAAATGCCCAAATCTTCAAGGAAGTCAGATTTCATAATACTGCTGGCTCGGGATGGGTTTGCCTTCCACCAAAGAGTTCCATTTCTGGATGTGCCCGGATGGTGTTATCACTGGGCTGAGATCATCAGCATGAACCTGACGGAACAGTACTGCAAACAAAGAAGAGACTTAATCTGATGACCATCTGTAAGCTACATATATAGATTGCCCACAAAGGCGACCCAGTGTACACCTAAGTTCTTGGAAGGGTTAAAGGTAGATTCCGACAAGGAGGTTTTCAGATGAAGATGAACATGATATCACGGTATGGAGCCTACTTCATCCAATTCAAGAAATCATACATCCATGCTGTTATAAGTACTCCTCTGAGGCTTCCCAGCAATGACAAGATGGCCTTGATTGACAAGAAGGCAACTAGACAAGATGCACTTGCAGAGACAACGAGTGATCTCTCTGGGAAATTACACGTGCAAAACAGCCCTGGATGCCAGAATATAGAGACAACTTTGGTCCCTGTTGTTCATTTCTTCAAGCCAAGAACCTGCTGAAGAAGTTATTGAGCTACACCATGTGGCAGAGACAGAAGATTACTTTACAGGACTTTCCAGAATTGATTCACAATCAGTTCCTGAAGGCCTTGAAGTGATGAAGAGCTACACTCAAACCCCTCTGGAAGATAGGTCAGAAAAGAGAGGGATGATTTGGCTGAAAGCTAGTCTTAATCTAAGGTCTGGTTCAATCAAGGAAGGTCCAGCGAATTCAAGAGACGCTCGGTCCAGAATCCTCCTCTCTACACCAATAAGAGAAGACCAGGGTCTCAGAAAACCTCTCCTTCCAAAGCTATGCGGAAATCCTAGTACATCTTCTGAAGTAAAGAATGAAGAAAGAGATCCTCAGGAGAAACAGGCGGAATTGTTCTCAGTGAAGAAAGTGAAAGGCCAAGGGTCAGTCCAGAACTGAGCTTCAGGGGCTAGTGAACTGCCATTGTCTAGATGCTCCTTCCACATCTGGAGTAAAGCTGCACAGAGAGTGTCATGGGCTCCCTGTCTCTTGGCCCCCCTTGCTCCTCCTATTCTTCTTCCTCTTTTGCTTGGGTGCAACCTATAATTGATAAAAGGATAGAGTGAATTCTTTCTGGTAAAGGAGATAGAGCCTTGTTGGGCACCACTCCTTCTCGTGCCAAGAAAGCCAGAAATATTGTGTCGGATGCACCTGTGAAAGTTGATGTTATCAGAGTTGCTGTACTTGGAAAAAGAGCAGTCTACCACTGAAGGTGAGATTCATAACCTCCAGGAAACAGTCACCAGAATAAGGGTGGAGAAAGGGCAGCAGATGATTGAACAGTTGGAAGAGCAAGATAGTTTCATCAAGTCTCTTCTATCTCAAAGTTTTGGATCCCACCCCTTTAAGATGGTAATACTAAGCCAAGATGATGCAAAGTATAAGAAGATATGCACAAGGTTTATGGCAAGCTAGTGAAGCCAAGAAAAAGATGACATGCAAGATGCGGAAATGAAGCACTAAGAAGATGAAGAAATCTAGTAGGAGTAAGAAAGTAATGGGTAAAGTGCAGGATTTTCATGATTTACAGATTTTTGGGGCGAAAGGACCAGATAGAAAAACTCCATCTTGCCTTCAAAGATATACATTGTCATCTTCAGGATGAAAACTCTGGTGCTCTTCTGTCCCTGCAAGAGATCAAATCTCAGTTCAGAGCTTTTGTAAAAAACGATCTATGAAAGCACCATCTCCTAAGAAAAGATGAAAGGAGAAACTCTTCAATATGCCTTCTGAGAAGCAAATAAAGATTATCATATCACGTCGAGTTTGGAGTTGAGAAAGTCAAGGATTTTGGACTCAATGCTGCCAACACGATGGCAGAGACATTCTGAAGACATTGGGTCCCTCCCTGTAAGGAGGTTGCGAACCGGCAATACCTGTCTTTGTTTAAAAGAAACGGATACTAACTGAATTGTAATCTAAGGAGGTGGAGTGTAAATCCTTAAAGAAATATGCTTTTCATTCTTTGTCTGATTCTTGTCTTATTGGTTTTCCTTTAATATTGTGAAGATCATTTTTGTTCTTAAGGTGGATCCCTGATGCATACTGTTCAGTTTTGCAAGCTACAGCGTATCTATGTACAACCAATGGTATTTCAATTCATGCAAATGTCTTAGTTGATGGAGGTGCTGCAGTTAATCCTTGTGGAAAACACTTTCGTAATATCCAAGTTCGACCATACCATGACAATGATAAGGGAACCCGAGTCCCCTGTAATGAATATGTTGGGTTTAAAAATTGGAAACTCTAAAGGTCCGCCCTTTAACACTTATGTTATGGGTCATTAAATAATGCCAGAATCTTGCCTGCTAAACCAAAAGGTGTAGTTTCAAATGTGATTCACTAGATAGCCTATGTCTGTGGCTATGAATCTATGTTGAGGTTTTTGGATGTGATGGGATCCCTAGCAATCAAATAACTTTATGTTAAGGTCATTTTAAATAAATGTCTTATGAAAAATGGTAATGAAACTTATTGTTGCAATTATGTTAGAAAATGTGATCGCCCTTTGCCAACACTTATGGAAAGGTCATTGTAGTTTCAAATGTGGCGTATCTGTTATGGGTGTTTTACGTGTGGTAGACTTTTAGGTGATGAAAAATGGTACTATTGCGTACCTCAATGCTGCTGGGAAGACCATGGCTAAGGAGAGTTCATGCAAGAAACTACTGGAATGAAGGTTTCATGACACTTGGACGTGGTAGAGAGAGGGTGAAGATAAATGTGATCCCTCGACATCATAAGGCAGAACCTGTGGATTCAAGTGATGAAACTGATGATTGGACATCCTCTGATTACTCTAGTACCAGTGAAGTGGACACTGAAGATGAAGAAAGTGAGGTTGATGTTTCAATCATGGATATCCTTCCAGTCACACCAACTCATGACCCCATAAAATTATCTAAAGAAGAAGTTGATGATCGTCTCCAACAAATAAAGATTGGTGATGCTATGATGGAGAGTGAGAAGGAATCCTACCTCCAGCTCTTTTGAAGGTACATACACATATTCACTTTTGATTACAAGGAACTCCATCAAGTAAGTTGGGTAGAACATTCTATTGAGCTGGTAGATGGTGCTAAGCCCATAAAGAAAATGCCATATAGAATGAATCCTAATTTTTCCAAGACTGTAAAAGAAGAAATAGATAAGTTGCTTAATGCAAGATTCATATTTGCTGTGGAGAATTTAGAATGGGTTTCTCCCATTGTCATCTCAATAAAAAAGAATGGGAAGCTACACATTTGTGTTGATTACAGGAAGCTCAATAAGGCAACAAAGAAGGATCATTACCCTCTTCCATTTTCAGATCAGATCTTGGACGAAGTAGCTGGCCAGGAGTGCTATAGTTTTGCTGATGGATATAACGGCTACAACCAAGTTCGTATAGCAGAGAAAGATCAGCTGAAGACCACGTTCACCACTCCTTGGGGAACATTTGCTTACAGAGTTATGCCTTTTGGGTTGTGTAATGCTCCAGCAACATTCCAGCGTTTGATGAATAGGGTGTTCAAACCCTACATTGGGACCTTCATCAGAGTATTTCTGGATGATTTTTACATCTATGGGAGCAAGTTGGACCACCTGCACCAGATGGAGATAGCATTTCAAAGGTTAGATGAAGCACAAGCCTCACTAAACCCTACAAGGTGTGTCTTTCGATGTTCTAAAGGCGTTTTGTTAGGGCATGTTGTATCCAGAGATGGTATTGGTACTAATCCTGATAAAGTTTCAAAAATCAAAGATTTACCATTTCCTATGAATAGAGTAAGTTGTGATCATTTTTAGGCCATGTGGGTTACTATAGAAGGTTCATCAAAAAATTCTCAAAGATTGCATAGCCACTAACCCATTTCTTGAAGAAGGATGTTACTTATGAACCAGGAAATAAGGCGCATGAAGCTTTTGGACAATTGAAGGAAGCCCTGGTGTCTTCACCTGTTTTGAAGAATCCAAATTGGAGCAAGCCATTCATTGTGTACACTGATGCCTCAGATGCAGCACTAGGAAGTACTTTGAGCCAAAAGGATGAAAATGGGAATGAACATCTAATTTACTTTGGGAGCAGACAAATGAACAGTGCTGAGGTAAATTATACTGTAACTGAAAAAGAGGCTCTGACTATCATTTTTACTGTAAAGAATTTTAGAAATTACTTGCTAGGGCAAAAATTTCTAGTTGTAACAGATCATCAAGCTCTAAAATATATTGTAAATAAGCCTAACCCATCAGGGAGGATAGCAAGATGGATAATTTTGCTACAATAATTTGAATTTGATATTATAGATAGGCCAGGAAAGAAGCATGTCAATGCAAATGCACTCTCTCGAGCCTATGATGGTTTAGGATCATCTTGTGATGATGATGATTTCCCCGATGTAGCCTTGTTATCCCTTGACACAATCCTTAGTGAATACATAGATATTTGGAATTATCTGAATGAATTCGAGTTTCCTGATGGTGCCAATGCAAAGACTAAGAGAAAGATTACTCAAGCCAGTCGTCCATATTCTATTCTACATGGAGTAATATTTAGAATAGGACCTGATGGACAGTACAAGAGGGCAGTTGGAAGTGATCAAAGGAAGGAACTGCTAGAAGAATTCCACAATGGTACATGTGGAGGGCACTTCTCTGGACAACTTACAACAAGAAGGATCTTGGATGCAGGTTATCACTGGCCCACTCTTTTTAAAGATTGTTATAATTATTGTAAGACATGTGATATTTGTCAAACACATGGTAACCGTAAGACTTCATCAGCTCCATTATGCCCTATTCTTCCACTTGGTCCCTTTGAAAAGTGGGGAATAGACATTGTAGGTCCACTTCCAACTACATCACGCTAAAATAAGTATATTGTAGTTGCCACAAATTATTTAACCAAGTGGGTTGAAGCTAAGCCATTGAAAACAACTTCCATGGATGAAGTGGCAAGGTTTATATATGAACGCATTGTCACAAGATTTGGTTGTCCATTAGAAATTATAACAGATCAAGGAAGCCACTTCATTAATGAGGTGGTAGAAGCCCTAGTCAATAAGTTTTCTATTAAGCACAGGAAGGCAACAACATACAAGCTAAGCACAAATGGACAGGTGGAACGAACAAATTTTGTGTTGTGTCAAATTCTAGCAAAAGATGCAGCCTTGCAGGTACATAAATGGGATAAAAGGATTCATGCAGCATTGTGGGCATATAGGGCAACATCAAAGTCAGCAACAGGATACTCTCCATTTCAGTTGGCCTATGGCATTGATCCAGTTCTTCCTATTGAGTTTGATATTTCCACTGTGAGAGTTATGAAAAATGAAAGGATGGATGAAAGTGATTCAGTAAAAGAAAGGTTGGTACATCTTCATTTGCTAGAGGAAATGACGGAAATAGCAAAGGATACAAGCCATAAGAAGAAAATGAAGCAGAAGGAATACTTTGATCAAAAGATCCATTGGTCTTCATTTCATGTGAATGACTTGGTTCTAGTATATGATTCCAGATACAAAAAAAGAAGATAAAGAAAATTTCTTCCAAAATGGATGGGGCCCTACAAAATAGCAGCTGTGCATGAAAATGGTACGTACCGACTGGAGGAATTTGATGGCACTCCCATTACGAAATAGGTCAACCATGACAAGTTGAATATTTTCTAAGCACCAGAAGAGTCTACTTCGAGGACGGAGTAGAAGCTAGGAAGGGGGAAGATGTCGACACTAAAATTTTCCTCCGTAATTTCTATTTTATTAATGTATGTATTAGGAATAGGATGTTGTTAAGTGTCATTAGTAGTAGCATTTGATAGAAGATAACGGTGTTTCCTGTACGACGCCGCCAATAATGTGGAGTACGGTAACAGTCAAAGTACAATAGAAATGTTGTAAAAAGTAAATATTTGTCGTAAGTGGTCTGGTAATGTTAAAATGTCAAAGTTTGGGTAATTAGAGAAGTAGGGTCTACATGATTAGGAATTAGAAATATTATATTGGTAATAAGGAAAAGGAGTGAGGTCATAAATATTTTGTGTATTTTATTTGTAAAAAGTCTAAAAATGTAGAACCCATGTAAAATGATAAGGTTTATCTTATCTTAAAAGATAAGCTTACATGTACAGATAAGAGTTAAGGTATGGAATATGATTCGTCAGAGTGGATTTCTTATCCTATCTTAGAGATAAGATGGATAAGCCTAGAAGTTCTATAAATAGAGAGGCCACCCCCCCTCATTTAGCATAGAAGGAAGTAGTGAGAAATATTGTAGGAAGTGTGCAAAGGAAGCCATCAGTTTAAAGGTGTGTTGAAGAAGCCATTAAGAGGTGTAATTGTAAAGTTTCTCCTATAGTCTTGGTGAAAGGAAAGTGAAGTCAATAACACTTGAAGTACCTCATGGGTGAGATTGTAACAATTTCATGTTAATATTATAATTTACTTTGATATTTCAGATTTTTCATCATTTCGTCTTATCATAGTCGATGGTATTCTTGTGTTATGTTGTTGTTTTGTTTCCAGATTACATCCACCAAACTAAAGGCTGTGCATTAGTAAATAATCATAGCACAAGGATTTCCCGGTGAAGAATTATCATAGTACCGGATTGGTGATGACAGTACCACATGTAATGAAAGGTATATTGGGTCCCTTTATCTAAAAATCTCCTGAAACCAGCCATAGACTGCTTATAGGGTACCCTCGTTGACCAAAAACTCTATTATACTCATAGTTAGTTTTAAATGGCATAAGCCACATAACATTAAAATCTGAAGCATAGGATTTTACGTATATTTAGTTTTTGCCTGAATTATTTTTTGAGGTGTGAAGCCATTTCCTCTTCTGTTTCTTATCCTTCACATCCCACCATCATAACTGGATTATTTCGATTCATTCTAGGTTTTTTAGGAATCATCACTGCCATTCTCAGTTTCTGGATTGTTGTTTGCATTTGACCTAATCACCTAAAATTCAAATTTACATCATCTCCTTAGATCGGTCCAGTGACTGACATCGGTTACCTCTCCATACCACCATTAGTTGACTGACAGGTATCGGTTCCATGTTGCTTTGATTATTTTTCCCAAAATAGTATTCAATTCACATCCAAATATTTTTCTGTAACCTGTTTCTATCATTTATCACATTTCTAAGTCTTTGTTACCGTTAGCAGAGTTCAGGTCCACCCAATTTGCATTCTTCATCTCTAGATTTACAAATATGTCAATCATTCATAGTAACTAACATTGGTCTAGTAACTGGCATCAGTTATCCCTTTCTACCGGCATCGGTCACCCTACTAGTATTGGTCTCTGTGTTTTTATTTTTATGTCAAAATAACAACCAAATTCCACTTACCAGGTCCCTTCTATCTTTTGTTTCTATGTTTTTTTACCATTTGCAGAACTCATATTACCTGTTATACTACCATTCACATGGTTTTGACTTGTAGACAAGCCAACACTCTAGTTTTTTATGCTAGCTGCCAAACACTACCTCCTGGTCCTTCATCGCCATCTATCTCTCCACCCTTGGACCCCACCTCTCCTATTGTTATACACACAAGTGACAAGGAGTTCATACAACTCCTTGATCACAATCCCATCGCATTGTAGTATTACCTCACCCACTCATCCACCCACGACTCGTTAAGAAAACTCATATACGGGATGTTTGTCTCCATTCCTCCCACTCTCACCCCCACTTCTATATCAGCTACTACTAGTGTAACGTTACCCACATCCACATCACAACCTATCATCTCTTAAATTGATGCCACATCTTGAGTATCAATTTCACCCTCAACATCTATCACACCTATGACATCTACCATACCATCATTTATAGCTCATAGTGTATGGATTCCAACATCATTAGTCACCATTACCTCACAACCTCTAATTGCATCGACCCCTTTTCAGAGTCTTATCATGTATATACTTTCTACTCTACCACCTATTGCTACAAGGGTCTCTACACACATCCCTCCCACTTATACCTTGTCTTAGCCGCCACTCATTGCTTATACCTATCATTGAGGGTATATGCCATCATCATTACCACTACTTATGTTCCTCCTCATTTTTCCTACACAAAACCTCCATATACTAGTCTTCCTTTTACATCATATTCACCTCCTTATACCATGGGAGGTGCATCTCAATCTAATTAGACCATGGATCTAATCGAAGTGCTGATGGAAAAGATACAAACCCTAGAAGCATTTGTCTTTGGCTCATGCAATACATTGACTTACGCTGAAATTTTTAATGAGCCTATTCATCCTTCCATGCCTATTCATCTATATCCCCTACATTAGGAGATGCCTAAATTGAACCAATTTAATAGTAAGGAAGATCTACAATAACATTTACGATCATTAAAATACGTATGTTATCTAATTTCCCGTGATGATGCCTTGCTTCGTAGGACTTTCCTCATGTCTTTGACAGGACCTACTTTAGATTGGTACAGTGCTTTACCTAGGCACTCAATATTTTCTTTCAATCAATTAACTAAGGCCTTCCTTGACCATTTCTCTATCAACATCACTAAGAAGGTCACCATGATTTTTTCACAGGTTGGTATAGTCTTACCAATCAACCCACCTTTAAACTTCCGCAAACCAAGATGATAGATTTGTTCACTAGGTCTTGTGCCCAGGAACATATCTCCAACTCTTCAAGTACAAACATTCTAGATGTTCAATGAGGCATTCTCTATGGCCCAAAAGCTACAAATCTATGCTATCGAAGAGAAGAAGCTATAATTATGCAACAAGAGTTCTTCGTTTAAAGCGAATGACTCTTCTTACTCTTCTAAACCAAAAATACCCACACTAAAGCAAAGGGATCTGCCAATGCGGTGGTTTTGAAAGTTGTCCCATCTCATCAATAAAACCAATAAAAACCTCCTTCTAATCTTTCTCCTATTCATAACTTATAATACAAGTAGGAACAACTAAGATATACCCCCATAAGAGAACCTTATTCCTCTGTGTTGGAAAATATACTAAAATTAGGAGCCATCACTCTTCAGCTGATCAAACCACATACTAGATTTGATCCTTCATGTCTTATGCCCACATGGTATAAGGAGAAAAATTACTGTAATTATCACCACGTTAGAGGACATAGTAATGAAAATTGTAAAAAATTCAAAAACATTGTCCAGGAAATGTTAGATAATGCATATCTCATCCTAGATAACCCTAAAACGCTGACAAAGAAAAATCTACAGGTATTTAGGAAACCTTTTCCAAACCATACGCATTCATCAAATTAGGCTGGTGAGACTTCTAGCAATAACACCCATGTCTATGAGGTCCATGTCATCTTTGACATAGTACCAATCCCTTCTGCACACTTTCCTTCCATCTCTTTTATTGATGAGATTCTAACACGATCTCCTCTACCCACAGAAGAGCTTATTTTACCTACTTCTCTACCCATGAAGGAGCTTACCTCACCCACCCCATCATCTACAGAGGTTCTTACCCCACTCATTTCATTACCTATCGAGGATCCCATATTACCAACACTTTTACCCAAAGAAGAGTCTATTTTATTCCCTTCTCCACCCAAGGAAGAGTCTACATCACCTACTTTTCCCCCTCCTCGACCCATAGAGGAGCCACTTTTATATTCTCTTCTGGTCAATGATGCATCTCCCAGGGTCTACTAGGATCCTGTTAATCTTCTTGCATCACTTCTACCTATAGAGTCAGAAGCCAAAAACTTCCTTGTTTCATAGACCTCAGAATGTTTTATAGGGATCACCACCAGGGTTTCACCATATTCCTCTAATTCTACACCATTCTCCCATTTAGTTGATCGCTTGGAGTATGTCGAATACTCCATGCTTTGGGGATGTCTTCGACTTCTTGTATCAACTCAAATGCAAATGTTGTCTGTAGAAACTTCAATGATTTATCTTAAAGTGTTTAAAATAACTAAATTTGTCACACCTTAGCCAGTTATAGTAGCTTCTTATGCATTAGCCTCACCTACGCCCAAATCTTTACCATTATCCCAACAACCACCTATACCTAGGTCACTACTTATACCTATAACTATACCTTCATCTACGCCAAAACCTATCACTAGATTGGGCGTTGCGTTGACACCGATTCTAATCCATCCTCTTGTCAAGATCGATTTAGTCACCTCTTCCCAAACTATCAACAGATCTATTCCCCCACCTAAGAGGAAGACCCAACCTCTTGGGCCTCGTACTCTAGTTTCTCCCACTCCTCCTCTTTCACCTTTGTCACTTCCATCTATCTTAGGTCCTGTCATCACCAATCCGGCACTATGATAATTCTTCACCGGGAACTCCTCGTGCTATGATTATTTACTAATGCACAGCCTTTAGTTTGGTGGATGTAATCTGGAAACAAAACAACAACATAACACAAAAAACACCATCGACTATGATAAGACGGAATGATGACAAATCTGAAATATCAAAGAAAATTATAATATTAACATGAAATTGTTACAATCTCACCCAATGAGGTACTTCAAGTGTTATTGACTTCACTTGACTTTCACCAAGACTTATGGGAGATAACTTTATAATTACACCTCTTAATGGCTTCTTCAACACACCTTTAAACTGATGGCTTCCTTCGTACACTTCCTACAATATTTCTCACTACTTCCTTCTAAGCTAAATGAGGGGGGTGGCCTCTCTATTTATAGAACTTC
This sequence comes from Taxus chinensis, assembly GCA_019776745.2. Lineage (NCBI taxonomy): Eukaryota > Viridiplantae > Streptophyta > Pinopsida > Cupressales > Taxaceae > Taxus > Taxus chinensis. Next base: position 768,632,791 of record CM034152.1, read on the forward strand.
CAGGCTTATCCATCTTATCTCTAAGATAGGATAAGAAATCCACTCTGACAAATCATATTCCATACATTAACTCTTATCTGTACATGTAAGCTTATTTGTTAAAGATAAGATAAACCTTATCATTTTACATGGGTTCCACATTTTTAGACTTTTTACAAATAAAATACACAAAATATTTATGACTTCTACTCCTTGTCTTTATTACCAATATAATATTTCTAATTCCTAATCATGTAGACCCCTACTTCTCTAATTACCCAAACTTTGACATTTTAACATCACTGGACCACTTACGACAAATATTTACTTTTTACAACATTCCTATTGTATTTTAACTGTTACCGTACTCCACATTATTGGCGGCACCATACTGACGGCGCCGTTATCTTCTATCAGACGCTACTACTAATTATACTTAACAACATCCTATTCCTAATACATACATTAATGAAATAAAAATTACGGAGGAAAATTTTAGTGTCGACATCTTCCCCCCTTCCTAGCTTCTACTCCGTCCTCGGAGTAGACTATTCTGGTGCTTGGAAAATATTCAACTTGTCATGGTTGACCCCATTTCGTAATGGGGAGTGCCATCCAATTCCTCCAGTCGGTACGTACCATTTTCATGCACATCTGCTATTTTGTAGGGCCCCCATCCATTTTGGAAGAAATTTTCTCTGTCTTCTTTTTTTGTATCTGGAATCATATACTAGAACCAAGTCATTCACATGAAATGGAGACCACCGGATCTTTTGATCAAAGTATTCCTTCTACTTCATTTTCTTCTTATGGCTTGTATCCTTTTCTATTTCTCTCATTTCCTCCAGCAAATGAAGATGTACCAACCTTTCTTTTACTGAATCAACTTTCATCCATCCTTTTATTTTTTATAACTCTCACAGTGGGAATATCAAACTCAATAGGAAGAACTGGATCAATGCCATAGGCCAACTGAAATGGAGAGTATCCTATTGCTGACTTTGATGTTTCCCTATATGCCCACAATGCTGCATGAATCCTTTTATCCCATTTATGTACCTGCAAGGCTGCATCTTTTGCTGGAATTTGACACAACACAAAATTTGTTCGTATCCACCTGTCCATTTGTGCTTGGCTTGTATGTTGTTGCCTTCCTGTGCTTAATAGAAAACTTATTGACCAGGGATTCTACCACCTCATTAATGAAGTGGCTTCCTTGATCCGTTACAATTTCTAATGGGCAACCAAATCTAGTGACAATGCGTTCATACATAAACCTTGCCACTTCATCCATGGAAGCTATTTTCAATGGCCTAGCTTCAACCCGCTTGGTTAAATAATCTGTGGCAACTACAATATACTTATTTTGGCATGATGTAGTTGGAAATGGACCTACAATGTCTATTCCCCACTTTTCAAAGGGACCAAGAGGAAGAATAGGACATAATGGAGCTGATGAAGTCTTACAGTTACCATGTGTTTGACAAATATCACATGTCTTACAATAATTATAACAATCTTTAAAAAAGAGTGGGCCACTGATAACCTGCATCCAAGATCCTTCTTGATGTAAGTTGTCCAGAGAAGTGCCCTCCCACATGTACCATTGTGGAATTCTTCTAGCAGTTCCTTCCCTTGATCACGTCCAACTGCCCTCATTGTACTGTCCATCAGGTCCTATTCGAAATAATACTCCATGCATAATAGAATATGGACGACTGACTTGAGTAATCTTTCTCTTAGTCTTTGCATTGGCACCATCAGGAAACTTGAATTCATTCAGATAATTCCAAATATCTATGTATTCACTAGGGATTGTGTCAAGGGATAACAATGTTGCATCGGGGAAATCATCATCATCACAAGATGATCCTAAACCATCACAGACTCGAGAGAGTGCATCTGCATTGACATGCTTCTTTCCTGGCCTATCTATAATATCAAATTAAAATTCTTGTAGCAAAATTATCCATCTTGATATCCTCCCTGATGGGTTAGGCTTATTTACAATATATTTTAGAGCTTGATGATCTGTTACAACTAGAAATTTTTTCCCTAGCAAGTAATTTCTAAAATTCTTTACAGTAAAAATGATAGCCAGAGCCTCTTTTTCAGTTACAGTATAATTTACCTCAGCACTGCTCATTTGTCTACTCCCAACGTAAATTAGAAATTACGGAGGAAAATTTTAGTGTCGACATCTTCCCCCTTCCTAGCTTCTACTCCGTCCTCAGAGTAGACTATTCTGGTGCTTAGAAAATCTTCAACTTGTCGTGGTTGACCCATTTCGTAATGGCAGTGCCATCTAATTCCTCCAGTCGGTACGTACCATTTTCATGCACATCTGCTATTTTGTAGGGCCCCATCCATTTTGGAAGAAATTTTCTCTGTCTTCTTTTTTTGTATCTGGAATCATATACTAGAACCAAGTCATTCACATGAAATGGAGACCACCGGATCTTTTGATCAAAGTATTCCTTCTACTTCATTTTCTTCTTATGGCTTGTATCCTTTTCTATTTCTCTCATTTCCTCCAGCAAATGAAGATGTACCAACCTTTCTTTTACTGAATCACTTTCATCCATCCTTTTATTTTTTATAACTCTCACAGTGGGAATATCAAACTCAATAGGAAGAACTGGATCAATGCCATAGGCCAACTGAAATGGAGAGTATCCTATTGCTGACTTTGATGTTTCCCTATATGCCCACAATGCTGCATGAATCCTTTTATCCCATTTATGTACCTGCAAGGCTGCATCTTTTGCTGGAATTTGACACAACACAAAATTTGTTCGTTCCACCTGTCCATTTGTGCTTGGCTTGTATGTTGTTGCCTTCCTGTGCTTAATAGAAAACTTATTGACCAGGGATTCTACCACCTCATTAATGAAGTGGCTTCCTTGATCCGTTACAATTTCTAATGGGCAACCAAATCTAGTGACAATGCGTTCATACATAAACCTTGCCACTTCATCCATGGAAGCTATTTTCAATGGCCTAGCTTCAACCCGCTTGGTTAAATAATCTGTGGCAACTACAATATACTTATTTTGGCATGATGTAGTTGGAAATGGACCTACAATGTCTATTCCCCACTTTTCAAAGGGACCAAGAGGAAGAATAGGACATAATGGAGCTGATGAAGTCTTACAGTTACCATGTGTTTGACAAATATCACATGTCTTACAATAATTATAACAATCTTTAAAAAAGAGTGGGCCACTGATAACCTGCATCCAAGATCCTTCTTGATGTAAGTTGTCCAGAGAAGTGCCCTCCACATGTACCATTGTGGAATTCTTCTAGCAGTTCCTTCCCTTGATCACGTCCAACTGCCCTCTTGTACTGTCCATCAGGTCCTATTCGAAATAATACTCCATGCATAATAGAATATGGACGACTGACTTGAGTAATCTTTCTCTTAGTCTTTGCATTGGCACCATCAGGAAACTTGAATTCATTCAGATAATTCCAAATATCTATGTATTCACTAGGGATTGTGTCAAGGGATAACAATGTTGCATCGGGGAAATCATCATCATCACAAGATGATCCTAAACCATCACAGACTCGAGAGAGTGCATCTGCATTGACATGCTTCTTTCCTGGCCTATCTATAATATCAAATTAAAATTCTTGTAGCAAAATTATCCATCTTGATATCCTCCCTGATGGGTTAGGCTTATTTACAATATATTTTAGAGCTTGATGATCTGTTACAACTAGAAATTTTTTCCCTAGCAAGTAATTTCTAAACTTCTTTACAACAAAAATGATAGCCAGAGCCTCTTTTTCAGTTACAATATAATTTACCTCAGCACTACTCATTTGTCTGCTCCCAAAGTAAATTGGATGTTTATTCCCATTTTCATCCTTTTGGCTCAAAGTACTTCCTAGTGCTGCATCTGAGGCATCAGTGTACACAATGAATGGCTTGCTCCAATCTGGATTCTTCAAAACAGGTGAAGACACCAGGGCTTCCTTCAATTTTCCAAAAGCTTCATGCGCCTTATTTCCTGGTTCATAAGTAACATCCTTCTTCAAGAACTGGGTTAGTGGCTGTGTAATCTTTGAGAAATTCTTGATGAACCTTCTATAGTAACTCACATGGCCTAAAAATGATCTCAACTTACTTCTATTAATAGGAAATGGTAAATCTTTTATTTTTGAAACTTTATCAGGATCAGTACCAATACCATCTCTGGATACAACATGCCCTAACAAAACTCCTTTAGAACATCCAAAGACACACTTTGTAGGGTTTAGTGAGGCTTGTGCTTCATCTAACCTTTGAAATGTTGTCTCCATTTGGTGCAGGTGGTCCAAATTGCTCCCATAGATGCAAAAATCATCCAGAAATACTCTGATGAAGGGTCCCAATGTAGGGTTCGAACACCCTATTCATCAAACACTGGAATGTTGCTAGAGCATTACACAACCCAAAAGGCATAACTCTATAAGCAAACATTCCCCAAGGAGTGGTGAACGTGGTCTTCAGCTGATCTTTCTCTACTATACGAACTTTTTTGTAGCCACTATATCCATCAGCAAAACTATAGCACTCCTGGCCAGCTACTTCGTCCAAGATCTGATCTGAAAATGGAAGAGTGTAATGATCCTTCTTTGTTGCCTTATTGAGCTTCCTGTAATCAACACAAATGCGTAGCTTCCCATTCTTTTTTGTTGAGATCAAAATGGGAGAAAACCATTCTAAATTCTCCACAGCAAATATGAATCCTGCATCAAGCAACTTATCTATTTCTTCTTTTACAGTCTTGGAAAAATTAGGATTCATTCTATATGGCATTTGCTTTATGGGCTTAGCACCATCTACGAGCTCAATACAATGTTCTACCCAACTTACTTGACGGAGTTCCTTGTAATCAAAAGTGAATAGGTGTATGTACCTTCAAAAGAGCTGGAGGTAGGATTCCCTCTCACTCTCCATCACAGCATCACCAATCTTTATTTGTTGGAGACGATCATCAACTTCTTCTTCAGATAATTTTATGGGGTCATGAGTTGGTGTGACTGGAAGGATATCCATGACTGAAACATCCACCTCGCTTTCTTCATCTTCAGTGTCCACTTCACTAGTACTAGAGTAATCAGAGGATGTCCAATCATCAGTTTCATCACTTGAATCTACAGGTTCTACCTTATGATGTCGAGGGATCACATTTATCTTCACGCTCTCTCTACCACGTCCAAGTGTCATGAAACCTTCATTCCAGTAGTTTCTTGCATGAACTCTCCTTAGCCATGGTCTTCCCAGCAGCATTGGGTATGCAACAGTACCATTTTTCATCACCTAAAAGTCTACCACACATACCACACCCATAACAGATATTGCCACATTTGAAACTATACCTTCTGGTTTAGTTTTTCCTTTATTTAATGACCTTAACATAAGTGTTGAAGGGCGATCAATTTTTAAACCCAACATATTCATTACAGACTCGGTCATTACATTAACTGCAGCACCTCCATCAACTAAGACATCATGAATTGAAATACCATTACATAATACCTCAGCTTGTGGAGCATAGGGATCTGCCTCTGCCTCTAAAACAGGGACCTTAACCTCCTTCCTTCTTCGAGCATTGAGTCCACCTCGCAACTCCCGCCTCTTCTCAGAAGACATAGCTAAGAGTTGACCAGATGTAATATTTGCAGGCCTTTTGGAGAGATCTTCCAAGATGGAGTATGGTCCTTGCCCCTGTGAAATAAGAAAATCCTGCACACCCAACTTTCTTCTCCTATGTTTCTTACTAGTTTCTTCTTTCATCTTCTTAGGATCATTTCCATCTTGATTATCTTTTTCTTTCTTTCTTTTTGTTACAAACACATCTACTTCATTACTTCTGCTCTTATCTACTACATCAAAAGAATTCACAGGTGGTTTTCCTTTATCATTATCTCCTTTACCAGATGTAGAAGCTCTATCTGGACAATTATACTTATAATGACCCTTTTTATAACAACCATAACATACAACTTCAGAAATATTTCTTTTTGGACCTCTATCTCCTCCCTGGGAACTAAATTCCTTTCCTTGAAGAAGATTAATAGTTAACTGAACCATCTTTTTGAGCAAATCTTCATACTTAGTAGATGTACTAGGAGAAATATTTGTGCTCACCGGGAGTGGTTGTGGATTCTGGACCAAAGGTGCTGGTGTAGGCTCTACTTTAGCAACAATTTCTTTTGGCTCCTCTTCCATGCTTTCTTCTTGCCTTCTTGCAATCTCCTTTGCTTGTTAAATGGTAGCTGGGTGGTCATACTTCACTCGTTGTCTGATCTCTGGCTTCATCCCAAGAATGAAGTGCTTACAGAGGAGATTATCCACGCCATTCATCAACCCATCCGCTAATCCTTCCTTTCGGATCTGGGCATCGAGCTTCCTCCTTAGCTCTAGAACACGAGCATGATAATCCCTTATCTTCTCCTTCTCTCCTTGGGATAGCTTTGTGATCTCGATCATGAGATCTACATATTTCTATTGTTCACCAAATTCTTCAAGAAAACTTTCAGTTAATAAATCCCATGAATTTTTTACATTATCACCTAGTGTTTCAAACCACCTAAGTGCTGAAACCATCCAAAAAGGTAGGAAAAAATTCAGTCCATTGTTCCCTTCTTATAAGGCCATTACAAATACAAGATCGCTTAAGCTCTTGAATGAAAGAAGAAGCATCTTCATTAGATTGAGCTGAAAAAATAGGAATCTTTCCCATTTTCAAAAGTAACCACCGTGAAATACCAACTCACAAGTACAATCAACAAGACTTATGTGTACAAATAATTGGAATCACTATACTAGAAAGTGACTTTACACCTTTCTATAGTAAAATAGAAATGACCACGGTAAACTATGGTAAAACTTGACTTACTGCGGTAAAAAATGACTTTACTGTGGTAAACACTATTCACGGTAAAAAGTGAAGTTACTGTGGTAAATACTATTCACGGTAAAAAGTGACTTTACTGCGGTAAATACTATTCCCAGCAAAAATGACTTTACCATGGTAACTACTATTCATGGCAAAAATGACTTTACCATGGTAACTACTATGCACAGTAAAAACAAGGTTACCCTCCAATTGATTTTTGACTAAGTGGGAATATCTCTCCAGAAAATCCACCAACGAGGAATGGTCCCGGCAACGGAACCAAAATGTCATCACCAATCCGGCACTATGATAATTCTTCACCAGGAACTCCTCGTGCTATGATTATTTACTAATGCACAGCCTTTAGTTTGGTGGATGTAATCTGGAAACAAAACAACAACATAACGCAAAAATACCATCGACTATGATAAAATAGAATGATGACAAATCTGAAATATCAAAAAAAAATTATAATATTAACATGAAATTGTTACAATCTCACCCAATGAGGTACTTCAAGTGTTATTGACTTCACTTGACTTTCACCAAGACTATGGGAGAAACTTTACAATTACACCTCTTAATGGCTTCTTCAACACACCTTTAAACTGATGGCTTCCTTCGCACACTTCCTACAATATTTCTCACTACTTCCTTCTATGCTAAATGAGGGGGGTGGCCTCTCTATTTATAGAATTTCCTGGATTATCCATCTTATCTCTAAGATAGGATAAGAAATCCACTCCGACGAATCATATTCCATACCTTAACTCTTATCTGTACATGTAAGCTTATCTGTTAAGATAAGAAAAACCTTATCATTTTACATGGGTTTCCAAATTTTTAGACTTTTTACAAATAAAATACACAAAATATTTATGACCTCACTCCTTGTCTTTATTACCAATATAATATTTCTAATTCCTAATCGTGTAGACCCTACTTCTCTAATTACCCAAACTTTGACATTTTAACATCATCGGACCACTTACGACAAATATTTACTTTTTACAACATTCCTATTGTACTTTGACTGTTATCGTACTCCACATTATTGGCGGCATCGTACTGACGGTGCCGTTATCTTCTATCAGGACGCTACTACTAATTATACTTAACAACATCCTATTCCTAATACATACATTAATGAAATAGAAATTACGGAGGAAAATTTTAGTGTCAACAGTCTCCATCCATAAATCCATAGTTTAAGAAACCTCCTATCTAAGGTAAAACTTAAATGAAATAACATACATCTTTACCACAACCTCCCATTTCACTTAAGCCTTCTACATTTCCCCAGCCTGCTCCACTACCCCATTACATTACCTTTTCTTCCACCTATACATTTTGTAATGCCTCCTACCACTATCTTTATTGTAGATTCACTTTCACCATGGCTAACCCGTCCACTTCCATCTTCCACATTAGCTTCTACTTCATGCACTACCCCAACACATTTACCCAAGAAGGTATAACCCAAGCCTAAAACAACTATACTTACCAAAAAGATAGTCAAATCTACTCAACCTCCAACTCCCCCCTCCAATAGTACCTCTTCCACAGATGTCACCCAAACTTCCATCCAAACCCACTCTCACTTCTCATTGCAATCCCTTAGTAGGATCTTACACTAACATCCTCACTCAGTTGTTAGAAACCTTTTCCATTACATTGCCACCTCTCAGGCCTTATGACCCACTCAAACCTAAAATAGATGAAATTGATGATACCATGATTTGTGCTTATCCTTGTGTTTCAGGGCATGATGTTGAAAATTTTAAGGCCCTTAAAAATATTATTCTTCAAATGTGTTCTTCCAAATCTCTCTTTAATGAAGATGAACTTTTGGATGAAGAGCCCATTCCACCTATGCCTTTCACCACACAACCTCACCCTATATCTATTCACCGACCTTTGCCACCACCTCCAAATCCCTCTTTTCCTCCTCCTTCCTTTGAGATCAATATGGTTTAGATCAGAGAGCTAGCCCAACCCCCTCAAAAATGCCAATGCACCATACTAATTTCACATGGCATTTATTCCACACTAGGGGTTTTTTCCCCACTACTATTATACCTTTCATGAAACACCCTCCTACTTTCCTCAGATTAATATGGTTCACGTTGCCACTCGAGGATAGAAAGACAAAGGAAAAGAGAAGACTAGCAACCTATCGAGTGCACCCACACCTACCATTCCATCTACGCCTACCACCAAGGTAACCATCTATGGGCCAACCTATCAAATTTCTGATGGAGTCACACATCATACCATAATCAAACAGCTCCACCAATATTCTCTATAAATGTCTTTGTATGACCTCATTCAAACCTTTGAGTCTCCTCACCCATTCCTCCTCAGATCCCTACAATATAATACCCAAAATATTTTATGACCCACCCTTGTCCTTTAGTTACCAATATAATATTTCTAATTCCTAATCGTGTAGACCCTACTTCTCTAATTACCCAAACTTGACCATTTTTACATCACCGACGACTTACGACAAATATTTACTTTTACAACATTCCTATTTTACTGTGACGGTTACCCGACTCCACATTATTGGCGCAATCGTACTGATGGTGCCGTTATCTTCTCCTCAGACGCTACTACTAATTATACTTACACATCCTATTCTATCAAATACATTAATGAAATAGAATTAACGAGGAAAATTTTTATTTTTTTAGTGTCGACATCCCCCTCCATAGACCTAGTTAGAAACCTCCTATCTAAGGTAACTTAATAAATACATACATCTTTCCCCACAACCTCCCATTTCACTTAAGCCTTCTAACATTTCCCAGCCTGCCTCACTAACCCATTACATTACCTATTTCTTTCCACCTCTACATTTTGTATGCTTCTACCACTATCTTTATTGTAATCATTCCACTTTCACCATGGCTAACCCATCCCTTCCATCTTCCGCATTAGGCTTCTACTTCAACGCACTACCCCCAACCCATTTCCACCCAAGAATGTATAACCTAAGCCTAAAACAACTATACTTACTCAAAAGGATAGTTCCAAATCTACTCAACCTCCACTCCCGACTGCCCCTCCAATTATTACCTCTTCCACAGAATCACCCAAACTTCCATCCCAAACCACCTCTCATTCTCCATTGCAATCCCCTTAGTAGGATCTACACTACACTCCTCACTCAGTTGTTAGAAACCTTTTCATTAACATGCCACCTCTCCGGCCTTATGACCCACTCAAACCTAAAATAGATGAAATGATGAACCATGATTTGTGCTTCTCCTGTGTTTCAGGGATGATGTTGAAAATTTTAAGGCCCTTAAAAATATTATTCTTCAAATGTGTTCTTCCAAATCTCTCTTTAATGAAGATGAAATTTTGGATGAAGAGCCCATTCCACCTATGCCTTTCACCACACAACCTCACCCTATATCTATTCACCGACCTTTGCCACCACCTCCATATCCCTCTTTTCCTCCTCCTTCCTTTGAGATCAATATGGTCTAGATCAGAGAGCTAGCCCAACCCCCTCAAAAATGCCAATGCACCATACTAATTTCACATGGCTTTTATTCCACACTAGGGTTTTTTCCCCACTACTATTATACCTTTCATGAAACACCCTCCTACTTTCCTCAGATTAATATGGTTCACGTTGCCACTCGAGGATAGAAAGACAAAGGAAAAGAGAAGACTAGCAACCTATCGAGTGCACCCACACCTACCATTCCATCTGCAGCTACCACCAAGGTAACCATCTATGGGCCAGCCTATCAAATTTCTGATGGAGTCACACATCATACCATAATCAAATAGCTCCACCAATATTCTCTATAAATGTCTTTGTATGACCTCATTCAAACCTTTGAGTCTCATCACCAAGTCCTCCTCAAGATCCTACAAACTATTAAGGTTCTACGAAATGACCCTAGGCCTGTTGTTGTTATATTCACATGTCATCATGTGGACACTCTCACTGCTTCACCAAAAACCTCTATTACCGCTACCACTCACCAAATTTTTGCTGTCAGTTTATCTGACTTGGAGATTTCTCCTCACCATGGAGATGATCCTAACCCCACCATCTTCATCTTCATCTACATTGAGGATACTCATGTTTGACACATTATGATTGATGGAGGTGTGAGTATTAATATTATTTCTTCTCGTGTATACAAAAAAATGTGCATACCTTCAAATTGCATGCATAATAACCCAATTATGTTGTGTTCTTTCAATGATGTTTTGACTTATACTCTTGGCACCATCATCCTTCACATTCACGTGGGTCCCTACACCATTCCTTTATTATTCTATGTTCTCAAAGGGGAATTCAAATATAACATGCTACTTGGCTGACCCTAGATCTATGGCATGGGGTGTGTACCTTTAAATCTTCACCACTGCATCAAGTTCAAATGATGGAAATCCTTATACTATTTTAGTAGATCCTTCACCTTTCAAAACCTGCAACATGTTTTATCAACCCAATGATGTCCTTATCCTAGTTAAGGCATCTATTACCGCAGTTGACTCATCTAATACTACTTCTGCCTCATCTACTACTATTGCCACTTCACCTTCAACCACTGCTGCCTTGTTTTCTTCGTCTACTTCATCTACCACTTCTGCTACTGCACCTTCATCAACTAGCTCACCTCTCTCCACTACCGCCTCAGCTTCCAAAGTTAACCGATCTACTAATTCTTCTTGTCAAACTCCAAATACCTCATCCATTCCCTCCACCCAAGTACTAACTTCCAACCCTTTGGAAGGTGTTTTTCAATGCCTTAACCTAGGGGAGTATCACCTGTACAACATCGACACATTATAAACTCCTTAAGAGTACAGAAACCTTCATCAATACCCACATTATGATCATCGTATAAGATAATTTTTTCCATACAGCACTTTCCACCTTCACACTAACTTGAAATTCAATGGACCTGATATTTCTTCTTATTATCTCGAACCACCCACTCAAACACAATATTTTTCATCTAACTTCTGTTACCTCACCAATCGTCACTTCCCCCACACCTTTCTTCATCGTTGTGCTTGGAACATAATTGGCTTTGGTCTTTAAGAACAAGTTTGTCACACAGTTATTCCCTACACTACCTATAAACATAAAGACCACCATGGTATTGGATTCGTTAAACCACCTGGTCCTAAGAAGGCTAGAGTTGACCTCATAGAGGAAGAACCACCTTCTACACCTTCATCACCTTCTTCACCTACCACTCCACCTTCAACCATGAAGTCCATGGATCTAGAATCCATTCCTCCTAACTTTTTTTCATGAACACCATTTCCATGGGACCTCTGACCTATCAATGTTATGGCGAGGCTCCTTCTTCCCTTCCTTTCCTTTATCCTGGCATGATTGACGATGACACACTAATGCCTCATGTCAATGAAAAATGTAGGGGAATATGGATGGGAATGAGAACAAGGCATCCCCTTCTTCTCACCCCCATGTATCCATGTAGAAATAGAGAGCCTCAACATCCCACTCAATTTGAGGAATGATAGAGGAAAGTAGAAGCAGGATCAAGGTATAGTACTTCTGAAATAAAACACTGGGATATTCATTTTCAGCCATTGGACCTGAGTAGTCAATTGGAATGCAGAATACACATCCCAAGATTTGAAGAGTAAATTTTGTAAGGGGACTTACAAAAACATAAGTACAGGAGATGATAACACAAAAATTGGATCAGATCACAATCCGATTGCTCTAAACTTTCTCAATTGGATTGAACCCGCAAGAAGCTCATTCAAATTTGAAAAGATGTGGATGGAGCATGACAATATCTATGACAAGATAAAAGAATGGTGGGGATGGAATGGTGAAGGAACTGCTTAGTTCAGATTGGTTCAAAAACTCAAAAATGTCAAAAAGCAAGTCAAAATCTGGAATAAAAGCGTTTTTGGAAATGTTTTTGACAATAAAAAAAAGTTAAAACAGAAGCTTCAGGATCTGGAATTAAAAATGGATACTATGGGGAGATCGGTTGAAGATGAGGTAAATGAAAAGAATATTCTTTCAGAGTTGCATACGATCTGCAGCAGAGAGGAATCTTTATGGCACCTTAAATCTAGAGCTATCTGGCTTAAAGAGGGAGATAGGAACACGAAGTTCTTTCACATGACCACTTTGAAGCACAGAGCCGATAACAGAATCTTAGAGGTTTCTAAAAACAACGAGAATATCATAAAAGATCCCAATAGCATTAAGAAAGAAGTGCTTGACTTCTATAAAAATCTTCTTGAAGAAAGAAATGTCAGCAACTCTGAAGCTATTTCCTTTATGTTGGAGGCCATCCCTCAGAATGAAATCGAGGACCAGAAATTTAGAAGCATCACTAAAGCAGCCACGCTTGAAGAGCTGCAAAAAGCTGTTTTTTCTCTAGAGGGGGATAAGGCTCCTGGACCGGATGGGTTCTCTATTAATTTTTTTCAGAAGTTCTAGGAAATCTACTTGGAGGATCTTCTCAAAGTGGTGAATGAATTCTATAGAACGGGAAATCTCTTAAAAGAGCTTAATAACACTCACATTGTGCTGGCACCTAAAAAAATGGATGCTAAAGATTTCAAGGACTTCAGACCTATCAGTCTAGTAAATGCCATATATAGAATCTTCACCAAAATTATTACTACTAGACTTCATCTCATAATGAATGATCTCATCTCAAGGCAGTAGAGTGGCTTTATTAAAGGCAGGATTATACAAGACGGAGTGATTATGGTTCACGAGACTATATATTCCATGGAAAATAATAAAAATGCAAGTATGGTCCTTAAGCTTGATATGAATAAATCTTTTGACAAGGTATCTTAGGTCTTCCTTGACAAAGTTTTAGCTAAATTTGGGTTCATGGAAAAATTCAGAAGAATTATTAAGTCTTGTATATCTACAGCCAGATTCTCTATGGTTGTTAATGGGGAGCCTGTGGGCTTTTTCACCAGCAGCAGAGGTCTTAGACAAGGTGACCCCATTTCCCCTTTACTCTTCATTCTCTTGGCTGACAGCCTTAGTAGAACAATTGGCAAAGCGGTTAAAGATGGCCTTTTAAATGGCTCTAAACCCACTTCCATCAGCCAAGTTGTCTCCCATCAACAGTTTGCGGATGACACTATCCTTCTTCTTCTGGCTTCAGTTGTGGGAGCTAAGGCTATTAAGGCTTTATTACAGCTTTATGAATCTGCTTCTGGGCAAGAGATTAATTATGAAAAAAGCACCATATTCTTCTTCAACACTCGTGAGGAAAGACAACTCAAAATTGCTAAAATTCTGGGCTGTAAAATAAGTGCACTTCCAGCCACCTACTTAGGCCTCCCACTCGGCACTAAGAAAGTCTCTTACAAGGTTTGGGATGATTTATTGGAGAGATTTCAGAAAAAAATGGCTGGTTGGAAAGGTGCCACTTTATCTAGTGCTAGTAAGTGCCTACTCATTAAAAGTACTCTTCAAAATCTACCCATCTATATCATGTCGCTTTTCAAAATCCCTTCTTCCTTCAGAGATAAAATTGAGAGGATTCAGAAAAAATTTTTATGGCAAGGCATGGAAGAGAAGTTCAAATTTCACTTAGTGGCCTGGGATAAGGTCTGCACCCCGAAGTTTATGGGAGGGCTGGGCATAAAAAATATTGAGAAAATGAATGAGGCACTCATTGCTAAAATGGGCTAGAGAATGCTATCTGAGAAACAACCCTGGATTGATTTAATTAAAGCAAAATATTTAAATCATCAAGTTGTTTACTCCTATCTGCATGATGAGTACCTCCCTTGTGGTTCCATTTTTTGGAATAATTTGGTCAAGAGCAGAAACTACATCAAGCAGGGCAGTAAATGGAAAGTGGGGGACGGCAGGGAGATAAAATTCTGGGAGGATAATTGGTTTAGTGGCAATCTCTTGGACAGATTTGGGATGGCTAAGGACAGTCTAATAAGAAAGTATGGTATTAAAATCAAAGATTACATTAAAGGAAATGGCACCAACAAGAATTGGAAAAAGCTTACTGTGGAGCGAATTGATCTGAAACAAATTACTTCCTCCCTTCAAGATCATTTAGATCTTATTCCATTAAGTCAGCTGGAATCCAAGGATGAGCTGGTTTGGAATAATTCCCATGATGGGAACTACTTAGTCAAATCTGGTTATATCAATCTCTTTCATAGTAATCAATCTGATTTTAATTGGAACAAGATTTGGATGTCTGAATTAACTCCCAAAATAATTTTTTTCCTCTGGCTGGCCATTAGAGGTAGAATTATTACCACTGAAAATT
Organism: Taxus chinensis; assembly: GCA_019776745.2. NCBI lineage: Eukaryota > Viridiplantae > Streptophyta > Pinopsida > Cupressales > Taxaceae > Taxus > Taxus chinensis. The sequence goes on from CM034152.1 coordinate 768,647,954, forward strand.
TGATGAGAAGAGGATTTATAATTCCTAATTGGTGCCATCTTTGTAAAAATGACTCTGAGGATATCAGCCACCTGTTCATCGCATTGTGAGTATGCCAAAAGAATTTAGAACTTTGTCCTTTCTAAATTTGAAGCTCTCTGGGTGATGCCGAAGAATCTTAATTAGCTATGGAATCAATGGAACCCACCCTTCAGACATTGTGTTATCAAAAGGATCTGGAAATTGGCTATCCCACATTTAATCTGAAGGATTTGGAAGGACAGAAATGATATCATTTTCAGAAATAAGAAGCAAAACTATAAACTCAGTATTGGCAAAAATTCTAATGGTATTAAAGAGGATATTTCCAGATTTAAACCTCCCAAGAACAAGAGTTATCCTGAGAATGAAGAGTACATCTTATCCAATTGGTAGATTGGAAATTGGAGCAATCCCGGGAATAGTATTGATAGATCTTCGATCAAATGGCATCCTCCTGATTCTAATTGGTACAAGTTGAACTTTGATGGGGCCTCTAAGGGAAACCCTAGGACAATGGCAGGAGGAGGAGCAATACGGGATCGTAATGGTAATTTGATTGCTGCATATGCTGGAGAAATGGGAGTTCAAACTGATCATTTTGTTGAAGCATTGTCTGCTCTCTGGGGCTTGAGAGTTTCCCAGGCTAAGAATATTCAGAACCTAGTTGTTGAAGGGGGACTCCCTTAGTATCATTAAACTTCTTAATCAATCCTCATCTCCTAGTTGGAGTATTAAGGATTTTATCTCTGAGTCCATAAGCATCAGTCATACTTTCAATAACATCAGAATCAGGCATACTTACAGAGAGGGCAATAAATTGGCGGATGCATTGGCCAATTATGGCATTAATGTTAATTTCACTGTCTGGGATAATAACAGCATCCCTAATCAGCTACACAACAACATTCATGCAGACTTCTATATGCAAGCAATCCCTAGAGATGAGACATAATCTTTGGATGAAGATCAGCATCAATAATACCCTCACACGTGTTGCTTTAATGAATATGATGATGCAAATAATATCAAATATTCATGATAGTAAGAATTATTTGGGGAACTCCAATTGGAGTTATGTTGATTTGAAAATCGCGCGTGCGGGATGTACTATAGCTGTTAAAATCTAGATTCATAGCTCCTCGGAAACCGATGGAAGTTGTAATGTGATTGTTGACAAAGAGAGAGCTACTCACACACGCGACTTCCCGCAGGCTCAGTTCAGCAGTCACGCAGCCGTTCATGGGAAGAGCAATGGCTATAGTTTCTAGTTTTGTGTGGTTTACAATAGCAAGAAGTGGACAGGTCTCTATGCACACAGGCATCTAGGAAATTGTTGTAATCAGTCTTTCACAGAGAAGATGGGAGGACCTCCCTGCCAAATTGAGCCATGCGCAGACCCCGACTAGAAGGAAAATATCGAGCTTTGGAACATTCTCAGCAAAGGTGGCTTCACCAACTTCATGGAAAAGGTGCAGGGACATGACCAAAGCATTTCTGTGTGTTTTGCTAAGGAATGGAAGGATCGGACTGTCGACTACGGGGGACAGAATATATTGGTCAATGAAGATCTTATTGCTGAAGCGACCGGTCTTTGTTTGGAGGGATACCACTTCTTCAACAAAAGGGTTGATAGAGATGCTGAAGAAACAAGATTTGTGGAGGGATCTGAGAAGCTCACATTTGGTACAGTGGGCCTGCTTGTTAGCTCAATTCCTCCACCCTATGATGAGGTTACTCACATGATGATTCGATTCATCTCCTTGAAAGGTAGGTTTTTCATTGTCCCTGCTAAACATCTTATCTTTCTAAACCACTTCTGTAGGAATCGATTGGTTTGCTTTCCCCATTATCTGCTGAACTCCCTTGAACACTCCATTTTGGAGTTTCAGAAGCACACCCCGGGTGGTTCCCTTACATCAAGGACTTATTTTGTTGATTCATAAATGTTGCCTTCTAAAATACCCTGGACTTCCTTCCTCTCCTAGCCCGACTACCCCTTTGATGGGCTCTGCTGCTGTCAGCCCTGTTTCTCCTGCTGCTCCTGTCACCGCTGCTGTCACCCACCAGCCGGCTATTCTAGCTTCTCCATCCATTCCCCCTACTGCTGCTCCCACCACCCACCTCGCCTCTACCTCTAAAATACCGGTCACCAGGGCCTCCAGGAAGCTCAACCTTGAGGCTCTTGCTGTGGAGAAGGAGCCTTTCGAACTAGAGATTGCACATGATCTTCTAAATATCAGTAGTGCCAGTCCCTGGGAAGTGCAGTTAGATAGCTCTTCAAAGAGGTTGGAGGCCTTAGAGGTTGAGATGAAACTATTGAAGGATGAGGTCAAGAAACTGGCTAAACACAAAGGCAAGAAAAGCATGGAGGGGGAGGGGAACATTGATAGCAGTCAGATTGAGGACATTTATAAGAAGCTGACCTCCTTAGACTCCCACTTAGGGATGGCCAAAACTAGACATGATTACAACATTGCCACCCTTAGGGTAATTGAGGAGTTCATTGAGGGTCATGCCAAAAGTGTTGCCAACCTCAGCGGTGTCCCGGCTACACTTTGGGGCAACGAAAAAGAGAGCAAAAGAACCATTGAGGAGCTTGATAAAACTGATGCTACCCACATGACAACTTTGGGTATGTTTTGCGCTTGGAAGAGAGTCAAGACCAGCATCGAAAAAGCTACCAAGAAGTAGTATTGGTTGCTTCTGTTTATTTTTTTGTTGTTTTTTTGCAGTCTCTTTACTACTTTTTTGCAGTAATTTGGTGTTTTGTCTCGTTTGAGTAGCTTTTTCTGGGCTACTTCGAGCTTCATTGTAACACTCAGATCTTGATACATTCTCTCTGATTCTAACTCTTATTCCGGCTCTTAGGCCTTCTTTTGTTCTCAAGGGTATTGTCCCTTTCAAAAAACTATTTGCCAATAATAATTAAAAAAAAACACAAAAATATGTCTCATTAATGTGTAATAAATTATCTTATTTTACTCTGCTTTTTACCACACTTGACTGCATTTTGTGACTTTTGTTTGATCTAATGTAAGTTAGGATGTAATTTTACATCTTTTGTTGAATTTATTTATAACATTTAAAAGCTCTATAATTCCTTACAAAGTGTGTGGAAATTCAGTTTTTGTAATAAAATAGATCATAATCAGTCAGAAGAACTCTAGACACAGTTCAATAAGTCCATCACACTGTTTATGAGCTCTATTACTTAATTCTAGAACTTTCAAAATTAGTTTTGGAACTCCAATAATTAGTTTCGGAACTCCTACATTTAGCTCTATAACTTTCATGGTTAGATCTAGAACAATCCCCTTTAGTATCAGAACTTCTCCAAAGTTCCAGAACCAATGGGAATATATTTATTTTGACGACATCCAACAATAGAGCAATCAATAAGCCTTTCAATCAGGAGAAGATCGGAATATTTTTTATTCTTCATACTCGAAGATCTAGGGATAAATTATCAGACATTTGTACGTCTAGCAAGGTTTCAAATTCAACATGTATTTTGGGCATAATCCAGTTCCATCTGAATCGGTATAACAGCTATGGTTGTAAATGCATCTTTGAGTGAAATATATATAAAGACATGTAGATAGATTTAGAATAGAAGATATTTACATACAAATACATAGAGATAGAGATATAGAAAGATACAGTATGTTTTTGTAAGACAGAATATTTTAGAAATAAAATAGCCACTTCATTTTGATAGAATATTACTTTGTCAAATCCTGATTCAAGGTGGATAAAGGGCCCACTCCTCCAAGAACCAGGATCCTCATTTTATTGGTATTTATATTTCTAAAGTAAATAGTGTAGATATATTAATTTGGTAAATGCTTTTGATTCTTTAAGTAGAACTCTATTGTATACTTGTCCCTACAAGTTTTATAGACACTATTTTCATTTCCTTGCAAGCTTTTCATAGCATTTTCAACCGTGTATTTATTTCCAAGAAAAGTCTGTTTACTTCTGCATTTTGTGTTTATTTCTAGCAATCTATTTACTTCTATATGTGTGTTTATTTCCAGCAATGAGTGTTTATTTCAGAAAATTTGTTTCAACATAGATATAATAAGGCTTTGACCATGGAAACCTAAGGACACTGCAACAAAACCCCCAGAAAATAAAATAACAAATACCTACAGACAATTACTAGATCACTAAGATTTTCTTATTGCGTATAACTTTAGAAACACCCTTAGTTTGAATATGAAATCAATAAAGAGTTTTTTAAATGAAGGGAATAATGACACCCATCATTTTGGACACCATTTTTAGGGACCCACTAGTTAGAATTATCTAATTAGGTGTCAACAAGAGCAACAATCATACATCTAGTAATTGAATAATCTTCCCTACGTCATCATAAAAATTATGAGTAGACCAAGAGTCTCCAACAATAGATTCCTCCCAAAAAATATCTAAACAAGAATAATCAACATCTTCTTGATCAAATAAGGAAGTAGACCAAGAATTAGAAGCACCATTGTCCATTGTTAGAAAAGAAGTTAGAATTTCCACCTTTAGAATTCTTGGATCAGTCACTAGAGGGAAGTGGAACCTTTAGAAAGAGGATTATATCCCAAGACCTGTTTAGAGAAATTTTTGATTCAAATTTGAGTAGTCAACTTCCTACTCTTGATTTTTCACCTTCCCCAAAGTAGATCACATACCACATTGATTGGGAGAAAAGCCTAGAAGGTACTACAGAAATGGCACAAGAAGCTAAAAAAGAACCTTATAGGACCTTTACTTATCCAATTAATTTGGATGATGATGATACACCCATGAAGAATATTTCACTTGCACATTTACCCACATTTATAGGAATGTCATCTGAAGATCTTAACCAATTTCTGTTTGAATTTAAAGTATTGTGTTAGATTTATGATTACAAAATAGATAATCAGAAGCTCAAGTTGTTTCCATCTACCAAAAAAATTTCATCACCACCAAAATTGACCCCTACATTATATGTATACTAAGCCTTATCAACACCAATGTGCTTCGCATTGGATCTTGCTCCTTTTAGACCTAGACCTCGAATTCATCCATCAAAAGTCTGTTAAGGGAAAAACCATTACAGATAAGCTTGCTAAAGCACCTCTTTCTGAAACTCAATCTTCTAACTTTGATTTTAATGATGAATCCATTGCTACCCTCTCCCTCAATGACATAGTTTATCAGATGACCCTATTCTTCAAAGTTTCGAAATTTCAATGTGGGAGTGGCATAGGGGTTATCCTCATTCCTCTTGATGGTGAAACTATATTTTTATCCTTTAAAATTGACTTCGATTGTACCAATAATGTGGCTGAATATGAAGCTCTCGTGTTAGGTCTCCAAACTTCCATTGACCTAGATGTTAAAACCATTAATATCTTTGGCAATTCTCAATTGGTCATCAACCAAGTAAATTGTTTATACCAGTGTTGTAATGAAATCCTTCAAAATTACAAGCATCAAGTCAACATGCTTTTGACTACCTTTGATAATTATGACATTCAAACGGTTCCATGATCCACTGAAAAATTTGCGGATACCTTGGCTTTGTTGGCCTCATAAATACCTTCCTCACCTTTAGAATCTAAAATGTTTGTCACAGTACAATGATGGTAATCAACTTCTTATCTCATTCGTGACATCAATTTTGTGGGAAGAATTGAAACCGACCCATGTGACATTTGGTATAAGTAGTACGCTAATTACCTTTCCCAATCAATTTCACCTCTAGATCTCACTCGCAATGGTAAGCAAGCCTTCCTCTAAAATCTCTCTCGTTACGTTGTCATACGGGGTCTTCTTTACAAGTATGGATTTGATAGTATCCTCTTATGATTTCTCTCTAGTTCTAAAATTCAGTACACTATTAAAGAAATCCATGATGGGATTTGTGATGGACATTTTAGTAGTCACATTTTTTCCAAACATATTCTTCATCTCGGATATTACTGGCCAACCCTTAATAAATATTGTTACGACCATGTCAAATGATGTGTGAAGTTTCAGTAGCATACTAATCTTCACCACACCCCAAGTCACACCTTATAAGTTGCCAAGGACTTGTGTACCTTCTCTAAATGGGGTTTAGATCTCGTCAGAGATATTAACCCTCATTCCTATGAACTTCACCAATGGATCATCACAATAACTGAATATTACACTAAATGGGTACAAGTTTTCCCTCTCATTTCTACTAAAGCTGAGAAAATATGTGAATTCATTAACCATCACATCATTTTTCACTTTTTTGTTCCTCATCTCCTAATCACTCATAACAAAAAACAATTCAAAAATAAGACCCTATGCAATCTCTATTGTACCTTTTACATTCAACTCAATTTTTCTTCACCTTATTATCCTAAAAAAAATGGTCAAGTTGAATCAACTAACAAAACTCTTAGCAAAATTTTCATGAAATTCATTGATGATACTAGTAAGGATTGGCACACGCACCTTCCTTTCACCTTATGGTCTTATCGCACCAGCATTCACACCTCAACCACCACCACACCCTTCTCTTTGGTCTACGGTATAGAGGCAGCCCCTACCTCTCAAAGTCAAAATTCCATCTCTTCGTATCTCACTTAAAGATATGCTCAATGATGAGGAATTTCACCAAGATCGTTTGGGACAACTTTAGTTATTAGATGAACGTCGTTTAAATGCTCTCGACCACCTTCAAATATACCAAAAACATATCAAACATGCCTATAAAAAATGTGTTCACGAATGAATCTTCAAATTTTTTGATCTTGTCTTAAATAAAATCAACATGTAACTAAATGTGAGAAATGTAAACAAGACAAGTTTTCTCCTAATTGGCTTGGACCCTACATTGTCACCCATACCTATGGACCAGGTGCTTATCATTTATCTTCTCTTGAAGGTAATTGAGCCTAAGCTGTTTAATGCTTTGCATCTTCAACCGTTCTATTGTTGAATAAAGTACTACATCACTTTATGTCACTTACATTCTCATCCCTTGAGTGAACCTCTCCTTCCACCAACCTATTTCAAAGACCAAAAACTCAAATAGAATTGTGTGATTATCCATCACCATTAATTCTTGTCTTCAATATGATTATCATGGCTCTACTCATGGCATGATTCTCATGGATACTTTTCATCCTTTTCAAGATGGAACCACATGGTCGTTCATCACTTAAAACCTCTCTTACATAGCTAACCTCTTTTGTACTATGGTTTTTCCTTCATACAAGAGGCTTATACTCTTTTGTAGTCTTGTCCATGACCTAAAGTTCAAAAATAGAAAGCAAAAAAATATATATGGGATAACCAAAAACTCTACTCCTTGAGTCAAAACTTCTTGCAAATAGATGAATCCTCAAAAGGACATCTACATCTCTCTAGCTGTTATAAATAGAATAATCCCTCGAAGAACAACTATAAAAAGTTAGCCTCATCTTGTATTTATTCTATCCAAAAAGAAGACTAACCTCTTATTCATAAAAACAAAATAAATTGTTCTGAAGTTTCCCGCATCAATCAACTTCACAAAGACCTCAAGGAGAACCTATTTATCGTAACATATACTTTCTACATCGATCAATCTATGAAAGCAAAAGAAAATAAAAATCAAGAAACATACAAAACGTTTGGTCATGGACTTTCCTATTCAGGTTTTGGGTATCTTGCAAAAGGGGCATTTTGTCTCACAACAAGGTTATGCTAAACACAATCCTCCACCTTACCTCTTTTTATTCTTTGTTACCTATTTAAGGGACAACACATGTACTTCACACATAGTGATCACACCATGTCTTTCACCCCTAGAAAGTTCAATCATGCAATACCTTTAGGGGCTTAAGTTCATAATCCAGTCTTTGGTATGCTCATAATGGTTCTTGCCAGTTATGGAGCATTTTCACCTCTTCTACCATTTACCTCTTTGCTTACTTATTGATTCTTCTACACAAGACAAGACCTTTAACACTTTGTTTTTGGGATTTATTCTCCTTTCACCTACATTTACATTCATCACCTACTTTAATCAACTCATCTTACACATCCTATCTCACCTAAATAACCTAGACACAACTATGCCTAATCCACCTAGACACAACCATGCCTAATCCACCTAGACACAACCATACTTACATTTCCCTTTTAACCATACATAAACTAACCAACCTATTCACCTACCTCATCTTATTCTTCCCTATCTTGTAGGAGAACTACATCAGACCTGAGGTCCCTTTCGCAAGGGCTATGTAGGAAACACTCTTAGGGCATGGGGCCCTTTGAGGTTAGCTCGACCACTCTTTTATCCCATCATATTTTCCCCCATGAAATAAAAACTTAATTAGTTTCCATAACAATAATAACTTGGAAGTTAACTTAAACCAAAATTATACATCACCTATGTACATCATCATTTACTTTCCATAAAACCAATAACTTGGAAATTAAATAAAAAGACAATTACAATCAACTGTACATATCCTCTAGTTTCCATAACATCAATACATTAGAAATTTAAATAATTCACCATAACATCATTTCATTTCACAAATAAAATCAACCAAATCATGCCTAAATCATTTAATTTCCATAAAAACAATAACTTGGAAATTTTCAAGTCAACCATGCCTAAAACCATCTATTTTTCATAACGCCAATACAATAACACTCCATACTGACTCTATCATTCTTACATATGACTCTACCATGCCTAATCATCTAGTTTCCATAACATCACAACAACAAAAATTAACTCATTCAACCATATAAAACAATGGCTCAACCATGCCTACATCTACTTTCCATCACATCAATATAATGGAAATTAAACTAACAATACATCATTATAAATCCATGCCTACACATTTAGTTTTCATGAAAACAATACAATGGAAATAAACTAGATGCATCATATATAAATATCATCATCAATCTATACATCGAAGGTATGTATATCAATACACTGAATATACAGGTATAAATACAACTATCTCAAAAAATATCATATACAATCTCACATCTTTGGCACATAAACCGGTATATATGTCAAAAATCAAAATATAATGTCAGATATCATCAAAATATATCATCCATCATGAAGGCCCAACTCCCTTGCTGCTCTCTTTTGTATCCTCATCTAGTCCTGGTCTCTGCCCACTCATCATCTCTCATGTAGCCTCACTTGACCTCTACCTCTGTGAACTGGTAACCTCTCGCTCACCCTATCTATGTGATTGATGGCTCTCTGAACTATTTGAACTATGTGTCCATGAGATAGTCCTAGCACTGGCTTCTTGTTGTGCTTTGTGTTCGGCATAAGACAGTAAGATGTATACCCACCTCTAACAATCGGTCCTGATAATACCTCGCCTCTGATACTGCATCTCTATAGGTGGCCATAGATATCACCTAGGGAGGAACCATAACTCTCAACCTAGCCTATGGATCCTGTCCCAATAAAAGTGGCCCCTGTACTAGTCCCTGTATTACTACCAGTATGGTAGTTTTTGGAGCTAGTGCCTGTGTAGCTACCTACACCTATAATGCAATCACTTGTGCCTATGATGTGTCTAACTTTCCATGTAGGGTGACTATCTAGGCCATTAACCCCATCACATGTTCCTGTAAATCTGCTACCTATTGCTCATCATCTACTGGTGGCTGGGTGGGAGCTTGAGCTTTTGCTTGAGAAAGTTGTCCCTTTAATCCAGTCATGTGCCCCTAAAGCATGACCACCTATGCTTGTGCCTATGTTAGTTGCAACTATAAAGAAGTGAATTTCCCCTATAGTGCATCCCTCTACACTATCATTATAGCTACATCTAGCTATCATGGGCATGTCAGTGCTGCATGTAGCTGTGCTACCCACCAATGCGTCTGTATGCATCGTGGTGGCTACATCATCAATACACCTATCAACTACCTGCTCCTTCTGCCTTGTAGGATCCACTGGATGTGGTGGAGACAAAGGTCTCTTCACATCATCTTTTTGGTATTAAGGAAATGGTGGAGGTAATTCTTGATGCATCCTGAACTAACATCAGACTCTATCCACTGGAATCATCTCATGCTCACCGACACGTCTCCCTTATATCCATCTGACTAATTATAGGTCTGCCATTTCCTCTAACATACCTCCATAAGACAAAAAAATCATCATATATATGCCATACAATATCCATCGCATATAATACCTCCAAAATCTTCCTATAATAGGTCACATTGTGTGACACATCTCCTATTTGTGGATGAGCCCCTACTAGAACCCATCTATTCTAACCAGCTCTCATGATACCCTGATGCCAATCCTTTCTTAGAATTCCCTGTAGGGCACACAATAACTATGTTCTCATAGGCCCAGCAATGCAGTAAATATGTACAACAAATACCATACCCACTAAATTGTCTGATATTCCCATAAATCCCTGATTTAGTTGTACCAAGTAGGTTAGTTCCTATGCAAAACAAACCCGCTCCTCAATCATGTCCTCTAACACCCCCATCAGTGCTCGGGGAAATATTACACACCCTCTGAATGTGGGAGTGCATAACATCCCACTGCCACCATCATCAGCACTGTCAACCTGGTCTCCTCTGGATGTGCAACATACATAGCTCCATAGCTAATGCTCACATTGACTCACCCAGGTCACCCACCTCCTCACCAAATACTGTGACCATAGTATCCATCACCTCATCTGATGAAATATGATACATTGGATCCCCCATAATTGGTAGCTCCAAAATCCTGTACACATCCTCCAGTATGATATTCATCTCACATGTAGGTAGATGGAAGGTATTGGTCACTGAGTCCCATCTATTAATGAGAGCGACCATCAAACTATGATCCCATAAAATGCACCGATATCACCTCACATTGATGAGCCCAAGTTCTCTCATATGGTCCCACTCATCCTCTGTGACGCTAGCTTACAACTGTACCAATAAATGTGGTACCCTATGTCTTGCATAGTCAACTAGTGACGTGCCTACATCATTACCAATTAAACTTTTCAAGCACTTACCTCTTATTAATCATCTATTCGCTCCTACCCAATCCCATCCCACATAAAATTTTCTCATCCTATCTATTTTCTACCTAATTAACTTGCCTACCCTATATTCCATTTTTCCTACACACTTTCACACGAGTTTCCTGCCTTCATTGATTTGACACTACTTGCACCTACAACCTGACCATTCATAACTACATTAACCCTAAACCCCACCTAATTCTATCATTATATACCCCTACTCTATCTATCCATACCTCACCGTTCCCCCATCTATCCTATCATTCCATTCTGATTTATTTTTTCCATCTAAACCTCCTTTTTAGGCCTTGGTCACTTTTTACAGTGACCGATGCTAGTCACCCTAACCAGTATCAGTCACCTCTTTTACCCCACCAATGCCGGTAATCTAGCTAATGCCAACTGACTGTTGGTCATTGGTTCGGCCCTAGGGTCAAACCTTGACATCCCTATTTTTCCAAAACTTGACCAAACTACCTACAAGCCTACCCACAAACCTCAACACCCCACCCACATTCATTTATGACCCTATTTAACCTACATTTGGCCCTCCCCATACCCAATTTCAACATTTATTACCCAAATTTCAAAATAAAATATAAAACCCAAATTTTTCAATTTTCTACTTTAGTTTTAATCCAAAACCACACATGAGGATTGAATCCTACCTCTACTCACTTCCGTCTCCATGGCGGGATGTCTGGTCTCTAAATTAGTGGTCCTCTCACTCCCTCTCCAATCTCTACCATGTCTAAATCCACTACTTAGCTCTCAACCAATCCACTCCCCTCATCTCAATCTCATGGGCCCATCATCTGTACTCTAATAACCCAATACCAGCTCACCAAATCAGTCAAAGGACTCTTTCTGTCATTTTTTTCCTCCAAAATATTCTCTCCAAAAGTAGAAAAACACAAATGAATCCATAATAAGTGGATTTTAATTTTTTACCCCCAATTTTACTTGACTAAAGTCGGTTTCATGCCCTAATGGACTGACATCGGTTATCCCTTTACCAGCATCGGTTATCTTTCAACCGGTGTCGTTCATCTTTCTAACCAACCTATACCTAATTTACCCTCAATTTTTCTACCTAAAACCATATTCTTAGTACCCAAGCCTCCACCTAGCCTTATAACCCCACCTAATTTCCTTATTGCCTCACATCTAATCACACTATCATTTGGGGCATGTTTTTTCATCTACCTCGGCCTTACCTATGGCCTTACCTATTTACCCAACACGACCTCGACCATTTGACACTTGAGTTCACCAACTCACTATACCTTGTGATGACCTTACTCGTGTTGTTTTTTCCTACCAACCTTTCCTTTACCAATGTCATGATGTTTATCTCGACCAGCCCAAACCTATCAGTGTTATGGAACTCACTTAATGACCATTCCTACACCTAGCCTAGTTGTGTTTCAATACCGTATCCTATAACTTGGATACCTAGATCACATCAACCTTGTTTGGATAAACTATCAACCTTTGATGATATAGATTTTGTGAGCTCTTCAACCTCGTTCCTTATCACATTCTATACATATGTGTGCATTTGAATTCCCCCCATTTATTACCTACACCCAAAAATAACCCTTTCCCATGCCTGAGCTCTACCTTTTCTTACTTCACCTAAAATTTTATCAAACTCATCACCAATTCAGTTTTCACCTTCATCAGCTCTAATTTTTTAGGGGGATCACATCACCCATACTTGAGGAAACCACTCATGTTTTTGTCAGCGTCACTTATCAATACAAGCTACACAACAAAAAGGGGAAAATGTAGACACAAAATTTAGGTCACAAGCCTATTAACCCATTTCGATTCATCAATTCGACACATATGCCTAGTCATGGTCCCTTCCCCATATGTGTATTGATTTAATCATCCCTAATTAAATCAATCCTCACACTATTAATTAGTTTAATTACTTTAATTAGATTAATACCCATCTCACCTAGCTACCTCACCTTAAAACTATTCCAACCTCATTAATGTCTAAGACTAGGTCCCCAGACTCCCTAAACAACTAGGACTTGTTCTAACCTTAACCATTATGACCTATGATTTCTCCAATGTCTCTCCCGTTATATTTAATGTTAGCTCCCATTTATGACCCAGGACTGAAACTTGAATCATGCTAAATCTAGGAGTAATCAAGCCACTTTTAGCCAATTTGACCGTTTCGCCCTAACCAATGTCAGTTTTCCCTCGGCCAACGTTATTTCCCTAACCACCATCGATTAACCTTAAATAAGAGTTTCAAACTCTTTGCATGGGTTCTCCAATTGATCCATTCACCTTATCTTTGGCATTCTAACTCTTGAGCATTCAAGCTACCAGATGTCAAACCAGATCCCATCAGCCCTTCACCAATGTCTAGTAATCTCATCCATATCTACAGATCATCACAGTAGATCACATTGGCTTCATTTCCGCGTCACTAGACACATTCTTGCATCTCCCACAAATGCTCATCACCAACACTGATCTTCAAATCTACATGCTACTAGATAAGTAATTCACTCTTATTTTCCTAAGATTTTGTTTTGATCTTAAGTCTTTCATTTACTTCTTTCATATGATCCCTATCTATCCTGAATACCACCTTTTACCGTGTTTACCACCTATTCCATCAACCTGAACCATTTCACCCATCGTAGCACCTCTACCACCCTTATTGAACCCTATAAAAGTCACATCATCCTTTCTAAACCACCTCAACTCTTTGTGCAATCAGAGAGAGACCCAAAACACCTATTTTTATATTTCTACCATATTTCCCCTACTGGCATCGGTCATTTTTCAGTACCAACATCGTTCACCTAACTGATACTGGTCTCTTTGACTGGTAACTTTTCTTATAACAAAGAGCTCATAACTTCTCCCAAATAGCTCAGAACCTTACTAAACTTCACACAAACCTCACCTACAACCTCTGTCAGATCTGCAAACTCAAATCAACATACCACCCCTCCAGATTTAATCATAACTTTGTCTGTTAGATTAAATTTACTTATTGTATTAACACAAGAAATCTTAATCGTACCATTATAATAGGATTTACATGTTTCATGTTATTTTTTACATTAAATTGTATTTGAAAGTGGATTGACAACCTTCTAGGAAGTACCTCACTTCCCGAATCTAGCTCTTGCTGGGTAGTCCCACCAACCTATATTGTTAATGCTACTTTTTTGTCTTATTGTGTTTCTTATAGGTCATTCCTCCTAGCCAATAGGGAATCTATCACAATCAGCTAGGTCAACATTCTACATGCACACACCATCTACATAATCACAGGTATTCATCCAACACCCATTACCCTTATCTTTTTTATTACGTTACTTTGATGTGGAACACCAGTAGTAAATAAACCCATGCTTCTTTATACATCTACCACTGAACATGCCATAAGAGCTTTATTAGCAAAACATAATGGCTAGGAAACGGAGCAGGAAATTTATTACCTTAGTCGCACACTCATTAAGCATGAGCTATGATACTCCCAAATCAAAAATATGCGCTTAGTCGCTACTTTCGTATTCCTATAAACTATGTCATTACTTGCTCAATCATACCACCAAACACATCACTAAGGTATATCCCCTCGAGTATCTTCTATCTAGACCTATACTCATGGGCATAATTGTCTATTTGGGTTGTCCTAATCAGTGAATTTGACGTCAAATTCACTCATCAAAAGGTAATTAAAGGACAAGCCCTTTCATATCAAACTTATTGAGGAACCTCTTCTTAGAACAGAACCACTCCATTTTACATTTCCTGATGAGGATATCCTATATATATACATCACACTAGCCTATACTTTATCCTTTGATCGATCTTGTAACCTCCATGGATCAAGAGCTAGTATTTTACTTATCCTATATAGTGGACATGTTATCCCTAAATCATTTAAATTAGCATTCCCATGTACCAATAATATTGTAGAGTATGAAGCTCTCATAGCAAGATTAAAACTCACTATCTCATGGAATCTTAGAGAGTTGGCTTTATTTGGTGACTCTTTACTTATCATTAAATAGGATGTTAAAGAATACTGAGTCAAGGATGAAAAAACGTATTCCATACAAACACATGGTAGATATCCTTCATGGTTATTTTTAATTGATTAGTTTTGACCAAATCTAGGGGAATTTGTTTATAAATTTGTAAATGATATGTCAACTATTAGATATCTGTTGGAAATTACATCCAACCAACCCCAAACACGTTTTCTCATAGAAAACCTCTTAACACATGTTTATAATCTACCATAAAATACTATGGTATGTGAAATCGTATGTCCTAACAACCCTTGATACCATGATATTTACACCTTCATCCATGACAAAGTGTTCCCTACTAACATGAAGCCTAGTCATAAACACGCTTTAACACAATGTGCCTTCTATTACACCATTTTTAGCATACACTCTTTATAGGTGAGGTCACAATGGAACCCTACTATAATGTAATTAATTAGGAGGAGGGCCTCTACTATTCTAACGGAATTCCCGTATGGTATCTTTGGAGCACACATGAATGGTATGACTCTAGCTAAGAAAATCCTACGTGTTGGGTACTATTGGCCCACCATGGAGAACGATGCATGCCATTTTTTCAAATGATGTCAAGCCTTTCAAAAACACAGTAACCTTATACATGGACCTTTTCAATCCATTACAATCAATCACCACACCATAGCCCTTATCTCAATGGTGGATTGATCTCATCAATAAAATTAGACCAACACCATCCGATGGACATAAGTTCATCACTACTGCTACCGATTACTTCACTAAGTGGGTAGAGGTTATGCCTCTCACTTATGTTACAGGAAGCCAAATATCAAAGTTCATTTTTAACAATATCATCTGTCGATTTGGAATTTCATCCTCTATTTTCACGGATAACGTAAAATAATTTTAAAAATGGGATTTAAAGGACCTCACTAAATGTTTCTGTATAAATCATAAATGGTCTATGTAGACACCAAAATTGGGTCACACTCCCCTTGGCCCCTTTCAAATAATTAACTTAAACATACTCACCTAACATTAGCCCCCTTTCACCCCATATTAACATTAATTTAATTATCCACAATTAAATCAATACTCACCCTCACTCCATTTATTAATTTAATTACTTTAATTAAATGGATGCACACCTCACCTAACCACCTCACCTAGACACCTCACCATAGACCTATTCATAGCATGTTTCCATAACTAACTAAGACTTAGCCCTACTTACCTTAATGAACTAAGACTTAGTATAACCCTAAAAGCACATGCAATATTCTTCCTCTAACCACATTCCCATGTATCTAAGCACAACGTTCCATTTAGACCCGACACCAACTAGTAAAGCTAGGAAAAAGATAGCCAAGATCTGCTATTTTAGGCAACCTAGGATATCCCACCTTAACTGAACACCGGTCAACCCGAAACTGACGCTGGTCACCCTAAACCATCGTTTCGGTTACCATATAACCATTTTGGTAACCTTGTTTTAGAGGTTGGACACATTCTCAAGTTTTGGGAGCAAAGGATATCTGCATGCAAGCAAGAACCAGAGCTCTTTCGCACATCCAGATAGCCATAGCCAACACAACCATTGATCAGAAGGTATTTACATTCATGGTAGCATTCTGGGAAGCACTACTGTGACACTAACCGCCATTTCACCAATCAACCATCACCACCACCCAACCATTGAACCTACACAACAGTAAGTGTGTTTCTAACCTGCACCATTTCATTTCTATTTAATTTATAAGGGTTCTTCACCTTTGTTTATCAACCACCATTTATATTTTTACCTCACCATTATTGCCTTCCTGTGAACCCAACCATTCCCATCACTCATAACCATTTTAATCACCTCTTTCCATTCTTAAGTACCTCTGAATATTCCCAACACCTCCACAGACCTAAACCAACTCCTTACCATCTCTGATTCAGCCTCAGACAAATCCCCAAAACCATGAACTATTGAGTTATTATCATCCCACCTTAACCATCATCGGTTCTTACTAAACCGTCATCGGTCATACCAGACTGACGTTGGTCTCTGTATTTGGCAATCCTGCTAATAGTAGATCCCAATAACCTTTTCCCAAGTGACCCAAGTGACCTAGAACCTGACCCTGACTTGTTCCAACACCTTGATTATTTACCTTATTTCCAGATCTGATCATAGCCTAGCCTGTTATGTTAGATTTTCTTATTGTATTTGGATGAGATACCTAAATCATATCAACTACAGTAGAACCTTGTTTATTTATGTCATTTATTGCATTAAATTGTATTAAACAATGGGTTGACTGCCACCGAGGAAGTATCACACTTCCTAGATCTAGCATACGCTAGGCAGCCCACTAACATATATTGTTTAACTCTTTCTTGATGGTCTTGTTTTGTATTTCAGGTAGTTCCTCCTAGCCAAAAGGAAGCTCTCACAGTCAGCATTGGATCAAGAAGTCAGAATGCATGCAGCAACGACCTCCAACCGACCATCACAACAGGTATTCCTCCTTGACCCATACCCTTATCTGTTTCATCTAAAAACTTAAAGAAAATGGTGAAACATTTTGGCACGCCTGGTGGGACCCATCTGGGGTTCTTTTCATTTTATTCATTCCTAGGTGAAAGTTGTGTGTTTGTTTCCCTTTTAAAAATCTTCCACATTAATTTTCTTCTCTGGAATCTTCCCTTCTTTCTATTGTCTAAAAGCAATTGTGTTTTTGGTGCTATAAAAAGAATACTTATTTTCTTTCATTAGTATTGCATTAGTGAAAGAGCATCCCTCTTCCTATTCATTACTTGCTACATCAAATATCACACTTCGATTTGGGCTTAAAACACTTGCATAGCATTCTGATTTGTTGCATTATAGATCACATTAAAAATGAGGGCAACCTATATGCTGGAAGTCATGCCCAGCTGATGGTTGACACAATTGAACCGTAGAAAGCACTTGCTTCTCTCTCTCTCTTTTCCTAAACTGCACAAATTGAAATTTATACATATTCTTAAACAACATCCCACCCTGGAAGAAGTTGTCAATGATCACACGATCAGAGGATTGATAGTGGGCACCCAGCTGGTTATCTCTTTCTAGTACCCCATCAGAGGATGACCCACCCCCACCATAACATAACCTGAAACCTCACCTTTAGAATTTCCTTCTTCGTAGGAAGCCTTCCCAACCAAAAACTCTACTCTAAATTCATGAGTCAGTCTTTTAAATAGCATAATCTAAACACACTAAATTCACTTGTTGGATTACATATTTTTCTTAGCTTTGTGCTTGACTTGCATTTTGAGGTGTGAGGATATGATTCTTCATTTTTATTTTTTCCTTTCACACTCCTCCATCACAGTTGGAGTATTCTGACTTTCTCAAAGTGTGTCAGGACCTCATCTTATCATCCCCAGACTTCTGGGTTGATTATTCATCTCATCTAAATTCACAAAAATCCATTTTTCTTCATTCTTCATATTTCACAGTAACCGGCATCGGTCCAGCGACCATCGTCAGTTTACATCTGACCGCCATCAGTTTACCTAACCGGTGTCAGTTCCTTGTTCTTTTGGTTAGTTTACCCAAAAGACACTTATCTCACCTTCTCTTCTATTTAGAGTTTTTGTGTATCATTGTATTCTCTGTACTCTGGTAACAGTCATCAAATACAACCTTCCTTTCTGATAGTCATCAGTTTCTGCCTCATTTACTGAAACTGTTATTTTCTCATAGTAACCAGTATCGGTTCCTGTAACCATCATCGGTCACCCCTTAACCATCATCGATCAGTTCGACCAGCGTCGGTCACTCTATTTTTATTTTAATCAAAACATTTACCAATTTTCCCTCTCATAATCTATTTTGTCCCATCTCTGTTATTCCTTGTGTCATTTACAGAGTACAGTTCACCTGACATACGTTGATTCACATGGTGTTGACTCACAGCCAAACTAACACCCTTGTATTTCATGCCAGTCGTCAGCCACTCCCACCTAGTCCATCACCACCATCCATCCTGTCACCTATGGATCTGACTCAGCTCATCCCCATCACTACCGATGATGAGGAGTTCATGAGACTCCTCGACCATAATCCCACTGCCCTCTAGTACTACCTTGCTCATTCTTCCACCCAGGATTCCTCAGGACAGTTAATATATGACATGCCCGTATCTATCCCTCCTTCTCTAGCCCCCACTTTTGTGTCAACTAGCACCATCTCGGTCGCTACCATCATCCACTTTACCACCTGTGGTGTCTCAGCTAAATCCCACAACCGCTATAACTGCAACATCTACATCATCTGTCACACCCACGACATCAATTTCTCCCCCTCAAAAGCCACTATGAGTATAGCCTCATCTGCACCCACCACTTCACATATACCCATTGCATCGCAACCACCCCAGTGTTGGTAACTTACACCCCTTTTCAAAACCTCATCCTTTCCATCCCACAGTCCTTACCCCCAATCACCACTAGAGTTGTTACGACTACCCCACCCACTTACACATACTACCAAACAACCCCCGACCTCATCTATCGCTTATGTATGGCTATGTGCCACCTACATCTATTCCTCCTACATAGTTCTCATACTCAGTGCCACCATACACTAGCATACCACCCACCTCATACATTCAACATCAACCCCTTTTTCTGTAGGGGCACCCATTCATCCCAACCTACTAACGACCTCATTAAAATGATGATGGAGAAGATGCAGACCTTAGAAGCATCTGTTTCTGGCTCCCATAATTCTTTAACATATGATGAAATCTATAACGAGCCTATCCATCCATCTATTCCCATTTTTCCTTACCCAGTGCATTGGGAAATGCCTAAATTCAATCACTTCAACAGTAAAGAAGACCCACAGCAACACTTGCGGTTGTTCAAACATGGGTGTTACCTAATCACCCACGATGACACTTTTCTCCTATGAACTTTCCCAATGTCCTTGACAGGACCAACATTGGATTGGTATAGTGGACTACCTCGACATTCTATTTATTCCTTTAATCAAGTAGCCCAAGCTTTCTTAGATCATTTTTCAATCAATGTTACCAAGAAAGTCACCATGACCGATCTCTATTCAACCCGATAGTATGAAGATGAATCTATCACAGATTTCGTTACCTACTGGTAGGAGTCTTATTAACCAATTGACGTTCCAACTACCTCAGACTGAACTTATTGAGTTGTTCACTAGAGCTTGTGCCAAACACATCTCACCAAATCTACAAGTCCAAACCTTCTGAACCTTTGATGAAGCATTCACCATGGCCTCAAAAAATGGAAATTCATGCCATTGAAGAAAAGAAGATCCAATTATGGAACAAGAACACCCCATTCAAATCAAATGATTCTTCTTCATCTTCAAAACCTCAAAATAACTATTCAAAGCCCAAAGGATCTGCCAACGTGGTAGTCCTCAAGGCGGGTCCACCTCATCCTTCTAATCAGGCCCAACCTTCTTCCAATCTTTCTCCTATCTAGGCCTTTCAGCTCTGGTGGGAACAATGGAAGTACACTTCGATTAGAGAGCCCTATTCATCAGTCTTGGAAAATCTTCTTAAAGATGGAGCCATTACACTTCCTCCCATAAAACCTCATACAGGTTTTGATCCTGCTCGTCCCATGCCGACATGGTATAAAGAACACAACTACTGTAATTATCATCATGCGTTAAAGGACATAGTGACGTAACTGCATAAATTTTAAAAACATTGTTCAAGAGATGATAGATAATGGAGACCTTGTCGTGGACAACCTGAAATGCCAACAAATTAAAATTTGCACATCTTCAAAAAAAATATTCCCTAATCATAAACCATTGTCTAATCAAAATAGTGAACCTTCATCCAGCAACAACAATGTCCGTGAAGTCCACGCAGTTTTTGATATCATACCAACTGTTCCTCAAAACCTACCTACTTCATCTATTGAGGAAATATTGGCATGATCTCCTCTACCCACAAAGGAGCATACCTCTTCTACTCCTCCACCCATAGATGAGTCCCCCTCATCTCCCCTTTCTCTCATGAAGGAACCCACACTTTCTACCGATGTCGTTTCATCATCTACCTCCTAGCCTACTGAACCGTCAACACTTGTTATTTTCCCATCCATAGGAGAATCATCATCGGCCTTCTCCTCCACCAAGGGAGAAGTATACCTCACCCCACCTATTATCTCTCCTACCCATGGGAGATTCTTCAGACATGCCACTACCTATTGGGGATAGTTTTCCCCCAGCATCTCAGGACCCTATTGACATGATCTCAACTCTTTTACCTACAGAATCTAAGGCTAGCCAATTCCGTGTCTTGCAGACATATTTTATAGGGATTTCCACCCAACCCATTCCATCCTCTTCTTTAATAGTCCCGTTTTCATGGCTGGTCAATCGTTTGGATTATGTTGATCATTCCATGCTCTGGGGATGTCTTCGGCTCCCTGTTTTGACCCAAATGCAAATGTTTCCTGAGGATACTTCCACGATCTACCCAAAGGTATTTTTGGTAACAAAAAATACACTGACCATGCTTGATTGAAACAAATTCTTCTTCATCATCTCTACCTACATCCAAATCTTTACCCATGACCAAAACCATTTCAAAACCTAAAAGCATACCCACACCTATCTCATCACCCATATCTAAACCCATCACTACTTTGGGTGTCATGCTGACATCAAGCCTTACTCACCCACCTATCAAACTAGACTTAACCACATCATCTCAAACCCGCACCAACATTATCCCTCTACCTAAAAGGAAAACCCAACCTTCTAGGCTGCATACACCGGTCTCACCTACCACACCTTTGTCACCTTCCCCCCTTCCTCATCCATCCTAGGGCCTCATCCATCAACCTTGACCAAACAGTCTCATACCCAAGGCTAGTCAAAAGCTAAATAACCTACTCCTACCTCACGAGCCTTTGTTACACATCATTCACCCAAAACCCAAACTTCCTCACCCTCACCTGAACACTTCTTGCCACCTATACCTCCACCAGTTACTATAACCCCAACCTTTCCTATACGACTTCAACCAATGTCGTCTACCCAACCTCTACCAACCACCTCTACCGTAGCTTGGTTTCCCCCATGGGTAACCCATCCTCTTTCACCATATAATTTCCCCTCTATATCCCATACTCCCATGTTATCTTTACCCAAGAGGGTGCAACCCAAAGATAAGAAATCTGCTACCCTCGAATAAGGAAATCAAACTAACAGAAACTTCCATTGCTATCTCCTTCCACTCCACTTTTACCCAAATCAGGTGCCATCAACACATAAGACCCTACCACTCATAAAATCAATAGACCAACCCATTTCCCCTCCTAAAAATCCTCTTCTCTCTCAATCATGCACACCTATACCCAAACCTACACTCACTTCCCATTGTGATCCATTAGCAGGGCCCTACGCAAACATTTTTACCAATCTCTTAGACACTTCCATCATCACATTACCACCACTTTGACCTTATGATCCTCTAAAACCCAAACCAAAAGGCTTTGATGAAACGAAGATTTGTGCATATGATCATGTGCTAGGACATGATGTCGAAAATTATAAGGCTCTGAAGAACTATTCTTCTCCAAATTTTTCATCCTGAATAAAATTTTGATGATAACGACCTTCTTGATGAGGACCATGCTTCTACCTTCACCTGTCACCAAAAATCATCATCCTTTATCCATTAAACAATCAAATATCTCCTCCCCCACAACCATTTTTCTCACCTCAAAAATTTGAGATTAATATGGTCCGTATTAGAGAGTTGGCCAAAACACCACCCAAATGTCATTGTGTCCTAATCATTTCACAAGGCTCCTATCCAACAATAGGATTTTTTCCCTCATGCCATTATACCTTTCATGACACACCCCTCTCCATTCACTTCCCTTTATAATAACATGATTCATGTTACTACACGCACTCAAAAAGACAAAGGCAAATAAAAATCAAATAACACTCATCAACCAAACTCTGTACCCAATATACCATCCGCACCCACTCCATAAAATCACCATTCACGTGGATCTACATACCCCTATGTCTAACGGGGTCACCCATCGCATAATGGTAAAATAATTACATCAGTCTCCTTTGAAGATGTCTTTATATGATCTTGTCTAAACTTTTGAATCCTATAGACAAGCGCTTGTCAAGATTTTACAATCCATTAAAGTCCTACCAAATGACCCCATACCAGTGGCCTCGATTATCACCCCTCACCATGTGGCCTCACTTACCAAATCATATCCTTATTCTACCCCTATGCCCACTCCTCACACGTCACTGCACTTAGCTTCTCTTGATGTAGGATATTTTACCTCTCTAGTCGAGATGACCTTGATCCTTGCCCTATTTATTTTTGTTTATATCAATAACATACATGTACAACATGTCATGATTGATGGTAGTGCTATCATTAACATCGTATCCTCCCACACATATACAATCAAATGCGTATCCGTTCTAGTTGTATGCATGATAACCTAGTCATGATGCACTCCTTCAACGATGCCATCACCTCCACCATTGGAACTATTATCCTTCACATTCATGTAGGCCCTCACACTGTCCCAGAATTATTTTACATCTTAGAGGTGGATTTCTAGTATAACCAATTTCTTGAGCAGACCTTGGATTTGTACGTCATGGGTTGTGTCCCATCAAATTTACACTACTGCTATGTAAAATTTGATCATGAAGGACATAACTACACCATCCCCACTGACCCATTTCCATTTAAAACCTATAACATGTTGTACCGACCCAACGATGTACTTTTATTGGTCAAGACATCTGCCACTACCCATAATTCTCCTCCAGCCATAAGCCCATCTACCAATGCTGCCGCCAACCCTCTCCTGTATCTAATTATTCTCTTCCTACTACCACTGTAGCTTCCATAAATAACCACCTTATTTCTCTAACCAACCGATACCCCTCCTTCCCAATAATCTATTTAATTCGTCTATCCCCTCTAACCACATATTGACTATCCAATCCTTTAGAATGTTTTTTTTAATGCCTTACTCTGGGGGAGTACCGCCTATATAATATAGACACATTCCTCACTCCACAAGGGTATGGGAATCTACACTAGCACCCTAGTTATGATTACCATGTAGGAAATGTTTTTCCTTATAGTCCTCCTTACCTTCACACTAATCTAACATATGGAGGGATTTCATATTTCCACTTATTCACCCGAACATTCATCCCAAACATGATCGTTTTCATATGACCTACAATCCCTTACTAACCTGCTGCTTCACCCAAAATTTCCTTCACCATTGTGCATGGAAAGGATTTGTCTTACAGATTTTAGGAATAATTCTGCCATACTTTCATTTCTTATGCCACCTGTAAACCCAATGATCATAGTTGCATTGGCTTTTCCGCATCACCTTCCAATAAGGCCTTGGGTCAACCTCATTAAATAAGACAAACCTTCTTCACCCCATTCATCAACATTACCATCTTCACCCACAGAGTCCACAGATCCCGAATCTATCCCTCCACATTTATTTTTCATAAACACAATTTCCGTGGGACCTCTAACCTATCAATGCAATGGCGAGGTTCCTTCTTCTCTTCCCTTCCGGTATCCTGACATGATCGATGACGATACACCTTCTATTAATGTCATTCAATGTCAAGAAGATGAGCCTATCCTCACCTATATGGGTGTAGAAGATTTCTTATATTCACTAGTCATTACCTTTTGAGACGCAAACCATGTTGAATGAATCGACTATCGAAATCAACATTAACACTCAGGACATGACCCTGTACATCTTAAAGATAGGTCAGTCTTTTGATGTTTCTGAACAAGAAGCTTTTACCTCTTTCCTCTAGGACCATAGCAATGCTTTTGCTTGGTCCTATGCTGATATGCTCGGTATTGACCCAAAAATCATGGTCCACAATATTGTAACCATTCCTAATGCCAAACCCATCAAACAAAAGCTACGGAAAATACATCCTCACATTGCTCTTCTAGTCAAAGAAGAACTTCAACGCCTTCTCTTAGTTTCCTTCATCCTACCCATTGACTATCCTCAATGGATTTCTAACATCGTTCTTATCACAAAGGCAATAGGGGGACTCTGCATTTGCACGGACTTTCTGTGACCTCAACCTAGCTTGTCCTCAAAGATGATTTTCCCTTACCACACATTGACCAACTAGTTAATCTTATTCAGCCATGAAATGTTATCACTCATGGATGGTTTCTCAAGTTATAATCAAATATTACTCACTCCAGAAGATCAACACAAAACTTCCTTCATCACTCCTTGGGGGACCTTCTTCTATCGAGTCATGCCTTTTGGCCTTAAAAATGCCAGGTGCTACATATCAACGAGCCATGACTTATATCTTCCATGACATCATGCATTGCATATTGGAAGATTACATAGATGACCTTCTAGCCAAATCCAAACATCAGGCCAAACACCTGATAATCCTCAAGATCATCTTTGACCTGCCTCATCAAGTATTGTGTTCACCTTCAACCTAAGAAGTGCGTCTTTGCATGGTACTTTCAGGAAAACTCCTTGGTTTCATTATTTCTTTGTGTGGCATAGAATTCGATCCTGCTAAAGTGAAGGTTATTCTTGAAATGCCTCCACCTACTAATCTCCATCAACTTCAGAATCTTGCAAGGTAATTTGTAATCCATTCATTCATTTTATCTCACAGCTTTCTAACCGCTATCAACCATTTCATCATCTCCTCAAGAAGGATGTTTCATTCAACTCAGGATGATGAATGTCCATAAAGCCTTTGATGCCTTAAAAAAATACCTTCTTTAACCACCAGTGCTCATTCCTCCTAAGGATGACCAACCCTTTTACCTATACATTTCCTGCCACTGACCATTCTCTGGGTGCCATGCTCATCATCATCATGAGAGAGAAACATAGAGAGCAAGTTGCTTTATTACATAATCTCGTACCCTTTTGGACTATCGAAACTAGATATAACCATGCCGAAAAAATTCTTCTTAGCCTTAGTTTTTTTTTCCACCAAACTTCGTCATTACCTGCTCAACCAACAAAACCTTTATTGTCACCAATACTAACCCCTTACATTACATGTACGCCAAAACCCTACCAACATCGAACATGTTGCATGCTGGCTCATGCTTCTTGCTGACCTTGACCTTGAATTCATCCATCAAAAGGCTATCAAAGGCCAAGCCATCGCGGACCAACTAGGAATATGCACCTCTTTCTGGGAATTAACCCTCTAACTTTGATTTCCCAGATGAATCCATAGCTACCCTCTCCTTGGATGATACCACTTACCAAATGACACTCTTCTTTGATGGCTCCAAGTGTCAGTGTGGGGGTGGGGCTGGTGTTATCCTCATTCCACTTGAAGGTGAACCTATGCCTTTATCTTTCAAACTAGATTTTGATTGTAAAAACAATATCATTGAATATGAAGCACTCATATTGGGTCTCTCAGGATTGTTTATGCCTTAGATGTTAAGTTCAATCAATATCTTTGGTGATTCTCAGCTGGTTGTAAACAATTCAATGGTATATACCAGTGTCATAATGAAATACTTCAAAAGTATAAACATCACGTAGACATAATTTTGACTACCTTTGATCATTATGAACTTCAAACCACCCCCCATTCTACCAATACGTTTGTGGATACCATTTGTGGATACCATGGCCTGCTTGGCTTCTCAGATACCCGCTTCGCCCGCTGACTCTAAATTTTTTTTCACAATACAAAGGTTACAATCACCCTGTTATTTACCTCGTGAGGTATACTCCGTTGGACCCGTTGCACCTGACCCACATGACCTTTGGTATAAGTAGTTTTCAGACTATCTTTCTCATTTTCATTCTACCTTCTGATCTCACTCATAATGGACAATGTGCCTTTCTTAAAAGTGCCTCTCATTACGTCATCATAAGTGGTCTCTTTTATAAGCATGGACTTTGATGGTATTCTCTTACGGTGATGTTACAAGTTCTGAAATTCCCTACACCATCAAGGAAGTTCACGATAGAATTTGTGGAGGCCAATTTAGTGGTTTAGTTGTCATGCTAGACACATTCTTTGCGTTGGCTATTATTGGCCAACCCTAAACCACGACTGTTGTGAGTATTTAAAATGTTGTGTGAAATTCCATCAGCCATGCTGAATCTTCATCACACACCTAGTCATGCCTTACAGGTAGCACGATACCTTTGGCTCTCTTTTCTCAACGAGGCTTGAATCTTATCGGTGAGATCAATCCCCATTCTTCATAATGTGCATTAATGGATTATAATCACTACTGAATATTACACTAAGTGGGTAGAAGCTATTCCCCTTATTTATACAAAAAGCCAAGAAAATATGGGAATTCATCAACCATCACATCATCTATCACTTTGGTGTTCCTCACTAATCTCATCAATGATAATGGAAAGCAATTCAAAAATAAAACCCTATGTAAGTTGTGCAATTCTTTTGGAATCTAACTCATTTTCTCGTCACCTTATTACCCATAAACCAATGGCCAAACAAAATCAACCAATAAAACCTTTAAACAAATTTCTTATGAAATTTGTTCACGATACTGGAAAGGATTAGACATTCACACATTCCTTTTGACCTTGTGGGCTTATCACACTAGTATTCACACTTCGACTGCTGCCACACATTTTTATCTGGTCTACAGTTACCGAGGCTCTCTTGTCTCTCAAAGTCTAGATTCTATCTCTCCGTATCTCACTAGAATACATTCTCAATGATGATGAATTTCACTAGGATCGTTTAGTGATAACTTGAGTTATTATATTAACGTCATCTTAATACTCTTGATCATATCCAAATTTACTAAAAACATATCAAGCGAGACTACAAAAAACATGTCCACGAACGAACCTTCTCAGGTCGGTGACCTCATCCTGAAGGAAAATCAACATGTAACTAAAGAAGAGAAAATTAAATGGGGAAAATTTGATCCTAATTGGCTTGGACCATATATCATTACCCATGCCTAAGGATTAGGTGCTTATCATTTGTCTTCACTCGAAGGTAAACCTGAACCTGAGCCCCTCAATGCCTTGAATTTTTGACCATTTTATTGTTAACATCAAGTCTTATATCACTTTTTGTCAATAGACCACTCATCCCTTGAGTGGTGTTCACCTTCCATATTATCCTATTTTTTAGGATCAACGACTAAATAAGAATCATGTGATTACCCGTCACCTTTCACCCTTATCTTCTATATGATTACCACGTCTCTACTCATAGAATGATTCTCATGGATAATTTTCCTCTTTTTTTAAAAAAAAAAGACGGAATCCCATGGTCGTTCTTCACTTGAAACCACCTCTTTCATAGTTAACCTCTATGTGACTACAGTTTTATCTTCTAAAACAAGAACCTAATCATCCTATATATTCTTTTCCATGACTTAAAACGTCCAAAAACAAAATGGGATTCAAATACTTGAGTCAAAATTCCAGCAAAAATATGACTCCCTCAAAAAGGGACATATCTTCTCTTTACCTAGCTGCTATATATAGACTTCTCCCTTGAAGGACAACTATATAAATTCATTGCAAAAATACAATAAAAATATCCACAAGCTTTCCCGCATTGATCAGCTTCACGAATACCTCAAGGAGATAATATAATCATCCCATATAGACTTCCCACATCAATTAGTCTATTAAAAACAAACAAATGAAGAAAATGAAGAAAAATTTTGTCATGGACTCGCCTATTTTTGATCCTGGGTTTCTTGCTAGGTTAACATGTTGTCGTACACTAAGTTATGCTAAACCACCCACTTTCACCTCATTTCCTTTTTCACCCCAATTTTTTCTCTGCTCGAGGGACTTGTTGGAACTATGACATTTCATGAACATATGGACTTTCTTCACCCTTAGAATAGTCCATATATGCAATGCCTTTAGGGTCTTACATTCATAATGACCATCTGGGGTAAGGTAGACTCATTAGGGTTCTTATCAATTAAGCGATTATTTTACCATCCTCTTACCAATCTACCTTCCTCATTACTCATTGATTATACTATACAGGACCAGACCATTGACAACCTACGTTCTAAAGATTTTCACTTTCACCTAAGACTCAACCATGTCTTATGACCTAGAACTCAACCATGCCTATGACCTACATTCAATCATGCCTAAAATCTACCAACCCATTCCTCTAAATCATCATATTATTCCCTAGATTATGGAGAGAACTACATCAGCCATGAGGACCCTTTTCGCTGAGGGCTATGTAGGCAAGTACTCCTAGGGCATGGGGCACTTGGAGGTTATCTTAGCCACTCTTTACCCTAACCTATTTTCCCCTTCATTTTCCTATTTCACATCCTACATTAGTTAGTTTCCATTTGATATCAACAATTGGAAATTAATACTAAACATAGCACCAATCTAATAAATGATTTTTTCCACATCATCACATCATTCAATTTATCATTTTCACATTTCCACTAATAGAAAATATTTGGAAACTTAAACCATAACATGGTTTTACCTCATCATTTATTTCCCATGTTACCAATAACTTGGCCATTAAATCAACATTAAAAACAAAGACTCCACCATGCCTAAAAGAACTTACTCCACCATGCCTAAATGACCTAACTCAAACATGCCTGCGACCCGACTCCACTATGCCTAAATGACCTAACTCAAACATGTCTGCGACCTAACTGCCTCGTGCATATGACCTGACTCAACCATGCCTACAACCTGACTCAATCATGCCTAGACCAACATGTCTCCACCATGCCTAATACACCTAGTTTCCATCCATCTACCACTAACAATCAAATTCTGTCAACACAAGTACATCATGCACAATCATTGATCTCATCATAAACATTTGTGTATCCATCCAGTATACACTGATAAAAATTATAGAAGTCTCTCAAAATTCTTATATATAGCATCACCATCTTCGGCACGTAGGTCGGTATATGCTCAAAACTCTCATATACATCCTTGCATCTATGGCACGCAGGCCGATATATATCACAAAAATAAAAAAATTAGGGTGCATAGGGGGCTTAGTCATCTCCCCATCTGATGCCCATCCCCATCTCATCAGTGTCCTCCTCCTCCACTCTCGTGTAGTGTCCCGCTAACATTTCTCTACCCTGTATAACTCTTAGATCAGCCTCTTCATGGCCTGCAACTAAATCAAGCCTCTGTGAGCTGGTAGCCTCTCACTGAACCTGTCTATGGGCTCGTCAGCCCATGTACTCTTAGCACTATGTGTACGAGATCTTGTCCTCTCACTCAAGGTGTGATGTACTTTGTGCTCTACATAAGATGGGAAATCTATCCCGGTAGCCGTCAAGTGATCCTGATAATATATGTCCTCATTCAGAGCATCCCTAAATATGGCCATCAGTATTGTCTAAGGTGACCCCATCGGTCTCAGACCCTGTACCTGTACCATGGGACCCTATCCCTGACCCTGTACTAGTGCATGTATTGGTGCTTGAGAAACGACCTGGGCCTATAAGGCCATAATCTACACCTGAGCAGTGGCCAACTGGCCCTACAACCCTAATACCTATGCCTGTAGGGTGGCTACCTTCCCCCCATCTCCATCCCCTCCCTGTGCAAGAGCCTGTCTCTGTGTTGTAATCTAGGCCTGAAGAGCCACCACCTGTGCTTATAATGTGGACACCTCTATCTGTGACCCTACCAATTACCCCTGTAAACCTATAATTTGGCCCTGTAAGGTGGCTATGTATCCTTGCAGTGTATCCCTATGAACTGTGAGGGTGGCCACATCTGGCTGACTTGACCTGGCTAGTGTTGCTTGTGGCTAGGCTTCCCACCATCATTTATATGCATCTGTATAGCCTGCATCATCAATTTGATGATATACTACCTGCTCCTCCTGTCTATTTGGCACTGTAGGTTGTGGTAGAGGCATAGGCCTCTCTATTTCATATCTCCTATACTAAGGGAACGATGGTAGCACGTCCTAGGGCAAACCCAACTGTCGTCTAACCATGTCAATAGGGATCATCTCATACTCATTGACATAAGTCCCCTTTATCTATCTCAAATTTTTTAATACATCTAGCTCCACTGTCATCTTCTTGTATGAGGGGAATCTGACATATGGCCTCCAGATAATGTCTCCACTAGATAAACCCTCCAACATATGCCTGTAGTACGCTACATCATGTGTAGCTTTGATAACCCTGCGCTCTCCAACAACAGGAACCCAACACCTATAGCCAACTCAAACAAATCCCTCTTTGAATGGATCCATTTAGGGCATACTAACTAGATTCACACATATAATGTTCTTGTATGCCCAATAGTGTAAGAGAAAGGTGCAGCCTAAGTTGAACCTCTATAATTACCCGTAGGCCCATAGCTCTCGGTATAGCTATACCAAGTATGTTGGTGCCCAAGAAACCCAAGTCCTATCCTCCATCATATCATGGAGAACCCCCATCAGTTCCCATCGGAATCTCCCACCCTCCACATCTGGTAGTGTAAAACAACACACTGCCTCCATAATCAAGACCACTCACCTCATCTCCTCAGGATGGGCCACGTACATCTCTCCATAACTCAAACTCGCGCTATGGAACCTCATCTCTGCCATCCCCTCTCCAAATATTGTCAACATCAGCTCCTCTAATGCCTCTAAAGGAACAGAATACACGTGTCCCCACTATCGGTAACCATAGAATCATGTACACGTCCTCTAGGGTGACTATGATCTCACCCATTGGTAGATGAAATGTGTTGGTCATTGAATCCCATCTATCGATGAGTACGACCATCAATCTCAACTCCTAAACTATCTACCTATACCGTCTAACCCCAATAAGGCTAACATTTTTAACGTGACGCTACTCCTCTTCCATCATGCTCCCTAATACCAATAGTAACAGAGGTGATACTCTATCTCTCATCCGCAATTGGTCCCTCACCTGCACCCAACAAATAACAACATTGTGAAACCTTCACCATACCCCACACATCTCTTACCTGACAAACCTACTCCCAAAAACCATATTACTTATTGTACACCAAACCTATAGATCACCCCTTGTTACCACAATCCACTCGTACCATTTATACCTATTACCCTACTCATTACCCTCTATGAATATATTACCCAACCCATCATCACTCCACTTGTCGTTATATCCCATCACCTACCTTTTCCCTCCCAACCTTTCTTACTTTTTGACCTATTTCCCTCTAACTCCAACTGGCATCAGTCTCTGGTGACTGACATCGTTCCCTCATAACTGGAATTGGCCACCTGTTACTTTACCGATGTCGGTCAATGCCAAGTGACATCAGCCAAACCTTGACTGGTGTCAATCACTGTCATGGTGACCAAATCCAGAAAAACCCCTCATTTTTCCCAAAAAATTTAAAACTAACCTATAAACCCCACCCAAACCTAACCTAATCTCCTCCCCACCATTATCTAACCTACCTCAGACCTCCCCCCTACCTCATTACATCAACTTTAACCAAAAATTTAATTATACACCTATACCCGAAAACCCATACCCATACCTTATTTTTTCAAATAAATACATAGAAAGGATGAAATCCTACCTCATCTCAGTGTCATTGGCATGGTGGCATGAATGGCCACTATGCTTGTAGCCCACCCGAACCCTCTCATGCTTCTGCCATGCCCAAATCACCACAACCCACTCCTCTAATCCAACCAATCAAATTGATACCCCTGAGCTCACGGACCCATCTCCCTAGCTCCTCTCACCAACTCGTACTCTCCACCCCAGCCAGGTATAATGCCTTGTCCTTCTCTCTTGGAAAAAATGGAAAAAATTCAAACGGCTTTGTCATTTTCTCCATAGTCACAAAACAACAATGATTCCATAAAATATGGAATTTTTTTTATAAACCCAACCCGATATGACCTACGCTAGTCATATTTTTGGACTAGCCAACCAATGTCGGTCACCCTATAACGGCATCGGTCAACCCTTATAACTATTTATGCTTGTTATGATTCCTTTTTCTGTAACCATTAGTGCCAATGCACCTATTATCATTCTGGCCACCCATTGACACATAATTACAAGCTCAACCTACCCCTACATTTCCTTTACTGTGTCTTGGGAGTTGTTATTTTACCTATACATTGGCCTTACCCGTGCCATGACCTATTTTCCTGAACTTGACCTACTTGGTGTGAGCATTGACCTTATGTACTTTCTATACCTTGCGATGTTGTTACCTTTTTTTTATCCTGACAACCATACCTTGCCTATTGTCGTGTCATTTATCCCGACCCAACATTTGGTGTACCGGAGCATACCTAACCGTTCCTGTACCTAACCTATGTTGTGTTTCTCGACCATATCCTATACCTTGGATACCTTAATCACTTCACCCTTATTTGGATAAACCTATTGACCTTGTATGATGTAGAGTTTTCAATCTCTTCAACCTGGTACCATGTTCCAATCTATACATGTGCGTACATTTGATTTCCATTACCCATGACCCAATTTTTACCATGGCCTACTACCCATTACCCGAGTTGACCGTCACCCTTTCCCTCAATAGTCAAACCCTTCCCCACCTACACATTTATAGAACCACTCACTGATTCCGTATTTCTCCTCATCCATGCCTAGTTTGAGGGGGATCACCTTCACCCACACATGGGGCAATCACTTCCTGTTTTTGTCAGCGTCGCTTACCAATACATGCTAAGCAATAAAAAGAGGAAAATGTAGACACAAAAATTTTCTCACACTCCCCTTGGTCCCCTTTTAAATAAATAACTTAAACATACTCACCTAACATTAGCCCCCTTTCACGCCATATTAACATTAATTTAACTATCCACAGTTAAATCAATAATCACCCTCAATCCATTTATGAATTTAATTACTTTAATTAAATGGATGCACATGTCACCTAACCACCTCACCTAGACACCTCACCATCGACCTATTCATAACATGTTTCCATAACTAACTAAGACCTAGCCCTACTTACCTTAAAGAACTAAGACTTAGTATAACCCTAAAAGCACATGCCTATTCTTCCTCTAACCACATTCCCATGTATCTAAGTGCAATGTTCCATTTATACCCGGCACCAACAAGAAAAGCTGTGAAAAAGATAGCAAAGATTTGGTATTTTAGGAAACCTAGGATATCCCTCCTTAACTGATGTCGATCAACCTGAAACCGATGTCACTCACCCTAAACTCCCGTCGGTTACCATATAACCATTTTGGTAACCTTGTTTCAGAGTTAGCCGAATTCTCGAGTTTTGGGAGAAAAGGATATATTCATGAAAGCAAGAACCAGAGCTCTTTCACACATCTAGATAGCAATAGCTAGCACAACCATTCATCAAAAGGTATTTACATTCACGACAGCTTTTCAGGAAGCACTGCTATGGAACTGACTGCCATTTCACAGATCAACCATCACCACCACCCAGTCATTGAACCTACATGATAGTAAGTGTGTTTCTAAGGAACCATTTTCATTTTATTAGTTGATAAGGGTTCTTCCCTTTT